>OY757946.1:27214303-27729303 GCA_963585895.1 Sepioteuthis lessoniana
ACTAACTTCTGCGGGGCAGAATTCATTTCAAACTATGCAACCCTCACGCATGAACTACGTCAACTAACAAAAAAAAAAAAAAAACACGCAGTGGTCCTGGACTGAACGCCACACAATGTCTAAAAAACATTAAGGAGGCACTGAGCAGAGCATGCTCACTTGCCTACTTTGACCCGAACAAACACACTGAAATACATACGGATGCTAGTCCGGGTAGGCATTTCTGCCGTGCTGTCACAAAATGGACGGATAGTACAATTTGCAAGTCGTGCTCTATCCGCAGTTGAACAGAGATACTCCCAAACAGAACGTGAAGCACTCGCCATCACATGGGCGTGTGAACACTTTCACATATATATCTTTGGAGCTCCATTCACTGTCTTTACAGACCACAAACCCCTAACATCCATTTTTAACAACACCCGCTCCCAACTATCAGCACGCATTGAACGCTGGGTTTTGAGAACGCAACCATACGACATGACCGTCATATACTGACCAGGCCATGACAACCCAGCTGACTATCTCAGCCGCCATCCAACGCACCTACCACCAAGCGACAGAGAACAAAAAATAGCAGAGGAATATATAAACTACAACCTCTCAACCTCAACCCCCAAAGCAATGACAATTGATGAAGTTGCAACGGAAACGACAAAAGACAAGACACTCACCACCGTCATCCAAGCCATCCTTACCAACAAATGGCATGGTGTCGAGGATGGCATAAACAAAGCAACATTCCACACTCTGCACGCCAATCGTGCCGAACTATCACTTGCACACAAGGATAGCATCATCCTCAAAGGGCACCGAATAGTACTGCCTGAAGCACTACAAAACAGAGCTGTCAAAATAGCACATGCTGGACACCAAGGCATTGTGAAAACCATGGCTCTCCTCCGAGAAAAGGTCTGGTTCAAAAACATGCAGCCTCTAGTGGAAGAAAACATCAAGAACTGCTACACCTGTCAGATCAGTACCCATAAACCGACAAGAGAGCCGCTGCAAATGTCCCCACTACCAGCAGCCCCATGGGCAGAAGTCAGTGCTGACTTTGGACACCTCCAAAATGGAAAGTACCTCCTCGTTGGACTCCATCTCAACAACATCAGTCATATCCCGCCTAGACAAGATATTCGCCGAATTTGGTGTGCCAGTCTCCCTCAAAACGGACAATGGCCCACCATTCAACAGCCACGAATTCAAAACCTATGCCTCCATCACTGGATTCAGACACAGGAGAATAACACCCCTATGGCCCCAGGCCAACGGGGAAACAGAACGCTTCATGCGCACTGTAAAAAAGTCTATTAAAGCTGCCTTAAATAAAGGTCGAAGCTGGAAGCAGGAATTATTCAAATTCCTGCTAGACTACCGGACGACACCACATTGCACCACCGGCGCACCCCCAGCCACAATCCTATTTGGCCAGATCATAAAAAACCGCCTGCCACACCTGATCACACCCATTGCTGAAGACCCCAGCATTTGGGAGCGTGACACCGAAGCCAAGAGAAAAATAAAGCAATACGCTGATAGAAAAGCGTACGTGAAACCCAATGATCTCAGGGTGGGTGATACAGTCATTGTAAAAAGCGACAACACCTCAAAGGCTCTCACACCTTACCAGCCTAACCCAATGACTATTATAAAGAAAAAGGGATCCATGATCACCGCCACACACAAAGGTAGCCAAACTACAAGAAATTCCAGCTTCTTCAAAAAAAATCCCTAAGCCAACAACAAACCCTGCACATAACCTACTGGATTACCCCTCATCTGAAGATGAAAGCTACACACATACGACAACACCACCAGAATACAAAGACAACCAAACACAACACACAACTCTAAACCTCAGGCGTTCAAGCAGAACAAAACGGCCACCCAAAAGATTTGACCACTAACAAAAAAAGAAAAATAATAATAAACATACCCGTACACAATAGTCTGAACCATCATCATTTTCTTTTCTCTCATTCAGGTTAACAGATATCTCCTCCGACATAGAGTCCGGGCCATCTGTTCAAGCATCCCAATCACTTCACAGACTGAATGAACTCCCTCACTAGATAATTATTACCACCACTGTCATTGTTGTTATCATTATTTAAAAAAAAAAAGAGCATTGTAATATCCTAACTAACAAAAGGGAAATAACCTCTGATGCCACAGGGGTTACGGCCCCTACCACATCCGGGGAATTTGGTCAATAAAGGAATATACCAGACATAGCAACAGATGTTCGTTTTCCCTCTGTCTTTAATCATCATCCATCTTATTGATTCATCTTGGTAATAGTCCATACCTAGCAAGTATCCATTACCTCAGATATAAAGACTTTACACCACTGAGTTCACATGAATCATAATCTACATTAAAAGTATTTCCACCCTTGCATCGAATGAACATATTAATTGTTGTATAATTTTTTATTTATTTACAGGTTTAATATGATATCCATAATCTTTTTCTGATTCTGGGAAATCATGTCTTAAAAACTATGCTACGTAGAAACATAAATGATATTGTATAGATCACTTAATAGAATGTGTATGTGTGTGTGTGGGGTTACTTTTCAAAATAAGTTGCGTTGAAATAATCAGTATAAAAATGCCGTCTATATTAAAATAAGTAAAGACTTTAGCCTCTCTGTTTTTTATACCATATCATCATATGCAATAAACAACTAAAAAGACACGTGCGAAGCAAAAATGTGCTTGAGTAACAGTGTTTTGAGGAATTGTATTTGATTTAATATTATTTCTTCGAACAGAAATAAATACAAGAACAATCATATCGGTTTAGCAACAACATATTTTATTGCCTGGGTAAACTTAATAGAATGAATATAAAGAGGAATAAGCTACAAAAAGAGCGCATAAAGAAATGTGTATGAAGAAACGTCACTAGTGTAAGTATCTGAAATTCTAAGAGAAACGAAAGTTTTCTGGAAAGACTTTCATATTTAAGAAGTGTGTTATTGTGTTATGTCATGTGCAATGCGATATGAGGTTTGTTAGGGACAAAAATGTCCCTGTCCCGAAGAATTAGAATCAGGTCTGCTTCAAGGCATGCCGCAAGTAAAGAGAGTATAAGAATTTCGCGCGCTCTTATATACTACTTTAACTACGTGATCTATTGATCATTAGCAGAATTCTTTTGGAACCAGGAAGTTATGCTACAAGTGCAATATTCTGACGTATACTGCAGTTGCATTTCATATGTTTCTATTCTCAGGCTTGCTCGATGTTCCAATTTGTATTGTAATAGACGATGTAGAGCCTCCATCAAGACCGCAAACAAACTCCTCTCGATTGTGGACTGGTTCGTTATCGAGTGCCGAACGTTTCAAAGGACTTAAAAATTTCTACAAAGAGAAAGTTCTACCAAAACATGGGCCACGTAAGTAAGAACGTATTTTGTCTTGTTTTGTTCTGCTTCGTTTGTTTTGTTATTTGTTATTTTGGGGAGTGTTTTTTTTTGGGGGGGGGGGGCTGTAACCCTGAAAATCGCCCAACGCATTAATTGCTAAGCAGCGTTTGTCATGTATCTTATACTGTAGGATTTTCCAAATACGAATCGAAAATGAATAATTAAACACAATAAAATCAATCAAAATAAAAAAAAAGATCTGATGTGAAATCAGAACGTAAATAAAGTGAAGGGAGGTCACAAAAGAATTTAGGACTACTTTTACGATATGCATAGCCATTTGAGTGTAACAAATAAGGGAAGACAATTTTGGTTTTTAAACGTTGAATTGTTGGAACTGCGATTTGGACGCGTGGCAAAATAATCAAGCGAGATTATCAGACACCGTTGCATCTATTTCAGGGAAGAGCCGCTTGTTTCTTCTGTTATGGCGTTGTCATCGGTGTAAAATGAAAGTCCAAAACAGAACGCAACAAATCTTTTGTTCGCAAGTCCGAAAAGTTTTTAGCACTTTCTCCTTAATCTTTGCGAAGATGGCGTCATTTTTGTCTCCGACTCCACATCCTCGGCACCTCCAAGCGTGAACTGGCTTCAAACTGCAAATGTGCCATTCTGACTGACCCTAGTCAATTATATCTCTTCATACATACATTATGACCTTCCTAGATCTGTACCGTGTCATCGGAGATATACACACGTTTTCGACTTCCAAACCTCCACAAACTTTTCACTGAACAATTTTGCTGACAACTAATACAATAGCGAACCTAACACCTCTTCCATTAGCTTCTCTCTCCCAACCGTCTTTTCAGTCAGATTCAGAACTTCTTCTTTACCTTCACCTATTCCTTTACATTTGTTTTTCACAATGCAGAATATAAATAGATAAATAAACAAATAAGAAAATAGCATATTTTAAAGAGCACTGGAATTTAGCTTTTCTAAACCACCAGGAATCTTAGAGTTTGCTCTGTTTTTGATTTATTCGTAAGACACGATAGAAAAAATCGTTTAAAGATTAATTGATTTTAAAGAAGAAATTACTACAACATCCGCGTGTTCCTAATAAAACAAAACGAGACGGAAAGAAAAAGAGAGAAGCAGTGTACGTAAACAAAAGATAAATATGACCCAGAAATTCCCTCGCAATCTCGTTTTACTTATTATATCTTCCGGGTCCCAGCACTCTGATTTCACATCGCCCTGTCAGCGGATCTTAGAATACGTTGATTGTATCGCCCTGCAAAGAGGTAACATCCCCCCCTCCAAAAAAAAGGGTGTCCATTAAACTGCATCTGGTAATGAGGCTCCGATCTTGGAGTTCTTTGAAATCTGGAGTACCCTAACCCTGGCCATTATTCCCAGTTCCACTCTGACCTAGAATAGTAGTATCTGTTTCGGTTCTATCAATGGGTCAAATAGAACTGTTTGTAAATTATTTATATTTGATAGGAATATTTGATATCACATAACCGAGCGTAAAACCTTTAAGAAACTAGGTAAAAAATGTAAATATGCAATTCCCTAACCTCTAGGCATAAAATAACCCTAGACAGGTTGACATACCTTTAAAATCAGTCAATCTGATTTCACATTCTTTTCCTAAGTAAACTGTTTTAATTCTTTTTAACAAAATTATTTTCCAATTATTTTCCATTTATATTTGGGAAGCCCGATCGTCTAACGCTTCCCCCTATCCCTTAGCGACTCTTTGTGTTTCCGGTACCTAAGGATGGCTCTGTGTAAGATATAAACAGGTGCTAAAAAATCTAAAACTGGTGACTGTATGACACTCGAGATGTTTGTTTGGGCATACGACGACACAAGGATTCTTAAAGTCTAAACTGAATAATAAGTTACCAGGACAACGGATATGATCTTGAGCCGACAGCTTGATGATTTTGTACTGATCATGTTGCCGTAAACAAAAAACAGAAAAGCGAGTGACAAGTATAATATGCACCTCAAGTGCTGCTTGGTGCCAAATCAATCGGACTTATATACGTTCCAGGTTAAGTGATATTTACTGCACTTAATGCTTTTTAGTACTCCAAATGATCAATTATCCGGTTAGAAAAATCTAGTGTCAACTATCAGCATATATATGGAGGCGCTCGTGGTGCAGTGGTTATTGTCGTAGGAAGTGAACTCCTGAATGAGGCTGTTTGCATTTCACATAGCGCTAATACTCCTGGGAAAAATATGAACCCAACTATTCTCCCGCCAGCTATGAGTTAATAGGGCAGATTGGGTTCTTTAACCTTGATATGGCAACCGGTCTAGGAGAAGGAAAATTCTTAATTCAAAAACAGATCTGAAAAGGGATGGGATCTGCCCAATTTGAGAAATTCCAAAAGAGTCTACTTACTTTCATGTTGAGTTCCCTTCAGAGTAAACTTTGGGTGGTTGCCATTGTTCCTACTATTGTGAAGAATCCACGTCCTCTAAATTGAAGTATAGCATCAGCGTATCACTGTCAAGGCCCCTTATAAAAAAAAAAATAAACTGTTATATAATTTCAACAATGTCTGCTTTGTCATTCACCCTCATATCCTTCCAGATGTATCAGTCAAATATCAATAGGTCGACATAAAAAAACACGGACACAACACAACTAAACGGCAACTGAAAAACGCCACGTGACAGATATGGTGGGGGTGCAGGTTTGTAGAAGTCTATCTGTTTGTTAAAACTAACTTTTTTTTTATTTCATTTACCGTTACTTTATTTATCTCATCACATCGGTGATACAACTTGCTTATTTATCTTATGTTCATGTCAGCAATTATTTATTACTTGCAACCATACACAAATATAATATTATCTTTACTTAATGTTACTTTTAGTTTAATATTTACAAATTACAGAACGTAAACAAGAAAATTTAGGAAAATTCTGATACTGGGGTGAGTCAAACGTTTTGCAATATTTTGGTAACGTGATTTGTGTAAATCGGCAGCTCTGTATGCTTTTACGAAGGCCATAAAGGTGATGAACGATACTAGACTGTGAGATACCAAGCTCGCCAAATACTTTCCGAGTGCTACACGCCGGATTTTAAGGGAATTCGACCTAGGAATCCTCAATTTTATGCCAACCTGGCCTTGTGAATTTTTTTATGCATTCACCATAGAATTTCATCACTACTGAATGTTAGTAAGAAAACATATTGGTATCCTTTGTCGACTACAGCGTCAAACCAATGCTTCTGAATAACTTACCACAAAATGCATCACGAGATATTTGCTAAAGAAAATCTCACTACAGACCGATTGTTGACGGGGATTAATTCTTTAATATTTACTAAGAAAATGCATAATAAATAATGAAGTATTTAGTAAATTAGGAAATGCTATATAAATGAAGGTTTGGTTTGGTTTGGTTTGGTTTGGTTTGATGGCATATCAACTCAGAATGTAAGTTATAATGTTATAATGTAAGTTATGTTGAAAAGAATGTAAGTCATTTAATGCCAAATCCTCTTTATACATATATATCAAATAAATATTTGTAAACACATTTTGTTGATAACATTTTTAAAAAAAGCCTAAGCTGATTTTTTTTGCACACAGTTAAATACTTTCAAGTATTGCTATGTAACAGTAACTATTTAACATCGGTCATTTGTTTGCTCATATTTAAATAGATATACAAGATCTGTAAGAGATTAGTTTGTCTGTAATTTTGTTTTTAAATGAGTTAGAACTAATTTGTTTGCACACTACTATTGCTATTGTTTTTATACAGTTAAATGATTTGGTTTGGTTGGGTTTTATGGCATATCAACTCCTGTAAGTTATTTAATATCAAATCCGCTTTACACATATATCAAATATATATGATTTGGTTTGGTTGGGTTTTATGGCATATCAACTCCTGTAAGTTATTTAATATCAAATCCGCTTTACACATATATATCAAATATATATGATTTGGTTTGGTTGGGTTTTATGGCATATCAACTCCTGTAAGTTATTTAATATCAAATCCGCTTTACACATATATATCAAATATATATGATTTTTGAACAAGCCTGTACTCATTTTTTTCGTACTGTTAAAGATTGGCAAGAAATGTGATCTCATATGAATAATTTTATTTACTATTAATCCTTTTTGTACACAGTTAAATAGTTCCAAGTATTTTTATGTATTACTTTCAATTCAATTAAACATCAATCATTTGTTTACACACAGTTAAAAAATTAAACAGTTTTATTTCAAATGTAACACGACCTTCGGTTAAATACTTAAATACGTAATATGTAAAAGTTAAAATTTATTAAATATATGAAAATTAATATATATATCTCAAAAACAAATAAATCCTTAAAATAAGTATCTTTTTGTTCAAGGCTTCAATTGACCTTTTTAGGAAGAGTATCGATGAGCTTTTTAGCTCATCGATACTCTTCCTCTCTCGCATTTCTTTCTTCTTCTTTTTGCCAGGAAAGCAAACATTGTTTGCTTGTTATTTATTGTCTCACAAACGTGTTTCCATAAAAAAACATTTTTGTTATTTGTTAACAATGGATTTTCTTTGAGTTGCTAGACAATCTAGCCACTCATATTACCTGACCGTCAGAAGAAGATCTGGCTGAATTATGTCAACCCCACTTCATGGATCTTTCAAACACGGCGTGGGTACGGAAGGACTTGACAAAGCAAACAGTCGGAAGCAAATGTTGTAGTCACGAACACAACAGCCACAACAAGTACTGTGACTAGTAGTCACACCACATTGGGCTCCGTGACTAGTATAGGACCACGCAAACAATTCAATTTAGCGTGTTCTTTGTTTGCACTCAGTTTAAATGTCAAGTAGTTCTATTTGACTCATAGATAGGACCCAATCAATTGCTACTACTCCGGGTCAGAGTGGACCAGAGAGCAATGGCAATGACGGGATACTCCACATTCTCCAAAGCTTCTAGACTGGAACCTCACCATTAGAAATTTAATGTCATGTCCTGCACATTTGTTGCAGTCGGTGTATTTTATAGCCGCAGTTGACATGGCTGATAAATGAAGTGATTCAATTTTTAATTATTTATTCTCTAACGTCTTTCAGTTGCCCAAATGGAATCATGGCGTGAGGAACTGAACAATTTCACCAATCAATTAAATCTCAACCCAAACAATGCGCTCCAGGGACGCCCTCTGGAAGGCCCGTCTGAAACGAGACCCCGAACAGGGGCAAACATGTATTCTTCAGAGACAGGTCGTCTCATACCACCACCGTCGAGAGCAATGTCTAGACAAGGGCCAAGGCTGTCACTTAGAGAAAAACTTTTCAATCAAATGTCGGATCAGTCGTACCAAACAGAAATGGAAAATACGGTGAGTTTCCTTTATGACAGAAATATTTGGATTAATTGATCGATTGATTGATTTTAACGGCATATGCCTAGAAGTTAGGGTGTTGTGTTCATTGATTGATTGATGGATTGATTAATTTTAACGGCATATCAACCCGTCAAGGATTAGTTTATGCCTAGAAATAAGGGAGTCGCGTTCATTGATTGATGGATGGATTGATTAATTTTAACGCCATATCAACCCGTTAAGGATTAGTTTATGCCAAGAAGTTAGGAAGTCACGTTCAGTGATTGATTAATGGATTAATTTTAACGGCATATCAACCCGTCAAGGATTATTTTTCAACCTTGAGGTTCGGGAATTGTTCATATTTATACTTTTATTGTTTCATAAGAGTTGTTTTTTGCACAAGGTCCAATCGAATACAAAAGATTTTAAAGCAATTCTATTTTATCCATAGATGGAATCCTAACAGGTACTACAACTCCGAGTTAGAGTGGAACTAGGAGTAATAGCAATGAAAGGAACTAGGAGTAATAACAATGAAAAGAAACTCTACACTCCCCAGATCTCTGTAATTGGAGCCTCACCATCAGATGCACTTTAGTGTCATACCTTGGACACCTCTTTTTTTTGGGGGGGGTATAATCCCTCTGCGGTTAGCATATTCTAAGCCCCCTCAACAGAGCGAAAGAAATATTTTGTTTTTTGAAACTTTAAAATAATTTTAAGGATTTTTCAGTCTCTAAAGTTTATTGATTGCTGATATTTTACTTTTTAAAACCAATTCTCTGTTCAATTAGAATTGCCATTTGGAATGAACTGAAAGCCAACAAGTGGCGCCGATTACGTTGGATAGCGAATTTAGAATGGATTGAAGGCAAGACTATTCTAAGTAAAAGCCTGGCAGCTATATTGCAGGAGTCTTTGATTAGAGGCAGGCATGTGGCAGTCTACATATCAACTAACCAACAATTTTTGAGAATATTCTTAGCAAGTGACTAGTTTGTGATTAATCCTTAATTAGCCATTACACCAATTACGAGAACTCAAAAGAAGAGAAAATATACCAGTAAAATCAGAAGTGATTTTAACTTTTATCAAAATACTTCTCAAAATAGCATAAAATTACTTTAGGAAAAACCAATGAATTATGAGACTAAAAATAAAGACAGTAATTTTGATATTCGAAAATTTTATTCTGCGATTTTTGTCATATTTCTAGTCTTAACTTTTATACACATTATTTAGTTTTATTTCACGGAATATAAAGAAAATATTTAAGAAAGCTTTAAAGCCTGGTTCTTTAGTTATCTTAAGAGATTCAAACAAACGATAATTCTAGAAAAATATATTTGATAATATAATTGCTTACTGCTTTGTTATTGAAATTAGGCATTTAGGGAACTAACATTCAAAGAATGTTAAAAAATTTCTACAAGTTCTTAATTTGACAAAGTCATCATAAAACAGAAAAGCAACCTCTGAACTATGATATTCAGTGGAATTTTTAAATCACTGCTATGTATTTCTTTTAAAAAATCTTCATCATCTTGACAATAAAAACTGTATTAGTCAATCTTCCCGCCTGTATTGGATAATCTTTTTGTGTAACATAACCTGCTATATTTTTAAAGTGTCATTTTAATATCTTTGGGGATTCTAGTTCTGTTCAGTGATCAAATATTTGGCAGGCTACTTCATCCAACAAATGTCAACGTTTTGAACCATCTTGGATCAAAGTTATATTCTTTAAAATCAATTTTCAATTGAAGAATTTAAAGAAATAATGATGATACCTATCAATAGTTGCTAATTAGTTAATTATTCGATACCACTAAGAAATCCCTAACGAAAAAAAAACATTTCTTAATAATTTCAAATTAGTCGTAGTTTTGTTGTAATTTAGTAGTAATTTAGGCCACAACATAATCACTTTAGTCAAAAGCTCCAGTTAAATGTTTCAATGCCTTTTCTTGTTATGGCCTTGGATAAAAGATAAATAATTCGTGTCACCGAATAAGTCGGATACCGAGATTAAAATGGGTAGAAAGTTAAAGATGTCGTAATATCGAATATGTAAGATAGTGAGATTGGAATGGGCCGAAAGCCAACTGATTTTTTTGGCGCCAAATAAGTTGGCTACGAAGATTGATTAAGAGAGCAATAATCCAACGTTTTATTCAACCAAACTGATGAAAAGACATTCATTAAAATTCATAAGAGCAAGTAGAAAACAGTTTTATTAATCGCTAAGTTGTGCTCATTGCACCATTTATAACCAATTCTTTATTCTTAGGTATTAACCATGTTGTGTCAGATTCTCAATACGGATGATATGAACGCTGTCCAAGGCTGGTTGATGTGTGCAGGAGACAAAGGTAACAATCTCAGGAGATGATTCATTATCATTTTCATATCAACTCTGATTAAACCTTTTTGAAATATTATGTTATGTCTTTCTTTTTTGTGTATTTTACAACACTTTCCTAACAATGCTTGCAAATCAAAAGTAAATGTAAAATCTATCTTACGATACATGCCAATCAAAAAGAGTTGCAAAATTTTCCTTATGACACATGAAAATCAATGGTAATCGCAATTTTTTCTTGCAAATCATGCAAATTAAATGAAGTTACAAAATTTGTGTAACAACATATGTATATCAAAAGTGACTGCAAAATATTTCTTACAACACATGCAAATTAAAAGAAACAGCAAATTTTTCTTGTGGATATACCACAAGAAAAATTTGCTGTTTCTAATCAGATGAAATTGCAATATGTTTCTTACGACACATGCAAATCAAAAGAGGGAAATCTTTGATAAGTCTGGATACTAACAAAATAGTATTATATTCCCTCCGAAACACATGAACAAATTTTCATTTTCAGTACTTCAGCCATTTCTTATAAATTTTGTATCTCTACCGCTGAGAGCATTTTTATTCGAATCTGGGCTAATTTCTTCTTCGTCTATTTTGCTCGAGAAATCAAACATTAGATTTTTCTTAGATTAAACAAATCTTAAAACAACATTTATAAACTTTCAGTTTCTTTTTTATAACAAATATATAGATAGATTCAATTTAAAAGACATTTGACTTTGACTTACAAACGATGCCGACTAGAAGCATAAATGCTATAAAAGTGTGTGTGTGTGTGTGTGTGAGTGATATTCCATAAAATTTCTTTTTGTTTTTTCACAGTAGGTGTGCGATCGATCAAGCTGTGAAAAAGTTTATATTGTTTGTGGTAATGGTGTGGGTGAACCAAATTCCGCTTAGGACCCCATTAAGGTTTAATTATGCGCTGATACCAATGCAAAGTGTAACATACCCTTGATACATGAGTATGTGAAACGTACATAGAATGTTCATAACATATATACATAGAACATAGGAATCTCGAAACACGAAAAACACTTACGACTTCTTAATTCAGGTACGAAACTTTTTATTACCTTTGAGTTTAAAGGTTCTTCGACATAAGGAGAGAGATACACATTCTTTCTATGCTGGCTTTTCCATCTGCCCCCCCCCCCATCTCGTGCGCACCCGTCGCAAGGCCTCTGCCAGCAAGCGAAAGTCAACCGTCTTCTTCCGAGGCAGGACTCAACTCAACTAACTTTTTCAAAATCCCCCAAATCCTCCGCGCGCTCCCGGTGCGTGACGTCACCCGCACTCTGTAGCCCCGTTTCCCATCTGGGCTATTGTGACATCTCTGAGTGACACGTCCGTTCCGCCCGCGTGCGTGAACACCGGCGTTAATGTTGCACCAAAGTAACCCATGCACTGAGCCGAAAGGTTCTCAGCCTAACTAAACCCAAAGGCATAAAACGAAATCCCTCGGCCATTATATTACAAAAGAAATTGTACGAAAATGCAACAAAATTGTGATTATATATATATATTCAACAAATGGATATGCTACGTTACCAGTGCATTTTTATCGCCTCTCTTTTAATAAAAACCTTTAAAAAGCTTTTTTTAACTTTCTCAATAAGAATTTTTTTACACAAAAGCTTTACTTCTGACGATAACCTAAGAGCAAAATTAGTTGGGAACAATCAAAAATAGGTAACACAAAGTAAATATTTCTATTTGTGTTATCACTTTTGTTTTTATATATACGAGGATCATTAAATAAGTTTCCAGACTTTTTTCGTATGGGCAATTTTATTGATAGTACACACATGAAACTCTAGTCCCCTTCGAAGTAATCTCCTCCGGCTGCAATGCACTTGTACCGTTCCAACAACTTCTGGAAGGCCCCATCGAAGTCGTCTTGTGTGAGCGTGTCAATGACACAGCCTCTTTCATCTCCTCAATTGTCTCATAACGACAGCCTCTGAGCTTAGGGAATAACCAAAAGTCACATGGAGCAAGGTCTCGACTATAGGGAGAGTGAGGAACTGTCTTGACGCCCATCTTGGTCAAATAGTCTGTGACAAGGATGGACTTATGGACTGGTGGAAATGCCACTGAGCCGATTTGAAGAGTGCTGACCTCTTCCGGCGGAATCTCTTCCTGAACTCCCTTAAAACCTTAACATAGTAACCCTAACCCTAACCCTTTGGCCAATCAACTCTGGTGTATTGACTTCCTTACTCCTCCCACACCTCTCATCATCCCTTACAGACTCCGTGCCTTCTTTGAATCTCTTATGCCACCCAAAAACTGATGCTCGATTCATGCATGACAATCGAAAAGCAGTCTGAAGCATTCCATACGCTTCTGTGGCCTTTTTTCCAAGTTTAAAACAGAATTTTATTGCATATCGTTCTTCTAAAGTGTCCTCTCATTCAGATTGCATTTTTGAAATTCACCAGCAGTGATAATCAGGCTTTAGTAGGGTGTATTCCAATTGCTGCTGTAGCTGTTCATTTGAACCTGAAATCATAATAACAGGTCAGTCATCTCATAAGATGTATAGCAATAACATATTGAATTTTCAAGAGTCTACGACAATTTTAAATGCCTTCACAAAAAAGGTCTGCAAACTTATTGAATGCGCCACGTATATATATATATATATATATATATATATATATATATATATATATATATATATATATCAGTAATATCTAATCAGCCTCCAAAGAATATAATGATATTCTATGCCGGAATAAATTTGTAATGATAATTTAACCAGGTTTGAGTTTTCTTCTAATTGCATTATATATATAAGGGTCATTTTTCAAAGTAGTCCTTATGGTACACGCACTTCTTCCATCGGTGTTGCAGTGCTTGGGTCCCATGCTGTTGATGATTTTTTGACCAATGGGACCCAAGCACTGCAACACCCAATGAAGAAGTGCGCGGACCATAAGGACTACGTTGAAAAAATAACCCTCATTTCGTCCTATTCCTTAAGTGTATCTAGGTCAGCCAATGAACTTTACAGCCGATCCGCATATATATATATAGTGGCCAAACGGGTTGAGTGTTCGCCAATGGTCCGAGAGACGGGTGTTCAATCCCAGGTCGAGTCATACCAAAGACTCAAAAAATGGTACCTAACGTTCAGCATTATAAAAGTAAAGTGGAGCAATCTAGGGAACGGAGGTGCGCCGTCTCCAACACTTCAGTGTTGTTGCTATTGAAAAGGGAGCCTTCGGGTCGCCCTCAACTACGGTCGCCCACTTTACTTACTTTTTTATATATGAAACCCGTGAAAATTCGGGAAGATTAGCAGAACCATGTTATTTCTGTTTTCAGAACGTAATTTAGTGGGTGAATTAATCAAAGCAGCAATTGGTAGTCAACTCGAAGAGGGTCCTCGTCCGCCGGAAATAGCCGATCAAGGATTCAGACCAGGAACTTCACTCCCACCCATCATAGAAACGAGAAATATTGAAAATGGACAGAAAGAGAATAAAAGGACCACACAGCACAAAGTTGATCGGTATTTAAACTTATTTCATTGCAAACTTTGTTTAATCATCAGTTTTAACTGTTTTTTCCTGTTTAACTGTTCATTGAAAATGTATAATATGATAAGTACTATTAATTAATTAGTAATTTAGCAGTGCATTAAATAAATGAAAACATTTACATCATCAATGTATACAAATTCCTTTCGGAGAGTAAACGTCGGACACACACACACACACACTTATAACATTTAGTGAACTTATATTGCCATACACCCTCTGGTTTAGGTACACAAAGTAGGTTTATTTCGAATATTCATTAATTGATCTTAACTTAAAAAAACAAACTTTTTGCAGATTAATCTTGGAGAGTCCACGCCCCGTTACTGGAATACCAAAAAGTCATGGAGAAAATGAGATTAGAAGACAAAATGGAAAAAGACAAGAGTTTGTTGAATCCATATCACCTACGGTTTGTGAATCCCAAGACAAAACAGGTACTGGGACTTATGTCCTCATCTTGGTTATATAATTGTAACATTGCTAGGTGTATGATGGTTGATCGGTTGGTTGGTTTTTATGGGATATCAATTTTGGGTTATTTTATGCCGAAGACATTTTTATTCTTTGTGGAGTATAGTTGTTACTTGTGCAATTATTTAAATATTATTACAGGTGATATATCAAATAGTAATTGAATATTCACTATAGTTCTATAGGTTCGGTTATTGCTAGAGGGTGAAATCAGCATTTCAGCTGAGGGGTTTTACATCCAAGTGTGTGTATTTATTTGTGTATTTATTTGTGGGTGAGGTTTTAGTCTATCCAGCAAGCCAGGTAGCATCGAAAAGATCTCGAAGAAGAGACATTAGTTGTCACTGTTTTAAAACAACTTGTGTGGACTCATAACGGTTACGTTAGGGACAACTATATCATGTTAACGATTTATTAATCAGCCTCAAAAAGAGTTTATCAACAACAACATCAAAAAGTGATACCCGGATGTACACCAATCAGTAATACTCATGTATAACTATGACATAGTCACTTGTTTCCATTAGAAGAAAAGGGAATGACAAATACGTTTGTCTACAAAATCCACTCACGCTTATTTCCTATGTTACAATTCTTTTTAGGCCAGTCAAAAGAAGGAGGATGTATCATGGTTTTCTTCAGTCAATGGAGCAAAAGAATCACTCGTTCGTTCATAAATCATTGTCTATTTTCAATTGGGAGGCTCACTTAAGCCTCAAATTACACGATATAACTCTTCGGGTATCTGGGTCTCGACACACTTTTTTAAATTAGTTCTCTCAAATATTAAGTGACCAGACATAGACAACCAGACGAGCGCCCTTGTTTTGAACGGTTAAGTGTTTCACTTTGGTGAACTTTAACTTTTTATTTGTTTATCACTCCTCCGCTAATGTCCTTACACATTCGCAACAGTCGGTACCAAGGGTGTTGACGGCGGGGAAGCCATAACATAACATAATCACAAAGTTTCGACTGCTGTCTTCCAGTGTCTGTTATAGTCGGTAAACTTCTGGAAGTTCCGTACGGACCCCTTTTTTCAATCCACTGTGTAACATGTACAATGGAATGAAATGATGATTATCTTCACATCCTCCGAAAGAAAGCACCAAAGGATTAAAAAAAAAGATATTATCACATTTTCTCGTAAAGGATTGCAACAGAGTTATATATGTAACTAGAAAAAAATAGAATAATTTACATAATTAGTGTTTTTTATTTGGTTTGTTTATTTTGGTATTTTTAATTTGAAAATCAGTGAAAATGATGTCTTTACGAATTTCTTTTAAAAAGTAATAGTTTCTATTCGGAGATACCTCAGCTATGAGTAAAATAGTTGGACTGACTAGGCTCTCTGATTATTAAGGAGAATTTCCGGAGCCCTTAAGACTGTGACGTTGTCTTTGGTCTTTTTGTGGCATCTACTGCGACAACACCGGTCCTTATCCTTGTCAATGGTGTGCGAGAGGAGACTGGCTGCATGGGTAACAGCTAGTCTTCCATATAATCTCGCCCAAGCGTTTTTCCGGAGTTTTCTGTCTGTTTGTTTTATTGATTTTTCTTTTCTTTTTTTTTTCTTTTTTTTTTTTTACTTCACTTAGCCGAAAAAGAAACCCTCTCTTTCAATACTGATAGTAGCCCAGCCAGTTAATTAATTGGCCGAAATATTTCTGATATTAATTGAAATGTTAATAATACTTCTCAGCGTTAGAAATAGCATACCTAACATGTCTACATAAAATTAGTTTAAATTGAATAAAGGAAACCATATCTTTATACATCACATAAAGTATGACGTCACAAATTGTAAAACTGTTGTAGGATGAGCAACATAAGAAGAAAATTCTTATATCTGACTTTTTGTAAGTAGAAAGCTCTTTTAATATTGAAAAAGACATTAATATCTTATTGTTATAAAATTTTTGACTTTCCTCTTCTTTTTTAAAAGTCTGCTTGTTTCTGGCATAAAAAATATCCTATAAAAATATTTTTCAAGCAGATCGAATTAGTACTAACACTCCAGGTTAGAGTGGGCCCGGGAGTAATGGCAATGAAGAGGTGCTCTACACTACCCAGAGCTCCAGAACTGGAACCTCATCATCAGATGCAGTTTAGTGGCATATCTGCAAAGGAGACGACCGGCGCCTTAGAGTGGAATAAATAACTGTCCTCTCTCTCTCTCTCTCTATCTCTCTCTCTCTCTCTCTGTTAAAATTCTTCTAAGATAACTACGATTCATTATAGCGTGTTTTCTCTATTTTTTGCAGCCATGGACACAATAAAAACTCCAGTAACAGAAACTTTTCGGCGGTCGAAGCAGGTTCCAATCGAGAAACTGACCACTGCAGACATCAAGTCCTGTGGACGCAAACAAGAAGGAAATGAGTATCCGTCAGCATCTCGGGACAATCAATCACAATCCAAGATAAAATATTCAAAAGCGTCTCATGGCCGAAATCTGGAGTCTCGTGCAGCCCAAACAGCGTTCAAAAGCAATGAAGCCCCGCCAAAATGGAACCAAGAAATGTCGATTGACAAACATACTTTTTAGATATGACGTTAAAGGGATTTCTCATACGTAAGGTGGAACTGGTTATTTAGGTTTGAGACTTAACTGATAATAAAGTTATAAATTTGAAATCTTTTCTATAAGCAGCTTGCCGACTTCCACCAGACACCAACATGAATTCTTCTTCTTTTGTTGAGTTAATTCCAAGAGAGTTTTTAAATCTTATTTTTATTTTTCTCGTGTTTTGTGTGTGTGTGTGTGTGTGTGTGTGTGTGTGTGTGTGTTTTCAGGTTGGTGTGTTTTGTTTTTTGTTTTCAATCTTCTTTCCTATATTAGAGAGTTTCGAATGGCACAAGACTACAAGTGTAAGACACCCAATAAAAATCAAACTCACTATAATAATAAAGATTCTTTAAACTAGCTTGTTAACCATTAAACTGTATCACCAGCTTGATAATACCAAAATTCTAATTCGAAGGAAAGTCAATTGAAAAAAATCATTATTTTCTTTTCTTTTCTTTTCTTTTCTTTTCTTTTCTCATCGATATTTGGAAATAATAGATCTTCCCAATTTTCGAAATGTATGTGACAGAAAATGGAGTATTCGATCCAAGTTCAAATTCCGACTGAGGTACTTCTACCCCTACCAGGTATGGGTAAAATATCAGGGCTGATTGTGCTTTCTAATCCTGATAGAGGGCAAACTATCTCGGAAAATGAAAATTCGGAATCCAAACTGTCAATCCTAAGAACAGTCATGGTAATTCAATTTACCGATGAAGGAAGTCGTGGAAAGGCATGATCACCCAAATCAAATGTACGCCTCTTATAGAGCAAGTATTTGTTACTCTCGCAAGCCATGGCCAATAAGTTTGATCGTTATTGGATACCCCTTCAAGCCTCGCGCCCACTTTTTAAAATGTATTCATTTTTTAAAGAAATAAAATCGTTACTGGATACCCTTTATTGTGACCTTGTGTCAGACTAAGGTAAGTTTCGTATCAACTTCTGTTTCGACAAAATAAATCTATGTGACACCAAAATGTCTTATGTCACCAATAAAAAAATAAACGTGTATTTTGTTGCTGTGACAAAATTTTTGACCAGTTTTCTGTCGAGCTCGCTACAATCTTTATCCTCAATGATTTGTTTACTATTTTAGGGATTAACGTAGTTCCCGTCAAAAATTACGGAATTATTTACATATGAATTGGTCTTTTTCTCTTGTATCAAAGTGTCGCCTCCAACCTTAAGATTAGATTGTAGTATCTTTACCAGCGTAAATCCCACAGTTATTGCAAAAATGGTCAAGATAAAAAATACACTGCAAAAAATGTTATCAGCGGTTTCAAGTTATTTACCGGTTTGAAGCAATTATATCATTATAGATTATTCTGATTTTCTTTTATTGAATGGACAAGGAACAAATCAATTAAAATTATATTAATTTAGATGAAAAAATGCATTGAGTTGCGTCGATCAGTGGCGGGGACTCGAAAGTTATCACTTGATTCCAGGCATCGGAAGAAATAGACAAATACAAATTTACAGTTTGATTATAAATGTTTTAATAATTCATACCGGCTGTCTTTGTGAGTTTCTAAACCATCTCTAATAGAAAGAAGGAAAATCTTTGCATCTTTTAAAAGACTCCTTCGAAACCCTTTATGATGGGCTTTTAACTAACGTTAACAAAAATTTGAAAAATAAAATTAAAAAAAAGGTTTGTTCTGTAGAACTCCGGAAATCCAACTGGTAAAACTCAAAACGCAGACTTTGCTATCATTATTTCAAATCAAGGTGACCTTTAACCTTGTCTGCATATCAAACACCTTCACACTTCCGTTGACAGGGTTTATGTGGTGGGAGATTTTTACTTAACACATTCTCAAGAACGATTTAGTGACGTAAATCAAAAGGTATTACAGCATTATGTTGGGCTGAAAAGTTCATATGATGACTTCATATCTGTTGTTGACGATATTTTTACCAATATGATTTAAGCACTGCAATACCGATGGAAGAAGAGCGTGGACTACAAGAGGGACTTTGGTCAGCCGACGAACTTTTCAGCTGACGCTCGTATTTAAAAGAGTATATAATCTAAAATCTTTCAAAATAAATACAAAATAAGAAAAGCAAGACGTACAATTTTCTTTAATTTTTAATTCAAAAATTTTTCAATTTTAATTATTTTTATTCATTCATTTTGGTAATATATATATATATATAGAACTGGAAGGAAACTCAAAACTGGTTAAATTGTCATTATAAATTTATTTCGGCGAAGAATATTATTATAATCTTTGTCTCTTTTGTCTCTTCAGATGACTTACGCGCTTAATTTAAGGGTGAAAAATTGCAAATATGGATTACAGTGTATATATATATATATATATATATATATATATATATATATATATAATTTAAATTTTTAAGTGAAAAGGAAAGGTGGTTAAAACAATTAAGTATTAAAAGAATTAAGAAACCAGAAAAATACTGTTCTTGTAAAATGACCCATCCCAACTTAAACATAAGCTAGGTTTTTCGTAGCAGGTGGAATTTTTGAATAATGTAGGCATGCAAACTAAATTGTTATCTTTTTATTTTTGTGTACTCCTTTTACATATGTTTTCGGACGACTACTGGATATATATACATATATATATATATATAGTAATTAGATTTTTCATTGTCTCGGCAGTGCGTGAAATACATCAAAACTTAAATTCACTAGCATATTTAGAGAATAAGAGGATAGGATCATTTAGTTACGAATAGAAACCTTTGCTTCTGTATAAGTTCGTGATAAGGATATCAGTCGTGTTGGTGAACTGAAAATACAGGAGCATTGGTTGACGGAGATCAACCAAGTAAGCAAACACGAAAAAAAAAAAGAAAAAAGGAAGAAAGAAAGTATGGGAGGAAGAAAGGGGAATTGAAAAAGACTGGAAGAACACGAATGACGCAGAGAAGAAAGTATGATGGAGTATGCAAAGGTAGAATAAAAGAAGAAAAACTTAAAGAGAAAAAAGGAAAAGAAATATAGAGAGTAGTGTAGTCTATCGAGTTTTCCATGGGAGAAAATCAATTTTATGAGATGAATCATGGATATATTTGAATCTTCATGAGATGATTTTTTGCGAATATATATATATATATATACACGGGAAAAAATTGTTTACAACTTTGAAAATATTTTTAAACACCTGCGAATCAAATGGTTAACTCATTAAGATAAAGTTCAGCCTCTATTCACTCCAATCCCCGGGTGTCCACAATATATATATATATATATATATATATATATATATATATATATATATATATATAAAACATACTGTATAATTATGAACATGTTTCTGTTTCTCAGTCCCTAAAATCTGTAACATAAAAACAAACATATCTAAATTTGATAAGTAACATATATGCTAGACTTGTCAGATCACCGAACTCAAACAGCATCTCCGTGGTCACCCATCTCAGAACTGAGACGGGTGACCACACAGGAATAGCAGACTCTAGACAACCTCTATGACAGAATTAGCAAAGCATAGTAAATATCCATTATGTCAGGGTCATGAGTGCAAAGATAATACAGTGTTTCTGGAGTATTCGGTGAAGATTGGACTCATTGCAGTAGACTAGCTCGCCACTATGCCACCTTTAAAAAATGTCTTCTATTCCATAATAGTTCTAATATTTGCATATAAATTCCATGAACTAAATTATTGTGGGACACAGCTAGTTTGTAAATGTAGTCAAGTGAAAGTGAAAGTGAAATTTGTTTTTTTACGCACCTCTTTATTTTTCTATTTATGTGTACATCACGTCGTTTGTGAGTTCTTTTCGATGATTGGTGTCTATAGATGTTTTTTTTTTTATCTAAATTATAATATTATTAAATTGATGAACTAAATTATAATGCAGTGAACAATTCTGTGAAATAGACAAATGTTTGATTTGATAACATGAACTTGATTTGTTTCAATGAATATATAATTTTCGTTTTTGTTGTTGTTGTTGTTATTATTATTATTATTATTATTATTATTATTATTATCATTACCTAATTTTTCTATGTGTATATTTATAACTGAAAGTAGTAGTTGGTTTGGTTCGCTGTTACAAATTATCTATATGCTGATTTCGCTGAATTTTCATGGGTATTGCTAGTAGTAGTAGTAATAGTAGTAATTAACTTGTCAAAAATGACAGCAATATTTAAAAAAACTTTGCAGTTACTTTGTACTTATAAAATATAAAAAGGTGCATGTTGGTCGACATTTTTTTCTCTATATTCAAAACATCCTGAACATAAAACTAAAAGTAAAAATTAACAAACAATTGTCTGACTTCAATCTAGTTATCTACAAGCAAAAATGATCTACAAGCAAAAAATGATCTACAAGCAAAAATGATCGGCAAGCAAAAAATTACCAATAAGCTAAAAATATTTTAAGAGAAATTATGGCATTTCATTTTTCAATTTTACAGAAAATTCTACTTCTAATACAATGCCAAACCATTCAATGTTTCTCATTGAATAAATATGCAGTTTTACTTATCAGGTTTAATATATCATAACATATTATAACATATCATATCAATGTATATTTTTGTTCTAAAACCTGATGTGAACAGATAAGAATTGCAGGACTCAGTGAACATCGACACCTCGAACGCACATTGCGGCTCCGATATCCCTTTTTCGGGGCCCCGTCCGGTACAAAGGTGGAAAATGACATGTCTTCTTCCTTAACAACGAAGAAACATGTCGCCGTCCACGCAACTCTCGTTTTTTTTTTTGTTTTTTTTTTTGTTTCGGTCTTTTTTTTTTTCGGTCTTTTGGGCCGTCAGCAAAAAAAGAAAAAAAAAAAGGAAAAAGAAAAGACCGCTGTTATCAGCGTTTTTTTTAAGATCATGTCTTGTGTATTTTAATCAAACAAGTTTTTGCCTTTTGATAAGATTAAGCTTACGATTTTTGTGTGCTTGGATTCGTATATATAAATATATATATATATATATGTGTGTGTGTGTGTGTGTGTGTGTGTGTGTGTGTGTGTTCACGTGCGCGTGTGTGTTAAATTTACATTTTTTATGTTAATTTTTATAATGGCTTCAGTTAGTCCCACGTGACTACGGATCTGCCCCTGAATCTTGACACGAACCGCGGGAAGATTATATGGAAGACCGGCCGATGTTCATACAATACGTTTCCCCGTTTCATGACACCAGAGTTGTCTATCGAATGTGCCCATTTGCCAGTTCCGATAGAGCTTGATAACAATGCTGTCGAAGAACTGGGTTTTAGACAATGTCAGACAGCTTTAGGGATTCCTGATTCTTGTTTTGAATTCAGATTTACAAAACATTACTGAACAGTCAAAACTGTTTCAAAAGGACCAATTATATTGCTCGCAACAATGCGTTTTTTTTTTTTTAGGAAAAAGAAGACTCTGAATTCAAACTAGTAATAGTATGTTTGAAAAATTGATATTGTGTGACATCCTGTCCGTGGTGGAGGGATTGGGTAAATATATAAAATACATTTTCGAATAAGTATTTTAGTATATTAGTTTTCGAAAATTCAAAAACTTTTCAACTTTTTATCAAAGGGATCAATCTAATAGAGATTTGATACTAAACTGGTCAACTAATTTATTTGGTTTGGTTTCTTTGTTTAATGGCATATCAACCGTTACCAAAG
Source organism: Sepioteuthis lessoniana (assembly GCA_963585895.1). Lineage (NCBI taxonomy): Eukaryota > Metazoa > Mollusca > Cephalopoda > Myopsida > Loliginidae > Sepioteuthis > Sepioteuthis lessoniana. The sequence continues at coordinate 27,237,687 of OY757946.1, forward strand.
CTATCCTTATAGAAGAACAGTAGTGGTACTATTTAACCCATAGCTAGGTTTTTATGTTGTCAAATTCGAATATTTGTTTGTTTGTTTGTTTGTTTGTTTTTTGCTTTAGTTTTTTGCTTTTTGTTGTATTTTTTGCTTTTTTTTTTCACTCCTGAAGCCGAAATTATTACCTTTTTTCCTACAATTTCTTCCGGTCACCGAAAATCAATACTCCTTTTTTTACATTTGTAGTACAAGCAATGGCCGCTTGAGTTCTGTTTTGTTTGGTTTTATGACATATCAACCATTATGGGTTATTTAATGCCAAATCCATGTTTTTACATATAAACAGTTCTATTTCAAATAATTCAGTTTAGTGTAAGTACAGTTTTCTGTTTACACACAGCTAAATATAAAAACAGTTCTATTTCAAACAATTCAGTGTAGCATAAGAATTCAATTTGAATGTCAAAATCAGTTCTATTTCAAACTATTCAGTTTAGTCAACAAATTTGAATGGTTCCAAGTATTGCTATGTATCACTAACAATTCAATTAAACCTCAGGCATTTATTTACACAGAATTAAATGTCAAAACAGTTCTATTTCAAACAAATCAGTTTAGTATAAGCATACAGTTTAGTTCTATTTGACTCATTGATAGGACTCTTTCATGTGATACCTCTCCGGGTCAGAGTAGACCTGGGAGCGACGGCAATAAAGGGATACTCCGTATTCCCCAAAGCTCCAGCATTACTGGAGCTTCACTATTAGATTGTTTACTGTCATATCCAGGATATTCGTTGAGGGAGTCTTACCCCTCTGAAGAGAAGCAATCGGTGTATTTTACAACTCCAGCTGACTAGGCCAGGCTGCCAGAGCAGCATAAACGCTTACTATCAAAAACGTTTATTAACTTACGAACCCTCTTAAAAATATGGTCCTGTGTTTATTTCTGTAAAAGAGAGGCGGGTAAATTGATGATCAACTTACGTAACATCAAGATAAATCATTGAGAATCAATAAATACAGTATCCCCCATAAATATTGAATGTTACAGACAAAAAGTAAATACTCAAATACAGCATCGCCTGTATTATATACTTATCTATTTACAAATAATAATTTACATATGAATCAAAGATTTTATCAGTTCTAGTAAAAACAATTTTATTGTATCAAATGAATACAATGAAAACGAATATTATTAGGCATAATTTATTACCAAACTCTGTAACAAAAAGTAAGAAAATTAAAAAAATCCAAAAATAGATATAACCCTACACAAAATTCTATATTGTAAATATACTTTCGATCCAAATTTTATTTTTTCTTGATTATACAATTTAAATCTTGTAGAATTTGGCAGAAAATAATACCTAATAATATCCGTTTTGGTTGAATAATGTTCCACTCGAAAGAATAGAATTCAAATATCTTTGCTTTACGAGAACATTAACGTTTTATAAACGAATTGGTCGGTGAGTACTTATTTATTGACAATACTTCACTCTGAGAAAAGGCAATTTACAACCTCCGTTTAGAAACAAACATTTTTAGATATCCAATTATCAATGTTAAAAAATATACTTACTTACCACTATATGACCAGTATAGAGAATCCGACATACCATAAAACTATATGATTCACAGGATTCTCATTCTTGTCTTCTGCTCTGTCAACAACGATTAGAATATGCTGACTGTATAAGAACGCCCTCTCCACAACAAAGAGAGGTGTTCTGGAGATCAAGATAGTGTAGAGTACCCCATCATTGCTATTACTTCCGGGTCCACAAAATGTGGGGAACACACAACGCATGAAGAATAGTATCCTAACAGATACTACCACTTCAGTAATAGTATCTGCTAGGATCCTATGTTTGCAAATTATTCATATTTGATAGCACCGTGGGTAAAAAAAAAAACTTAAACGACTAAACAAAAATATAAATAAGAACGTACTATGAACGTGATTCCCTAACCTCTGGACTGGTTAACATGCCGTTAAAATCAATCAATCAATAATTCTTGTTTTGCTAAAGTATGAGAGTCTTAAAATGTGATTTTTGACTAGATTCCATCAGCTTGCTATATACCAAGGGAAGCAGATCATTATAGTCGCAGTAAACAAAGGCTGGTCTGTAGATAAAACAAGCAAGATATTCCACTCAAACAATCGAGAATAGAAAATATTCATTTCTTTTCTTATTATACGTAGCGACCATTAATCTGATTCATCAATTAGAGTGGCAGACTAAATATACAACAAAATTTCAGCTGTGAATTACACAGCTGAAATTTTGTTTTATATTTAGTCTGTCACTAAAAAGAAAGTAGTCATTTATTTCTTACCAGAGTAAAACCAAAACTTTCACCAGGGTAAAACGTCATATTTTGTGGTATTAGTAGAAATAACAATAATTTAAAGAATGAAAACGTATATGAATTCGGTTCAAAATATCTTGAGTTGCTATGCTTTTTTGTGGTGATGAATTTCCGTCAGTCTCGCAAGATCATGAAACTGAACCTAGATTTGGAAACAGACCTGGACAAATCACTCTTAAACCCACTGATGTTTGTCAAGGTAAAGACAAGGACCGATATAGTTTGGCACCAGTGTCGTCGCAGAAGCTATGAGAACGTTGGACTGCAGTTTAATAACTTGACAGAATCTTTTATTTGGGATGTAGTCTACAATTTGAATAACTGTTAAACGGCTAGAAAGATACCGCAAGTGAACTCAGTTTAATTGACAGGTAATGACCTTTAAGGGAAGTTGAAAGCTTGGCTGTGATTGGAGGATTGTAAAGCCAGGTGATTAAATTCCAAGAAAATATAAGTTAGAATTCAACCTTGTATTAATTGACCTAGAACAGTTGAAGGTTCTGCGTCTATTTCCGTCTGTTGTTCATAGAGTGCTCCCGATTTTCATACGGAGTCTGTCATGTAAGCGAAAATGAATAAAGAATGTCTACCCAGAGAAAGTATTGGTTATTGATCCTAGCAAAGAACATGGGACAGCCTAGAGCGATGAAGAAGTGAAGAGCGATCTCTGGCTGAAGGAGACAAGAAGATGGCAATACAACACTGCTTTAGAAACAAAAACTTCGTCAGTCAGTCCCACTAAAAAAATAGTAAAATCAATCGTTACTAGTTACAAACTTTCGATTATGGTGGATTAATTAGCTCTCTAGCCTTGGTGGGCAACTACTCACGACGAAAAACATCTTTGAACTCAAAGTATGTTCTCCAAAATTGGTAGTACACAATGACTAGAGAGCCCAGTCTGCTATACTATTTTACTTATTGTTGAATGAGAGAAAGTGAGAATTCGAAGGGAACATGACTCAGGTAGAATTACAACTCGGCTGGCCGATTCCATTTTCTCCTCCGATAGTCATCTTCGATAGCCATCTCGATATATATATATATATATATATATATATATATATATATATATATATATATAAGTCGAACTTATTCGAGGGTGACCCGAAGGCTCCCTTTTCATTAGCTACTACACCGAGGTGTAGGAGAGGGCGCTACTCTACTCCCTGGATTGCTCCACTTGATCTTTGCCTTATAATGCTGTTAAGCAAGGCGGCATCAAATACCTTGGATTGAACCTCCGTTTCCTGGACCATTTGCAAACACTCAACTCATTAGCCCAATGGCCCAGTTATATATATATATATATATATGTGTGTGTGTGTGTGTGTGTGTGTGTGTGTGTGTGTGTGTGTGTGTGTGTGTGTGTGTGTGTGTGTGATAAAAATAAGGGGAAAAGTGAATAAATCAAACACTTACAATAGGTTTAGTGGTAATATTTCGTTCTTTATTCACGGAAAAACTTCTTCAGACTAAATATTTTTGAGTTTTTCTGCATTTTAGCAATTGAGGCAATAGATAACATAATGTAGAATATAAAAAGGTATAAAGGGAGGGAAAGGATCTAAAGACAAGTGACAGATTAGGAAAAAACAGGGAAAGAAATTGATATAGCTTTGAGTGATGGTGGTACGTGTTATCGATTTTGACTGTGACCGTTCAGGCGTATCTTGTTTCATCAAAGACATTAACTATACCGAAGTATCCATTTATGGAAACCCGTTGTAAATGTTTGATTTATCCACTTTTCCACTTATTTTTAGCATCTTATCAGATTCACCAAAATCTACCATTTCTCATATATATATATATATATATATATATATAAAATAGAAAAACAAAATAATTCAAAAGGGATGAATTTATTATTATGGAAAGTCAACGTTAAAACGTTCCAGTTTTAAGCAAAAATTTTCAAAATATTTTTGTGAAAATAAGAGAAGAAAAGAAAGAAAAGAAAAAAAAGGAAAGGAAAGGAAAAAGATGATAATTTTTGCTTTTACCATTTTCGATCTGTTGTATCTCCTAGAAATTCGATACAATTTAAACATCGTTGCCTGTGCAAATCACATGATAGTTTTTCCAAAAAAAGAATGTTGATTGAATGGTTATCTGATCTTTCTTAGTATATTTTCTCTTTTCTCCTTTTGTTTTATTAAAATATCCATCTTTGTTCTAGTAACATTTTTCACCATCTCAAAAGCTTGATGAAGGTTTATTAAAAGGTTTTAACGTTGACTTTCCATAATAAGTTAGAGTGTTCACCAATGTCCGGGAGACTTGGGTTCAATCCCAGGTCGCGTCATGCTAAAGACTTTAAAAATGGTACCTCCTTGCTTAACACTCAGCAATATAAGGTACGTACCAAGGGTAGAAATCCAGGGAAAGGAGTAGCGCCCTCCCCTACACCTCAGTGTTGTAGCTATTGAAAAGGAAGCTTTCTGGTCGCTCTCGACTACGGTCGCCAACTTTACTTTTCCATAATAATAAATCCATCACTCTTAGATTACTTTGTTTTTCTATTTTCTTTATACTGTCGGATTTTTTTCCATTATCTACTTATATATAATATATATATGCGTATATATATATATATATATATATATATATATATATATATATATATATATATATATGTGTGCGCGTATACGAGGAGTATTTAAAAACTATATTTACTAAGATAGAAATGATCAATGATCAATGAATGAAATATTGATTTTCTTCAGAATAGTTCACTTGATATTTAACACACTTATTCCAGTGTGTTTTCCACTGTTCGAAATACACATGAAGCTCTTTTTTTTATATGCCATGAAACTGTACCATCGTATTGATATCCTCCATCCTCGAATCTTACCGCTGAGATGAATTTTCAATTTAGGAAACAAGAAATAGTCACGCAAATAAAGTTTTAGGGAATACAAAAGCTTCATGTTTTTTTTAATTGACTCTAATTCGTCGAGATATCGTCTAATTCGTCGAGATATCGTCACTTCACTGCACATGACTCTGTTCAATTTGAAATTTGAAAATATTTCTGCTTCGATACTTTTTAATCGTGTAGGCGTCTGTGTGTATATGTGTGTGTGTGTGTGTTTAGGTGTGCATGTATGTGTGCTTGAGCGTATTTGTGTGTGTGTATGAGTGTATGTACGCGCGCACTTGCTTGCTTCTGAAATAAACTTAAGAAAAGTGGTTACTATTTTGAAAGAAATTAGTATTTTAATTCCAGAATTTATTCTATGGTTTCATCATCATCATCATCATCATCATGTCGTGCCGCTAGCACGGATATCCCTAACCCGCTCTCGCCACTTCTCCCTATCGTTCATCTTACTTGGCAGGTCTTCAGGGCTACATCCGGTATTCTTACAGAGCTGCTGTATGTATGTTCGAGCTGGTCGTCCTGCTTTTGCTCGGCCATATGTGGGGGTCCATAGGGGTACATCACTTATGAGCTAGTCCTTGCTTCTCCAACAGTGTCCTGCATGTCTGGTTCGTCTAACTTGCATAGTTTTCGTGATGGGGGGCAGATGGCCGTATAGTTGGTGCCTTGTGGGGTGTTGCCGCCAGGACTTGTTCAGTATTGCTCGCAACATTCTTGTGTAATTGCCGTCCAGCTTCTTCTCCAGCCGTCTATGTTAGCGTCCAAGTAGTGCATCCATACAGCAGTATGACCGCTGCCTGGAAGAAACTGCGTTTTATTTTATCGGTCAGGTCAGATTTCCATATGATCGATAACCTATCGACAGCTGTCCATGCCTTCGTTAGCCGCGTGTCGATGTCTTTTTCGGTTGATGAGACACTGCTTCCTTGGTAGGTGAACTTGTCAACCAGTTTCAGAGAGGTTCCGCCTAGTGTGGAAATGTCTCCTGTTTGATTATAGCACATATATTCAGTTTTGTGTGCATTGACACGGAGGCCAATGCCTGCGGCGGCTCGTTCCAGACTATATAGTAGGGTTTCGGCCGGTTGGGAGTATTCCCCAGTATCGCTATGTCATCGGCGTAGTCGGCGTCGGTAATTGTTTTTGCGGGGTACCTTCTGCTTCTTTTCTTTGTCAGCTCGAAGCCGTTTTCTCTGATTTTATCGATCGATGTTCTAAGCACGTAGTCTAGACAGATGATAAAGAGGTATGGGGCTAGCGTGTCCCATTGTAGTACTCCTGCTACAATGTCGAAGTATTCTGAGTCTCCATCCGGTGAACGTACTTTCACTTTTGTGTTTTTGTAGAGAATCGTTATTGCTGCTACGGTTTCTTTTGGTAGACCGTATGCTAGTAGGATTTGTTCCATCTTCCCTCTGTGAATGGAATCGAAGGCCTTGGTAAAGTCGACAAATAGTAATGTTGCCTGTAGGTTTTTTGCCCGTACACCTTCAAGGATTCTACGGATGGTCAATATTTGTGAGGTCGTGGATCTATTTCTTCGGAAGCCATATTGATTTTTCCTAAGGATGTTGTCGATTTTGGGTTCTATACGGTTTCGTAGTAGGGCATTGTAAATTTTGGCTGCTATGGATGTAAGTGTTATACCTCGGTAGTTCTTGGCTAATCCGAGGTCGCCTTTTTTAGGGAAGGGGAGTATGCACCTCTTCATCCATCTGTCTATCGTATTTTGATTATAAACTGCGTTGCGTTGTCGGAGCAGTATGTCGTCGAATTGTCTGGTCTTCCATACTTCTGGGGGAATCTTGTCGAGCCCTGCAGCTTTCCTATTTTTAATTTTTCTAAGAACCGAGTCGAGTTCTTCTTGAGTTAACGGTCCTAGTTTAATGTCCAATTGCTTTTTTCCTCCATTAAATGATGCAGATAGTCATTAACATTTCAAATTTCGGTTACGAGTTGTTTTTGTTAGTTTGTTTTTTGTTTTTTTACCAAAGCTAAAAGTCTCTCAATCTGTTGAATATATGTGTGCGTGTGTGCGCGCGCGCTTCTCTGACAGAAATTAGGAATAATTAAACTTAGAGGATATTCACCTTTGATTTTATTAAGTAGCAAATAAAAGATATACGAATACACTGCAATTCTTCCACATTTTACCGATTTTTCTTTCATCTTAAATTTTCAGTTTATTTTTATTAATATTTTATCGCAACTCATGCGAGTTTTGTTCGGTGTGAGTTTTGTTCAGTGTGTTTGTGTGCACACGCGCATGTGTGTGTGTGAAGTTAGGCTCCGTTTTTAAGTAGATTTAAGTTTATCTATAAACTTTTTTCTTTTATTTGGAGTAATGAGTTGTATTAGTTTGGTATCTTGGCATCATTTTAAAGATTTCATTACTGCATTCGTAAAGGTGTTTTGAAACATAAAGTTCTCTATTTTCTGGTAATTTAATGTTGCTTTTATATAAAGGGATTCTATTTTCAGAGCCTGAGTCGATCCAATGTAAATTTTTTACAGTTTCAACATTAGGTTATGATAACTACGTTTTTCGAATTGTAACTAAGATTTTTATTTACTATGAATATTGTTTTGGGGGTTTCGAAGGTATAGTATTCTCTTTCTATAATTATATTATATACTCTTTTATTTTTGTATTTTGAGACTCTATGCGTTGTGTGTTCCCCAAATTTAGATGAGGTTTGTGTGTGTTTTAAGTTTTTTGGTTATCGTTTACTTTTAATGATTTTTGTTGTGTCTAGTATGTTTTTGATTCTAACATTGCTTTAAAGTTGTTCTAGATTCTTTGTTATTTCTGTGAATAGTTCTGGGTTATTTTTGTTATATGTTGAGACGTATGCTCAGGGTTCTTCATTGTTATTTGAAGAGGGGTCGTAGTTCTGTTAATAGTATTTTTTCTGCTAATTCAAATCCCTTATTTATTAGGGTTGTCGGATATCCTCTATGGTGGAAGGTTACTCGTAATTCTTCTTGGCGAGTTTGTCGAAAGTTCTAGTTCGTGACTATGTCTCATATTCAATTTGCTTGGGTGTAAAGGATGAATTTTATGCAGTTTTTGGGGCGATGACTTTTGAAATGGAGGCATTGTTGAGTGTCTCTGGGTTTGTGGTAAATGTCAGTGATAATTTGTCCATTTTGGTTTCAATGGAAGTTCTTTAAAGGACCATAAAATCCGAAATACGTGTGGAGCATAATTATATGAAATAAAAACCTCAAGTACCACGTTCAAATTCATTTGCCGATCTATTCATTCTAAAATATTTACTTTTACTCGTTGGACCAACATATATATATATATATATATATATATATATATATATATATATATATATCGATTTCCCCATCGTAAATCTGACAGTAACACTAAAAGCCTTATGACTACTATTTCTTTTTAAACGATTTTAATTTTTAAAAAGCGCTTTTATTCCGTATTCGACTTGCTGAAACCGGTTGCCCCACTGAGGATACAGAATCTGACAATCTACTTACTCCATAATTTTCATGCAGCCATTTATTGGTTTCTGACCCAACTACACATAGAGCTTAACAATTCAGGGCTAAAAAAAAAAAAAGAGGTGGGGGTTCTTTTTCACTAATCTTCAAAATATCGCTTAATATAAAATAATATCGACGGTAAAGTTAGCGAATAAATGTCATGTGCGATGAATGTCGCATACTGAAAAAAAGACGCAAAAATTAAGCGACACAGGTGTATAATAATAATAATAATAATAATAATAATAATAATAAACGTTTCCTACCTCCGTTTTGCAATCATATGTGCTATTTCATTGTTTCCTGTTTGTTCTTCCTTTTCTTCTTTCTCTTATGCATTTTAAAACACAGCACGCGTCTTCTTTTCTTACACGCACTATACAAACGAGCAAAAGGCGTGATCTGTTTTATAAATATTCGAAAATCAAAATAAAAAGAAAGAAAAACCCATTGCTGAAATCTACAATGTATTTTTATTGTTCTTATTTAATCATTTTAATCTTTTTCTTTTCAATCTTAATTTTTCTTTCTATTCTTTTCCCCTTTGACACTATTTCTTTCCTATCATTTAAGTTTATTATCATTCATACTGTTTTCTTTCTTTTAATTTCACTTCTGCCATTTATTTTATTTTTGTTTTTATTTTTCCGTCATTTCTTCCATCTTCAGTCTTTTTTTCTTTCTTCTTAACTTCTCGATTATTCTTTGATTTTTAATCATTCTCATCGATATTATTCATTGTGGCTTTAATTTAATGTTCCAATTCTGAAAACTTTTTTCTTTTGAACTTCCCTTTGCTTTTTATTACAAAACTACTTTTACTTTTTCTATCTCCTACTTTTAAAATTTCTGCTTCTGGTAATGAACTGAAATACAATTCTTTCTCAGTATATATTATATACACAAACAGATAAAAAGTCCTTATTAGACTATAAGGTCAGGCATAGTTTCGAGGCCAAGCATCATTACCACTAACACAGTGATATCCGATTCCGTTACATGGTAGGAATTCCGAACAGCTTCGTCGCATACACTTTTGTTTTATCCACAACTTTACAGGAAATGTAACTGAACCTAACAAAAATGCATTAGTTTAATGATATAATCTCACTCCACACACACACACACACATACACATATATATATATATATATATGTGTGTGTGTGTGTGTGTGTAATCAGTTGTCTTTATTGTAAACATGTTTTATTAAAGGCCACAAAAGAGATTTGTATGAAATCTTTTACTGATTTTGTCTTGTCTTTGTACAACATAAATGTTAGTTTCATGCTTGTACAGAAATTAACCAAATTTTCTACTCAAGCGCATTCAATTGTCACTGGTCAAGGCTAAAGTTGTGTGGCTGTTGTTTTTAAATCCAGAGAAGCTTTTTTTCTTTAACTTTTTTCACATTAGGAATTTAAATTGATACTATTATCAAAATATAATGTAGCAAAACGTTACAACGCATAAAATCAATTGTGATAATCTTCATATTTTTAGTTAAATATATTCAATATATTTTAACTTGAATGCTGAATATAGATTTTTAGATTCAAGTATTAGTAATCCTACTGAATTGAAATAGTATGTTAGTGTTTTTACGAGTATTTATCTAATGTTGGTAGAAATAAAATGGCTTTGCATTCTATGTTGATTAATGTAAACTCTTATGGTACTATTATCTAATAAGAGGCAAGTCAGCTGACATGAAATGATTGTTGAGGTATGAGAGACGTATATATTAAAACTCTCTCTCTCTCTCTCTCTCTCTCTCTCTCTCTCTCTCTCTCTCTCTCTCTCTCTCTCTGTTGAATTGCAAATTCGGGATAAAAATAATATCCCGAAATCAAACAAAACTTTATTGTACACCGCTTTAGAAAATGTTCTTCCCAAGAAATACTGAACTAACATTTTGAATTGGCGCTTCTAAAAGAAAGTTAACTTTAATTGTCACAAATAAAATTCAAACATATAAATTAAAAACGTCTAAATCGTCAAATATTGTATATTTAGGCAGCAATTTTTATTAGTACAAGTTTAAGTACAGATGACAAACAAATCAAAAATATTCTTCAATTTCATCAAGTATGCAATGTTCTATCAAGTTATGATATATAATTGAGACATATCTATCTATCTATTATGACTTGAAATACTGCAAAATTTTCTCTCTGTGTATTGGCGTAGGGAAGTCTGCTCTCAGCTTTTTAAAAATGTGTTTCTTGTATTAATTTAGGCTTCTGCACCAACGAAGATCAATATTACTTGATTTCTGTACAGATGAGACTATCCTGATTAACCTTAATCCAAAAAAGTTCCGTAGAGTACCGAATCAGGTGTTTGACGCTCCTGCAGATGCCAATTTTGTTTGCTTTCTGTGCCAAAGTTCTAAGATACTACCTTCAAAAATGAAAGGGGTGCTCCGGATGTCAATCTTATTTATTTTCTTGATAAATTATATTCTTGACCAATTTTATGCTAAAATCTTCCGGGTGCCTTCAGAGGCAAGAGTGTTACCCCACCTAAAACACCTTAAAACATTTATTGAGGTCAAAAGGGTTTTCATACCAAGATTAATCAAGATTGGCCCATTATTATAGAAGTCCATAAGTAACAAGCAAGAAATAAAACTCAGAGAATATAATAATAATAATAATAATAAATAAATAAATAAATATTAGATTTATTATTATTATTATTATTATTATTATTATTATTATATAGCTCTAGCCTAGATATTGAACACTCTCCATATTATATTGCACTTGGTTCGCCACGAACCTACAAAGTGATTTAGTGACGACCAGCACTGTTATATATATATATATATATATATATATATACTTGCAGAAGAATCCGATTTTGCACAGGATGAAAAATATATCAAATCACATTTCGTTGAACAAACATTCATTCTATTTTTCTTCAGTACAAATACGTTTGTTGTATTAATTTTCGTCCAAAAGTCCTAATCACTCAACGAATAGAGGTATTCCTGCAGATGGCAATTGTATTTGCTTTCTGACCCTCCAGATCAATCTTATGCTAAAATAATTCGTGCATCTCGAAGAGCATGTTGGTTACATTGCATTACTCTCTGAGCAGATACATTTCACACATTCCCTGAAGCCAAGAGGGTTCACCAGTCAAGTTTCATCAAGATTTTCCCATTAACCGATAAGTCAGTAGATAGACTAAGTCATTTTTGAGTAATTATTCATTCAAAAGTTCCAGGTGTCACCTAGGAAGGATAATTTTATTTGCTTTTGGACAATTAAAACCTGTCTGAACAATTTTAAGCTAAAATGTTCCGGGTACGCCTCTCCACCGTTTTTTCCAGCAAATGCCATTCAGACCATTTTGTAGAGAACGAAAAAGAAACCACTTCATGCAAGGTCTAGTAAATATGATGGACGGGGTTGAACAAAACAAACCTAAATCCATTTTTTCGTGTGTGATCCTTGCTGAATGTGGCCATGCGTTATCATGACGAGTACGTGGCGTTTTCTTAGAAGATTTTCATGAACACGTTACTGCTTTTGCGAGTAGAAATCTGCATTGAGTGTCTGATTGCGGTTTTACAACTGAAAATAGATAATACCATGGTTATCCCATCGTATACACAGCATAACTTTTCTTCCATGAAGCTCTGTCTTGAAAATCCACAGCCATTTGCGTTGAACATTGCCAGAAAGGGGTTATTTCCCTGCTTTGAAAAACGACTTGTTGCAATTGATATACGTTCTTCCTTATTCTTATCACTAAGAGTATGAGGAACCCAAACACCCAGCTTGCTCATTTTTTCCATCTTTTTCAAGTCGCGGCAGATTGTAGATTGGGATGGGCTGAGGTCAAGTGCAAATTCTCGAGTACTTTTGCGCGGATTGCATTACATCAGTTTTCTTAAAGCATCTTAATGCAGGTTTGGTGAGCGTCCTGATCTATATTCACCTCTCAATGATATATATCGGAACAATGACCGAGGATCGAAACTAGCTGAGAATAATTAAAAAGTCATTATAATGAAATATTTCTGGTTGTCTTATTTTTGTTAGTATGTACATATATATACATATATAACTGGAGATAATCAAGATTATATATATATATATATATATATATATATATATATATATATATATATATATATATATATATATATATATATATATATTCTTGATTATTATTGAATGTTGATCAAAATTATGGGAATCAATGACTTCCTTAACTATGAATGATTTCTCATATATTTTTTATCCTGTTTTAAAACATCTCAGTCGCTAATAAAAGAAAATATTCAATGTCTTGTCTGGTATTTTTAAGAAAATTTGTTTGATATATATATTTGACGTGTGATCAAAAAGTATTGTTACAGAAGATTTTAAAATTCTAATTTAAATACAAACGTGAGCAACGCTGAAAAGTTATTGAATTTCAGTGAAAAAGCATTGTTTGTGAATAAACTATTCGCAATAAGACAGACACGACAAAACCGAATGAAAAATTACTTCTAATCATTATATTTTATTAACAATGTCTATTTTACGATCTTTGTGGTCAATTAAAAATATACATGGAACCGGTGCAAACGGTAATTGCTATTCTAAACAATTGTTACACAAACCAGATTTACTCATAATATCTATTTTGTCTTATGAAATTAATATTGTTCTGAGAAAAAATCATGAAGTTTTGTAATTAATCTGAATTATGATTTTAGAGAAAAAAATTCATTTTTTCCTCATGAATATTTTAAAATTTAAATTCTGTACGATTAGTTACGTCTAGCAGAAACATGTCTTTTGTTTATTATTCTGTATTGATAAAAAAACCCTCTCGATTGTTTGGGTTGGTTTCTTTATCTAAAGGAATATCAACCTTCCTCTCAATGAGTACCCTCTATCTACACGAAGAACAGAATATGATTTTGGTTAAAACTTCTCTCTTGGTCCAATAAATATGCATACCATGGTAGGTCTATATCAACTGTTTGACAAACGTATAGAAGACAAAGAAACCCTTTCTAATTTATATATATATATATATATATATATATATACGCGCATGTGTGTGTATGTGTATAAGGTATGCTCATGACACCTGTCGCTCGGTAATGAATTGGAAAGAATTATTAATTTCTGATTAATCATTACATTCATTTTTTGTGGTACACTTTCCGTTTGTTCATTTTTGCCAGCAGAGACGTGCTAAGAATTGAATGCATTTATTATGATTTTTTTTTTTCTGAAATCGATTCCAGCACCTTCTGGTTGTCATTTTCGCCAGCAATTCTTGCAAAGACAGCAGGGCATTCAGTCTCAGCAAGATACCATTACGACGTCTACTTCTTACAATGAGAGGTATGTTTCATTTCTTCTATCTTTCTTTTTACAAAATTAGCCCCAGATAACAAAAGAAGCAATAAATATTTTGTTATATGTGGCAACCAAGTAATAAGTATTTATTCTGAAAACTAATGTAATGGGCAAATCTTTATTTTTAAAGGGTGTCTTAACCTCAAGTGCACACATTGCTTCTAATGCACATTGTTCATTAAGGAATCAGCCATTTAAGTTCTGATTAATCGGGCAAATCAGACGAGGACCAGTTATTTCACTGTGTATTGGTTGTAATCAATTTCCACTTAAAATCTGCCTGAAACTGGACCCGACATTAAAGGACATACAAATGCGTTAAATCCCTTAGATTAATCTCTCTCTCTCTCTCTCTCTCTCTCTCACACACACACACACACACACACACACACACATAGAGGCACACTATCTATCTATCTATCTATCTATCTAATCACATTTTATTTCATCTGCTGCATAGATAGATGGATAGATTTATATGTCGAGCTTAGCTTAATGCAAAGGTCAAGTAGATGTAAATTTGATGAAAATATACAAAATACTGGGTTTTATCTCACTTTGCCAACACGCTGTGGTGTATATATATATATATATATATATATATATATATATATATATATATATATATATATTAAACACCACAGACAAGGTCTGTTTTAGAAGTTTTTATGGATTTTTACTTGTTTTCGTACAAGTATACGAATATTGGTTAAAGCTTGTATAGAAATTGTCTAAAGTTTCCTTTCCGGTCGCTTTCAGACGTTTTCAAGAGTCAAATTATAGAGCTGTTCTTTTGTGTGTGTGTGTGTGTGTGTGTGTGTGTGTGTGTGTGTGTGTGTGTGTGTGTGTGTGTGTGTGTTTCAAGATGAAAATATGAAAACTTTAAAAGAGTAAACATTCCAAAAAGAGTCCTTTTAAAAGCAATATAGTGTACCAGCAGGATATTTTTCAAGTGTGTCACAGACCGTTTCCATGTTTGTGCCATCTTATCATTTGTTTAGGATCCTAGAAGATATTGTTTGAATATCTGTCCCGATGTTAATTTATCTCGGAAAAATATAAGAATATAATTGATATAATAAAAGTTGACACAATTTTTACTATACATTTTGTAAACGAGTACTTTGATTGGAAACTGAAAACTCGCCAAGTACCGGCAGTCGATTATATATGTACCAGCACCAGCATGCGTACCACCATTTTAAGTAGCACTGTTTTAAAGTATTATACTTTAGAACCAAGAAATATAAAATGTTTCTTTATGTTTGTTGACAAAATTTGAACATCTAGTTAGTAATTGAAACATTTTTCTTTTCAGATTTATAGAAAATAACAATAGTAAAAATGGATCTCAAAAATGTCCTCGGAATTTTGCTCATTTTCCTCTTGGTTGTCGTTGGTAAGTATCCAATTACGATTTAAAAGCAAAAACATCTCATTAATTGTGAAGAAGTTATTTTTGTTTGGCATATGACTAAAATACGAAACTAAAACATAGCTCAGTATGAATTTCGGGGTAATTTACTAAGCTTTTTCCTTAGATGTGACACAAGACCATATAAAAGGGTCACCTAATGAGACTCGAACGCACCAACAGAGGTGCCCCTCGGTATGAATTTAGTGATTTGTACAATGACTCTTTGATAGATTATCAAGTCATTTGCGAGTGTGAACAACCTGGAAACCATAAGTGGCGGAATCTTTTCATGTCTAAAGGCTACACTGAAATTTATTGTCAACTAATAAAGTCGCCACACTCAATACTTTTTAATATGTTTAAAACAAAATCTAGAATTTAAACTTTTATTTCATAACAGACAAAATTTGATAAATATATACTTCTTAAAAGATGAAAAACTTTACTCATATTGACTTCTAAGATTGCTTCTTTTTTTGAGAAAGTATTGAGATATCTGGTTCTAAAATAGCAGTATGGGATTTGAATTGTTCTTTCGATAAACCCGTGGAAAACTGAATTAGAAAGTTTACCTTAAGGTCGCAAGTTTCCTACTCATGCATAAAAACATAATATAGCTAAATGGTTAAGTAGATAGTATGGAAAATCAGCCTTCCCTAATGTAAATGAGGACGTAAAATCTCACGCTGGGTTTGTTTTTTATTTCCAAGACACGCAGTTCCTTGCTATTTTAAAGAAACAAGCTGCGATTAAAAAGGCAACCAAAATTAAAATGGTGAAGAAAAATACTAGTTAATAATAATAATAATAATAATAATAATAATAATAATAATTTTGAAAAACTGTGAAACATAAAAGTGACGGTGATACCAATTGTAATTGGTGCTCTTAGTACAGTCACCAAAGATTAGTACAAGGACTGGAGGGCTTGGATATAAGAGCATGAGTGGAGACCATCCAAACTACAGCAGTGTTGAAATTAGCCAGAATACTGAGACGAGTCCTGGAGACTTCAGTAAGAAACCATCGGCTTACAATGGCGTAAAAACTCGAAAAGTTTATAATGTACATATGTAGTTACAAACAAAAATATTAATATTGTGATGATGTAATGGATAGAATTAGTGATAAAGATTTTGAATAATAAAAACTAAAGTTTTTGGACAATCTTAGATGTTTGATCTTTTCAAATTAAGTTCAAGAAGGTAGAAATAATCAGATGAAAGAAAAAGAATCGAAAATCTTTGTATGTTTGGTTATACTAGAAAGTTAATTACAATAAATCATAATTAAAATTAATCTTTTCTAATACTATTAAATTTATTGTTACGTATATCGTTTACTTTTTCTTTTGCAGTTAAAACATCCCATGACAAAAGTAAGACACGTTTTATATTTTCTTTAAGTTGGTAAAACGATAAAACAGAATATATAATCAGTTATTTTTTACTCGAGTTTCTTTCATCTTTATTTTAGTTGCTTTTTATGGAAAGTACTGAAACTGCCTTTCTAGCTATAAAATAATGGTCTGAGTAGTTACGATAAAAAGTAATTGAAATTAAGCTGAAAAGAACTCTACGTAAAATATCAATAATTGACACATTTTATACTTCAATTATTTATCCTTGTATCAGTTTCTACATTGTTACTTATCCTGTTTTAATTTCCTTTAGAAGATCTCTCTCTTTTAAACCGTCTATTATCTACAATTTTCATTAGTCGACGTCAATTCTCATACTTTCATTATTCAAATTTGTTTTTACAATCAACTTGAAGATTTTTTTAATTTTGCAGTCGAGTTGTTTTATTTCCATATTAAGAAAATATTTTGTAAGACTTTTTTACGCTTTTTGATTAGTCACATATTTGCAGCTCGCCGTTGTTTTAACCCTAACCCTGCCTCGTTTTGAATTTCTTAAGTATATATTAATGATGAATTTGCATGCAATTATTTCACTTTAAATCACAATAGAAGCAATCAATCCAATCAGTTTAAAATATATAATCACTCCCTCCATATTACAATGGAAACCCTATTTATATTTATAGCTTTTGAACAACTATGAATTAAGATTAATAAAAAAAAAATTAATAACAAAAAATGACAAAGATCAAAATGATTTCAAATTTGCTGTGTCTGGGAGAGCAATTTGGTTGGTATTAAAACTACTTTTAAAGATTTTTTCAAAATTCAAATTTCTTTTCTATAACAGAAAAAAACATTTTTGTGACAAATTTACACGCATTAATATTTATTGTAATTCGATAAATTGCACTTATTTAAACAAATGATTATGAACAGATGCTGATTGAGCACTCAGTCAGTGGGACAGTACCGGAGAGCCCAAAGCACCAAGTGTCCTAAACAGCAAACGTTTCATTTTTTAAGTGGCCATAAATGTATCAACGGGTTATAACTTAAATATTTTACTTCTGCTGTTCTGTTGATATAGTCCGCTAGATATTTTCATTAGAATAGATGTAGCAATGGAAATAAGCGTTCGAATAGATTTCTATATTTTTTTAAACGTTGACCTTTGAAATTAAGATTAACATTGTACATATCTGTCTGGAATAAATGGTAGGATTGGATAGGTTAAGGAACCAATAATCCTTTTTAGCAATGGATTTAGATTACTCTCAGTCCGTTTCTGATTTTTAGAATATTATCACGACTATTAGATGATGTACAATGGAAAAATTAGGAGGTGCCGTGATGTAATGGTATCGTCGGAGGAAATAGACACGACGACACGAGTTCAAATCCTCGACGAGGCTGGTTGTATTTCACAAAGCGCTAATACCCTTGGAAAAGGTATTAATCTGACTATTCTCACTCCAGCTACGGGTAAATAGTCGATCAGACTGATTTTTGAGCTATGGCTTGGTAACCAGTCTAGGAAAAAGAAAATTCTGAATTCAAACCTGTTAAACTCCGCTTAAAAATTGACCTTGTGTCATATCCTGCCCGTGCGGAGGGGTTGGTAAATACATACACAGTGGGAAAATTTAGATATCCCCAAAATAGAGAAGTATAAATTCCTCTTGAGATAAGTTCGTATTGGTAATTCATAGCACTAGAAATATGTATATGCTCTACCAGCGAAAAGCATTTGGTCACTCTCGAAAATGTTTATTTCTCATCCGATAAGTGTTATTTCTAATGAAACAAGTTAAGCACCACAATGGTTTTAGCTATTATTCTAAACACACACACACACACACACACACACACACACACACAGATATATATATATATATATATATATATATATATATATATATATATATATATATATATATATATATATATATATATAAGATGGCTTGTTGGAGAAAGAATAAATCAGTGCGATTCGCAGTACAATAAATAAAAAGTGCTCAATACGTACGTAGAACTGATTTAAAGAACCGAATAAAAAGCAAAATATTACAAACTAGGTTTCATTTATACGATCGTCAGGGTAACTTTACAATAAATATTATTGCGACAAATGTATAAATACACACGAGAACAAAGCAGGATAAGCACAGAGGAGGGGGGCAACAAAACAAATAAATATACAATTTACGATTAAACAACCATTTATTTTTGTGTCTAAAATATTGTTCAATATCTTTGATCTCTGATTTAGCAATTCTTCAACTTGCAGGTAAGTGACGATAGCCAGCTTTTCCTCGACGGAGACAAAATTTATCTCCCACTTTTTAGTTGAGGGTGCACTAATAATTTTTCATTTCAATATAGGATTCACACTATATTTGTTTTGTTTTTTGTTTTTGTTTTGTGTTTGTTTTGTTTTTGCTTTTGCTTTTGTTTTTTCAACACTTGTGTAATATATATATATATATATATATATATATATATATATATATATATATATATATAGAGAGAGAGAGAGAGAGGGGGAGAGAGAGGAACTTGAGAAACAAATGTTTGATTAAGATTGTACCTATGTGTATGTAATGAGAAGCAGGGGTGAAATGAATAAAGTAGCGCAGTTTATCATTACAGTCAAAATTCATCCATAAAATTCTCTGATGGACATTGAAAGAATGAGCAAAACTGAATAATCTGAATTATTTGTGAATATTTGACTTTATATGCCATTATTACATGAACTAAAATAAATAAGACTGGTTAGACTATTATTTGTTTATTTTAGCGTTTTTAAGTTGAATCAATATTTTGTTTGTCATTCATCTTTGTTTTCAAATAAAATTATGTAAAGAAAATTTTGTCTAGTAACTGACTCTTCTAAAATCTGCGCATGAAATAAGCTTTTTAATAAAGATATATAAAAAAAACGAAAACCCCATATATATATATATATATATGTGTGTGTGTGTGTGTGTGTGTGTGTGTGTGTGTGTGTGTGTTTAATCGAATATAGACCGTGTTAGAATTGGTTTTTAAAATTACTTTGAAAATCTTTTTTATAACTGAACAGTCGGCACAAACTTTTTGCGTTACTATCATTGTATCGAGCGTCCGACTGTCAATGCATAATATTAAAGCTATTTGTTTCTTCCTTGTTGCATTATAATTTTTTCCATAAGGCATTTTCAAAGAATGTATTTTCAAAATTTTGGGAAAAAATTTATTTAGATATATACTCACAAATAATCGTTTAATTTTTCAATGGTAAAGCGACTTACAGCCAACTGAATTGTTTATCGATTGACAGAGAAATGGGCGTGAAACAAAAACAACTGTAATTAAGTATGTGACTTTTAAGTGTATAGACAAAATAGCAGACAACATTTAAGTGTCGATATGGATCAGAGATTTAATACAGATAATACAAAGAATACAACTTGTAACCATGATGCTTTCCTTGATTCGAATCAGTAAAAATGTCCTTCTATGGGCAATCTGTGGTTTTCCTCCTTTCTTTTTTTTTCTTTTAATATAAATCGCTCGAGTATGATTAATTCCTCACAAAAAATTATTTGTAAATACGACACACACACACACACACACACACACACACACACACACACACACACACACACATATGAATAGATTATAGGCACATGAAAATTTTATCATTACGAAAAGTAAGGGAATTATATTCATTTATCTATTTATTAAAATAATAAAAAACAAATAGGAGGGAACCTTTTGTCCGGCGCGTTTTCAACAAATACACCGGAATTTAAACGTTTAATCGTTTAAAAGATAAAGAAATTAAATCACAGTGGGGGTAGGAGAGCTTAAAAAAACGATTCCCACGATTCCCACCCAACTCCCCAAACAGACAAAAAAATGTTGAATTGTCTTCTCTGTCAGCACAAGGTAGGGCAATATAGTGTAATTGCTACAGCCTCTAAAAAGGAAAGATGTTGTTTAGACGTAGCCTAGTAAATGACAGAGAAACAGTCATCCGAAACAGTCCCACATATATTATGATCGGCTAAGTGGTCACCAATGCCCGACTCTTCTACCAGAAAAAACCGTCAAAATATCCTGTATATGTGAAGACACCTTGGATTTAGCCGTCAACCAGCTTTTTGCTGATAAAATCTTTGGGCCTGTTATACGCTGCTTTAAGTTAAGATGCGAACCATCTTCATTACAAGGCCTGTATTTCAGTCTTCTCAAAAAGACGTCCAACCTATACTGCAACAAAGTATAACGGTTCCTAAATTTCAATGTCAGCGTGATGTTGACTATATACGTAGGTAGTACTAATTAAAGGTTGGAAGTTTGAGTTAAGCTTCACATCCCACGGGAATTACTTAGACGGCCTCAAAACTCTGTATCCGGGTCTTCTCAGGAACAAGAGTCGGCCATTGACGACCACTTTGGCCGATCATTATATATGTAGCACAAATTATTCGGATGACTGTTTCTTTGTCTTGTACACAGTTAGGTCTAAACAACATCTTGCCTTTTTAGATGCTAGAGCTACGACGCTATATCGCTCTTCGTTGTGCAGGTAGAGAAGACAATTCAACATTCTTTGTCTGTCTGGGGAGTTAGGTGAGAATTGAGTTTTTTACTTACCCTACCCCCACTGCGATTTAATATTTTTATCTTTTAAACATTCAAACGTGTTAATTCTGGTGCATTTGTTGAAAACACGCCGGATAAAAAGGTCCCTCCAATTTTTTTTTATCATTTTAATTTGATTTTAATTTATGATTCCCTCACTTTTCGTAATGATATATACATATATATATATATATCTTCCAAACTATAGTCATGTCAGTACAACTGTATGATTGCACCATCTTGACTCTAATGAAATACTTAGAGTAAAAGATAGATGGGAACTACACAAGAATTCTGCGTGTTATTTTCAATAAATCCTGGAAGCAATACCCCACAAAACAGCAGCTCTACACTGCTGGAGAAGTAAGGACAAACACATAATCAACATTCTCCTATGAACTCTAACATGTGGATTCCACGCTGTCGGCACGACTTGATGATGATGATACACACACACACACACACACACACACACACACACATATATATATATATATAGGATGTCTCAAAATAGATGCAACCCATTAATATGATAATGATTTATTACTGAGTGCAATGGCGGTCATTTGGATCACGTCCTCTAAAAATGCATCCTTTGAGCTAGAGACATCAAATCAATGTTTTTATTGTAATTATATCGGCTTCCAGGACATGCAATCTTTTTTTAGTTTCTTGTCTCGGTAAGAAATCCCTATTGTATTAATGGATTGCATCTATTTTGAGACAATTTTGAATGATTTTGTCTCCAAATAAGTTGTGACGCAAAATATTTCCCCTCTTGTCCAAGGCATTGTGATTAAGGATCAATAGTTTTTATAGCATACTATTTTCAAATCTGAAACAAAAAAGAGCGCATCATTATTATTAGTAGAGTTATTAACAGTCGCATGGATCCCATATATATTTAGACACCCTATATATATATATATATATATATATATATATATATATATATATATATTATGACCTTCCTTGACCTGTTCATCAAAGATATGTTTACTAAGAAATATTTGTCTTCATCTTCCTAATGTCATCACATCTTCATATCCATTGACGTAGCAAATAGCTAATGTAATGATAAATATAAAACCCTTTACATTACACATGGCTTCCAACTTATTATTGTTTATTGTTAAAGACGATGACAAATCCCTTATTAGGAATAGCTTTTACGTTAAAAAAATTCTCCGTGTCTTATAACTATGCATATCAAATATGAGACTTCCACATCTAACAATAGAAGACAAACAATTCTCAATTATTAATATTGATATAACGTTTACATTTCAAATACATAGTATGTACGATTATGTGTGATTATAGATAAGTTGCCCTTTCCTATGAATTAACTTTCTCCTAATAAATTTTATTTTTGGATTACGAGATATTCAACCGTTTTTATTTTTAACAATATCGTTCTGTGAAAAAAAAAGAAAAAAAGAAAAAGAAGAAAAAAAAGAAAAAAAAAGAAAAGGAAGAAAAAAAAAGAAAAAGAAAAAGAAAAAAACACTAGTGATGGAATTTACCTTTTTACTAATCTTTTCAATTTTGTCCCCCGCTATAGAGTGTCACCCCCTCATTCACTGTAATTGAATTGCTTAAATTATTTTTGAATAGTTACTAGATAGTTTGAATATAAAATGTCTAATGAATATTTGGGGGGATTGTTTGTGTGTGTGTGTGTGTGCTTTTTTTGGGGGGGGGTTGTATACAGACCAAGAATTGTGTGTTTTAACAGGAAATTTGATCTCTCTGATAAAATGGAAATGTGATCTCTTCGATAAAATAAAACAGGAATTCCATCAAACTGTAGCTATGTCAGTACTACTGTATGGTTGCTCCCACTTGGATTTTAACGAAACACTAAAAAAAAGCTAGAGGGGAACTACACAAGAATCATTCGAGCTGTTTTCAACAAATCTTGGAAGGAGCACAGTACAAAACAACAGTTGTATGACCACATACCTCCCATCCGGTAAATAATCTATGATATGCAAGACATGCTGAGCACAGATGAAGAAGTAAAGGCGAACTCATAAGTAACATTCTCCTATGGACTCCTACACGTGGACACACCAGTGCTGACCGACCAGCAAAACCTTACATTCATTAACAAAACTTTGCACACTTTTTCAATGTCTCAGTAGAAAGTAGATATAATTGATTTACATTGAGAATTGAAACAACTATACCTGCATATACTATTATTGGTGAATAAATAATTAGACGCTAAAGTAGTATATCTAGGCTTAACATAATTAAATTGAAATAAAAACAATTTGAATGTACGCATTTTTGCCGACAATAAATTGTTCCAAGAATTCTGGAATTCTAGAATCATGGAATCATGGAACCAATGAATTCTTTGAAAGCGTTTTGGGCGGCTGCTTAGTTGCAGAAAGTTGATAGTCAGTTGGAGATAGACCTTCCCTTGGAAAAGTGATAGTCAGTTGGAGATAAGTCTGGCAAGTAAGCTGGGCGAGGAAGATCTTCGTGGCCTAGTTTATACAATATCAGTAGAATCATTTGCAAGATTGGTCCTTTTCGATTGACCTCTTTTGAAGGTAAACATTCTAGGTACATTTTGTCGATTTTCTGGAAAACTTCTCTATTCCGGTGGTTTTGGCAAGATTCAAGGAATTTTAGTTTTGCCGACCAACAATCGGGAACTATTTCCTATTTTTGATGCCTCTTGGATTTAGAAAAGTGTTTTGACGCTTCACCTCGGCCTAGTCATTGCCTGTGTAGAACGCTGTCGGTGGTTGTCATATACAATCTATCTGTTATCTCATGTCGTAATGCGATCAGAAAATGGATCAGTTTTGATCCGGAAAAAAGCACCGTGCAGACTATAATTCAGCTTCTGCGGCGCTCATTTGTCTTTGCTTAGACAATTTGATACAAACGATGAACAATTGTTAAATATTTAACGGTTAGTTTTTTTTTTTTTTTTTTTTTTTTTTTTCAACAACCGTTTGCAATAATAGCACTCGATTGATTGTCGTCAGTCTTAGAAGACCATCACGACACTCATCATCTTTAAAAGTCTCATCTATATTACGAAAATTTAGGAAATGATGTTTACCTGTATATTTACCAGTTTCTGCTGCCTTGCGTGTATTTTGAACTTATACAGCAAAATTACTCGAACTTTCTTTTTTATTATTATTATCATTATTTTACAGGTTAAAATAAACAGTGAAAACAAAAGTCAACGTCTATTAATAGAGTGAAATTTGGGCTTTAATTATAGTTTATTACAAAATGCGGATTTTGGTTTAAAACAATTGCATTTTTGTTCAAATGCAATTGTTTTGGCAACATACATAGATACCTACAACTAATGTAGAGTACAGTAGATTACTCAGTTGCACATAATAATAGTATTGAAACTAGAAATATTAATCAGGTTATCATATTATTGCCTATTTGGATCTTATGTTTGGAGTCATTCTTAGCGAAACGGTTATCGTTGTTGTAAATGGAATCAACAACTCAAGTTCAAATCCTAGACGAGGCTGGGAAAAGCATGAATCCATCAGTTCTCTATGAATAAATAGTGGAATCCATCAGTTCTCTATGAATAAATAGTGGAATAGACTGGGTTCTTTAGCTTTGGTAATCAGCTGAGAAGAAAAAATCAAACCAGCTTTATTTCACTTAAAAATTGACTTTGTGTTGCATCCTGTCCGTGGCAGGAGGGGGGTGAATATTTACCAGGATTTTGTGCAGTAACTCAGCAGCCCAACCCATTCCTGTATTTTGATCATTTCATATTGCGTAAATAGAATATGAAAAATCGCCGTAGATTTTATACCCAATAAAATCCATATTATTATACCAATATAATCAAGTAAAGAAGCGAAAATTCAATTGATAGATATCGATACTAAACGTTTTCTCAAATGCTTGTAAAATATACGATAGAAATTTGGTATAAACATACTCTAATCTGATGTGTGTATGCCAGTCTTGAAAGTGATGCCCTGAATCATCATCATCGTCATCATCATGAAAGCGTGCCGACAGCACGGATTTCTTTTACTCTATCTTGTCATCAGTTCCTATCAGCAATCGCCCTTGGTAAGTCCTTTAGACAGCATCCAATGTCCGCAGAGAACTGAAAAATGTAAGTTTTTGCTAGTCGGTCAGCAATGACGTGTCCATGTGTAGGAGTCCATCGGAGAACATCTGTAATGAGTTTGTCCTTGCTTCTCTAGCGGAGCCTAACATATGTTGCTCGTCTTGCTTGGATTGTTTGTGAGACGGGAAGTAAGCGGCCGTATGTTGTATAGCAGTAAAAGACAACAACGCTGATGTATAAAAATATAATCTGCTTTTTTTCTTTACCTTTTATTATCCGAAATGTACGTATGGGTAGAGTGAGTGAAAGAGAGTCGAAGGCGGCTGAGTTTTCATACACACAGGGGCGACTGTACAGTTTTTCTGTGAAACCTTTTGTTTTCTGTGAAACCTTTTTGGCCATACACGAATATGGCCATGTGCGAAATAGACATGTAATGTTCATAACGATAGAATATATAAAGAACAGGAATCTCAAAAACACGTAACTACTTCTTGTTCAGGTACGAAACCTTTTTATTAACTTTGAGTTAAAGGTTTCGACGTAAGGAGGAGAGACACAACCTTCTACGCTGTCTTATTCATTTGGCCCCCAACTCAAGCGGCCCCCATCGGGCGCACGTTCGCCTCGCGCCTGCGAGCTCCAACATCGATCCTTCTCGTTTGGCGTCTAAAACCCGACTCTTATTTTCTTCAAATTCTCACACAAACTTTCGCGTGCTTCCGGTGCATGGCGTCACCCACACCTTGTCACCCAGTATCGTCTCGGACTGTTATGACATCTGAGTGACACCTCCATCCGCTCGCACGCACCCGCGTTAACACCTGCTTCAATCTTACCTCCAACCAACCCATGTGCTGAGCCGAAAGGCTCTCAGCCCAACTAAACTCAAAGGCATGAACCGAAATCCCTCGGCCATTTCATAACATACCTATCCAACCACAATAAAATCATTTGTCATCGATGATGACAAATTATTTTCTTAAACTATTGTGCCGCTCCCCCCTATGTCGAACTGAGCAACAAAATCTTCAGCAATACAATTTCAACAAAATAATACAACAAAAAGCATGCGTCAGTCCCAAACTCAAAAGTCACTGAAATAAAAATAAAAAGTGTTCGTATTGTCCATCGTTTTTTTTTTTTTTTTTCATTTTTTTTTTCTTTTTCCGACCATTTTTTCTGGTTCTTTTTTCTCTTTTTTTCTTTTTTTTTTAATTTTTTCAACAGTCACTCGTTCGGCATGTATATTTTTTCAGTCTTTAATTTGTTCTCTTATTTTCATATTTTTGAAATTTTTTTTTTTTTAATCTCAGGTCAATTGCTCATTTTGTATTTTGCATTTTTGCCTTCCTTCTACGTCCACTGCTAACTTTATATCTCCTTCTCACGTAATATCTGTCATTAATTAATGTACACATTTTAACCTTCCACAACTAAGCATAGCTCGTAATCGAACCAAGATACATGTTTCCCCGTTTTTTTCCAACTTTTGACCACCGTCAAACGGTCTATCTCACATCTTTTCAACAGCTTACGAGTACCCTTCTTTCTTATCTTCTTTCTTTCTTTTGCCCTTAAAATACTGGGTGTTTTTTCTAAACCACCAAAACCTTTATCAGCTCACTCAATAAAATTTCTCCCTCGACACAACTCAAAATCGAGTCCGCGAATTTTCCAAACACATCCAATGAGATCACCAAAACTCTGCGCATATCTTAATTAACTAATCTCCAAACCCATGTTTTCCCGAACATCTTCCTCAACAAAACCTCACAGTCCCACTCCAGGGGAAACTCACAAAATAACCGTCTGCCCTGTCAGACACAATAAACATCCGTCTCTTCGTTGATCTGCCTCTCTGGCGAGATATCTGAGACAATTTTCCAGTCGATACGGACATTCCACCGTACATCCGACTTTTTCGGATTCGACAACTTAAACAAAAACCTGGCCTGATTTCTTCAGCGGCCAAAACATCGATTATCCAACATCGAAACCTGTCCCAAAGGTCCTAACTACAGATATGCGAAATTCTTCCGGCAATCCCATCGATGAGCGAAATCTCCAAGGTCTCGAATCAAAATTCTAATCTCCGAATATTATTAGCCCGGACCACCAACAAGTTACAAGTTTTCATTCATAAAAACGTTATTTACTACAAACTTTACCTACAATGACCCCGTCTATCGTAAAATCCATTCATAAAAATACGTTATTACTATAAAATTTCTTTACAAAATATTGTTTACTATTGCTGTCAATCATGAGCGCGACACAATCCTCTGTCCCCACAGCGACCACCTTTCTTTCTTCTCTGTCACTGCGAGCTTATTTCTCTGTTACTCTTTCTTTCTCTCCTCCCACCACGGTACAAAGTCACATACAGTAGTAATCATAATTTTCTATGCTACCAACGATTTTTCTTCTTTTTTTTTTAAATTTTAGAATTATTTCCAAATCTATCCTCCACAACCATTCAAACTCTATTCGTAAATTAAACTATGACAGACGTAAATGAGCAAATACTTTCTTATTCTTTTTCTTTTCTTCATTCTGAGGGGTGCCGAATTTATTCCTCTTGTTTTTGATCTCTTTTCCTTGTTTCTTATTTTCTGGAGCCTTGTGTTTTCTCTCTCTCTCTCTCTCTCTCTCTCCCTCGATCGCCTGAACAAGCCGCTCCGAAATAGATTCCTCCTTGTTCTTAGCCGCTTCTCTGATCGTCTTCGTGGAACCATGGTAACCCAATCGAAAACCATATCATGAACGATATGCCCAAATTCTGGCACCAAATATGTCTATGTTGCGTAGCCATATACACGAATATGGCCATGTGCGAAATAGACATGTAATGTTCATAACGATAGAATATATAAAGAACAGGAATCTCAAAAACATGTAACTACTTCTTGTTCAGGTACGAAACCTTTTTATTAACTTTGAGTTAAAGGTTTCGACGTAAGGAGGAGAGACACAACCTTCTACGCTGTCTTATTCATTTGGCCCCCAACTCGAGCGGCCCCCATCGGGCGCACGTTCGCCTCGCGCCTGCGAGCTCCAACATCGATCCTTCTCGTTTGGCGTCTAAAACCCGACTCTTATTTTCTTCAAATTCTCACACAAACTTTCGCGTGCTTCCGGTGCATGACGTCACCCACACCTTGTCACCCAGTATCGTCTCGGACTGTTATGACATCTGAGTGACACCTCCATCCGCTCGCACGCACCCGCGTTAACACCTGCTTCAATCTTACACCCAAACAACCCATGTGTTGAGCCGAAAGGTTCTCAGCCTAACTAAACTCAAATGCATGAACCGAAATCCCTCGGCTATTTCATAACACTTTCTGTCTTTCTTCTTTGTTCTCTATTTTTGCTAGACTGGTACTGGGCCATCTCAAGGCATCGAACGATCTTAGTTTTTCCTCACGTCTTTACTTTCGCAAGTCTCATAAAGGCTATCTTAAAGTAGTGAAACATCTTAGTTTCTTCTCGTTTCAATACTTTCGTACATCTCATGCCACCTTACCACTCAACCCTGGGCAGTCTGGCGCAAGGTCAGATCCCAGAGCGACGTGACATATAGTATAGTGGTTTTCTCTCTCGTCTCCGTTTGTCTCTGCTGGTTATATAATATTCTCCGTTTGTCTCTGCTAGTAATATGATATTCCAAACGCCCACGCAAATTCTCGTGGTGACACTTCCAGTCTGCTGTCTACGTGTTGCGGGTGAACACACTTCCTTCTAGAATGCTACCCACGAAATTTACGCGGCATTTCTGCTGAGGAACAAGCTGCGTCCAGTCTACTTAAGGAAACAGGTGCACTTTTTGTTATGCCCCCCATGCAACTTATGCGGCATTTCTACTGGGGCCTCTGCGTCCTGTTTACTTTAGGCAACAGGTGCATTTCCAGTTATGCTTCTCACGTAATTCATGCAGCATGTGAAAGGGATATTCAAGCCGATATTCAATATTTCTCACCATCCTATTTTTTAAGATGTTCTTTTGCAAACATTTTCTCACGACTTCTTTCCCATGCAAAAGTTGTGACGATCCACTCTCTTGTGCATGGTAGAAAAGCAGGTAGCCTTCCATTCTTATCTCAAAATCAACGGTCGAAATGTTCTTATTCGCCGTTCGACTTTGTGTCATAATCTGGCGCTCCATTGATTAGATATCGGACTCATCGTCTGAGTTTCACGTTGATGTTGACATTTACACACAGGAAGCCCGTTCCGCTCTAGATTCATTGTCAAAATCACTGGAGTCTACCGGAATAGCCAACACAATTCTCCGTAATGGCCTCTCTACAGTGGGAATTTCCCATTCTTCAATGGACGCTACTCAGATATGCTCGGCAGGTGCCTTCGTGACTAAACTGGCCAATTTTCTAAGTGACAGGCCCAGTCTTTTCGACAACCACATAATATGACCGCCAACGTACGTCTAATTTCCCTCTCCTATGATGATTTCCATAGTAAACCAAATCACCGCTCTTAGACTTTGCAAGGGACTCATCCATCGCTCGCCTCGTCGCTTTCTTCATGTCAGTTTGTGAAAGTAAGATGTATTTCTTGCAGGGTGACTTAATGATGTTCATTACCATGATATATATATATATATATATACGAAGAGGCCTTGATAACGGCAGAATTACAGATAGTACAAAGAAAATATTGTGGTTTCGCTAACATGAAACCCGACAGCAACCAACATTTTATTTATGTAAATGTCCCATGATTGCTCGTTGTTCTCACTTTTCTTCGCTAAAATAGCATGCATTGTTCTGTGAAACCTCTCAACCTTACCATTACTCGGGGGATGATAAACTGATGTCGTCACATGATGCATATTTAGATCCTCTAATGACTTCATGATCTTGTTGATATTCTCCGGACCGTTGTCGGTTAAAATCTGAAGAGGTGCCTCAAACCTTGGGAAAATTTCATCGATTAAAAGATGAACCACTGTATCAGCCTTCACATTAGGGACAACAAAAGCTTCAGACCAACCACTGTACATATCTATGAATGTAACTATTCATGGTTACCCAAATGAGTCTTTCGGAGATATCTAAAGCAATTTTAACAAAGAGAAAGGAAGGGAAATCACTTTCCTGCATATGGGGTTGTTTTCTTAAATTTCTTGTCTGGCACGGTATACATTTACCTATGAATTCGTTTATCTCTTTAAACAAATCAGGCCAGAAATACTTTTGTTTGATTGCATGAAATGTTTTTTCTATGCCTATGTGGCCATTGTTATCATGGTATTGCACCAGCACACTCTTTCTCAGGTGTGAGAGAACATACAACAGAATCAGAGGTTCGTTGTCAGACTTAGACAAGTAATAGACTATTTCGTTCATCACTATGTAATTTTTCTGTTCTAATTTATTAGCCCTAACATTCTTAATTCTACTCTTTAAGTCTAGAATATCTTTGTCAGATTCCTGCTCTTTGATTACATCCCCGTTGTTTATGCGTCATCGCTGGGTTTTCGGCATTTTTGCACGAGGTAAACTCTTTCGACTCAAAGAGATTCGAATTTATCGCACTAAATTCGAAATTACTATCGTCTATATCTACGAGAGGGTCATCATTATTCTCACTTTCATCTACAGTACGTCACAAGAGATCAGTACACACATTATCTTTACCTTTGAGGTACTTATTATGGGGACATATCCTACCATACCCCAAAGATGGACTCGTCCAACCTAAACATATTCTCCGAGCTTAGCTCGCTCAGGGGTGATAACTTCTCGTTCCTTACGAGACATTTGACAGACAGACTGCAAGCCGAGCACGGCTAGTACTTCCTTTGTATGACTTCCTTTTTCTGCTAATGCAATAACGTTTACCTATCACCCATTGTTTTGAGTTGTTCTTCCACTGGTCTTATCTGAAGACCACAACAGTACTGTATTTTGCAACCATTGCCAGTTATGCTTAAAGTTCATGTCTGTATTTTCTTATTTTGTTTGGGCGAATTCTGGAGGTTTCTGATCTGTATAGATAGTGAAAGTTACATTATGGAGATATTGGCTTACTTTTTGATGGGCATAATGTATTATATAAGCCCCTTTCTCTATAGTTGACCACTTTGTCTGCGTATCACTTAACTTATGGGATGAGAAATAAATTGGCTTTTCAACTTTTTTTTTCTGTTTGACCACAAAGCAGCTGGGAAAAATATGCACCACTAGTGTGATCAGAGGCATCAGTATAAAGCTTATAGTTCTTATTTAGCTCGAGATAAGCAAGTATTACCATCTCTGCAAGCTTCATCTTTAACTGTCGAAAGCGCCCTAGAATGCGTCGTTTAATTGGAAACGTGTATACTTCCTCGTTAGTTTAATCAGTGGTTCAGCTATATCAGAAAAAATTCTAATAAAACGTCGATAATACGAGATTATTCTAATAAAAGCTCTCTCCTGCCTGACGGTGGTAGGATTTGAAACTGATTCTATAGCAGTATCTTTATCAGAGTTCGGCTGCATATGGCCCCATTTTACACAACGCCAACAACTACCAACTACTTCATTTCTTTCCCTTTCACGAAATTTGTGTCTTGGCCCATTGTTACTTCCTTTCTTATACTTTTCTATACGTCTACCCATGATCCTTTCGAATTTAGCTAGACTCACGGCTTCTATTTGCAAATCTCCTTTGGCTAATCTTCTCGTTCAGCTCTTGCATTGAGCCGGATTTTCCATTCTAATTCAGACAGAGCTTTCTCATTAGCTTCTCCCAATATTTGTGGTTCATCCTTCATCACGGCCGTCTTAATGTCTCGATCCCTTAAGACCTCAATAAAAAAAGCCCGAACACTTGTTTTGTAACGGCTTGAGTTCTCTTGTCGGCCCCATCCATTCACTCTCTACCAAACATATCACTCTCTGCATGTAGTCCTGGATTCCCTGTTCTTCTCTGTTAAATATTTGCCAACTCAATTATACGCGCATTTGGGGTCAGACACTTCCTCATAATATTCTTCCAGAGCTACATGTAAGCTGGGTATTGTTTGAATTTAATCTAAAAACGAATTGTCCGACTGCTCCCCCAGTTGTAAGGACAACCTGACATTAATCTTCCTCTGATACTCGTACAACTCTAAAATAGCGCTGCCTATCCTCTCGCCACGTCTTGTATCCACCATCTTGTCTACGTATTAATGGACGTATATTTCTTAAAAATGACCCTCCTCTTAAAGTGTTCGTCACCGAAGTCACTACATTTCTTAACTCATCAGTTAGCTGTTGAACCAACTCGGAAAAATGTTATTATTACAAACTTTTTTAAAAGATATATCAATACGACAAAAAGAACAGAAATCATGTAAGGCAAAAGCGAAAGTCACCTACCTATTTTTTTCTTTTCTATTAGTTCTAGTCGTCAATGCTGTTAAGCCACGGTCGTCTGTTCTTGCTTGATGGCACCCTGGTTCTTCATCAAAATAAGCCGATATGGTCGATAAGCACCAAATCGTGGATGCAGAGGAAGACAATAAGATTGATTTATAAAGATATAATCTGCTTCTTTTCTTTTTCTTTTATTACTCGAAATGTACGTATGGATAGAGTTAGAGAGAGAGAGAGAGAGAGAGAGAGAGAGAGTCAAACACAGCTGAGTTTGCATACTTATAGGGGCAACGGTACAGTTCTTCTGCGAAACCTTTCTGTCTTAGTTTTTCGTTCTCTACTTTCGTGAGTTTCGTACAGGGCCATCTTAAAGCGTCGAATAATCTTACTTTCTCCCTGCTCCCCTACTTTCGCGAGTTTCGTGCATCTTAGGCTTTTTTCTACCTCTCAGCCCTGAGCAGTCTGGTGCGAGGCCAAATACCAGAGTGGCATGACATAGAGTAGTTACCTTCAACCGGTCTTCCCTCTCGTCTCCGTTAGTCTCTGCTGGTTATATAATATTCCGGACGCCCACGCAAATTCTTGTGGTCACGCCTCCAGTCAACCACCTATATGTTGCACGTGGACACGCCACCTGATAGCATACCACCCACGCAATTTATGCGGCACTTCTACTGGAGGATAACCTCCGTTCTGTTTACTTTAGGAAACAGATGCACTTCCTGTTATGTAACCCACACAATTTATGCCGCACTTCCATCGAGACATCTGCGCCCTGTTTACAGGGATATTTCCTGTCATTCCACTCATGCAATTTACGCGGCATGTTGAAAGGATCTTCAAGTCAATATCCAACACGCGCAATTGCTGTTTTGTGTTATGCTATTTCATGATTTGTTGGAAACAACACCCAGCATCATTGTGTAATCCCTATCTAACTTTTCTCTAAGTGGTTAGAGTCCAAATGGTGTCACCATACAGTAGTACGAATATGGCTACAGCTTGGAAGAATTCCTGTTTTATTTTATCAGGGAGATCAGATTTTCACATATTCGATTGCCATTCAATAGCAGACCACCTTTTACCAATGCGTATGTTGACATCGCTTTTAGTAGATAAGATATTGCTTAGTTGGTATATGAGCTGGTCTCCTAATTTCAAAGGTTGGTCACTAAATGAGGAAATGGCACCATTTTGATTAAAACACACGAACTCTGTTTTATCCGAGCGAACGTAGAGAACAACGCTTCTTGTTGCCTGCTCCTGGCTATGAAGCTAAGATTCGTCTTAAGCAGGTGTATTTGCAAGAAGCGCTAGATCATCTGCATTGTCTGCATCAGTAATAGTTTATTGCGGTATATCGTCTGCTTGTTGCCCTTTGAAGAGTGAAACAATTTTCTTTTATTGGACGTTCGCAAAACATAAACTTGGCAGATTATAAATAGAAACATAGTCAATTTACTTCCTGGCAACAATATCAAAGAAATCAGTGTCACCATGAACAAAACATGGAGAGTTCAAACCAAACCAGACTTATTTAGATACCAGAATTATACATAAAATTTTTGACACAATTAAAAACGGGACAACTGCTGTTTTACGAGCACGCATCATTTTCATGTAGTTACCATCTTCAGATGTTTTGTCCAAGAGGTGCAACTATAATTTGCATATTCAACTTTTAAAAATCTAATTGTGACAACTATTTTGTTTTTCCTTTTCAATCTGGCCCTTCGTGTTCTTTGAAAATAAGCAGTTATTTTGTTGATGACTTTTTTAAATCAAATTGTTTAGTAATTAAAATACAACTATTTCCTGCCGTAAAAGTGATTACGACCCTAAACTTTTAGATCATAGATTGAATTTCTCAAGAGAAATAAGAAATTATTAAGATCTGTTTTAGTATATTTTGAAAACCTAAAAATATATTTTATCTTAAGTGAGTTGATTTGATGTAAACTTTTTATCATGAAATAAGAAAAAGATGTTTTTGTGCATAACAAAAAAAAAGTTGAATAGAAAAAATTGATTTTTGTTCGTTTTATTCTATATCTGTGCTTGAATCTTTTTAAATGAAAATAAATCAAAAAACAAAATACAAATACAACAGTCAGTCAAAATGTTTACAATGTTTTGGTGCGTGCTAGTTTGTGGCGCATATATCATTTGACCAAAAGCAGTTCAAGCCGTGGTAGGTGCTCGTGATTGTTGGTGCGCTGATATGTCGCATTACTTCACTCCGTGTATGATTCGAAATGAACAAACAATGTTGTCTCATCCAGAAACTTATGCTTTACAAGTTCAAACTGGGTCATAAGGCTGCGAAAGCAACCAAAAATATTTGTTGTGCGAAAGGAGAAGGCGCATTTGATCACAATACAGTAACCAGATAGTTCAATAAATTTCGCATGGGTTGCAAGAACGTCAATGATCAAATAAGATCAGTTAAATCTAAAATCGAGGCCGTGTGCTGTACCACAACGACAAATCCAGTGAGTAGCACTCGGAGAGTATCAGGTGATCTTGGTATCTCACAGTTCAGTGTAATTCCTCACATTTATGACCTCGGCAAAAGCATCTATATAACTGCCTAATTGTGCCCCGCATTTCTAAAATAATGCATAACCAAGTAGAAGTATTTCTTAGAATGTTTGCCTATTGATGTAATGTCTAAAAGTTTTTTGGCCTTTTTATAGATTATGAAAAAAAATTAACAAAAAAACTTTAAAACAGAAAAAAGATTTAAAACCAATTCGGAGATTAAAACTATTGACACATTTACTCTGATTTCTAATCTATAAAAACGCAAGTTCACTAAAAAAAGAAAGAAAAGATAATAATAATAATAATAATAATAATAATAATAATAATGTGAATTAATCATGTCTTCAAGTAAAAATAAAATCTTCCTTTAAGTCTCTAGTTTACTCTTTACTATTAGAATAGTTGTGATCCTGTATATGACAAAAAAATTGATATCCATTAACAAAAATGTTAATATTACGTTCCCTTTTAATGGTTTAATCAATTTGCATAAAATTCATGACATTAAAACAAAATTTGCATAAAATTCATGACATTAAAAATATATATATCCTATAGAGAAGCTGTTTCCCTGAAGAACAATTTGATTTGGAAAATTTTTCCCGTATACGCTGTTTATATTATATTTCTATATCCGACACGAGTAAACGAAATTTGTTATTAAATCAATAAGATTTAACCAAAATAGTTATCTTTAATGGATTGTGTAATTCTCTTGTGGCCTTGTTAGGGGCCAGAAATAAAGAAACAAGGAAGGAATTGAGTTAAACATATACAAAGAACACTAGTACAACCTATACAGATGGGTTACCAGCGAGACTGTTTCGGTCCAACTGCCAGGGTTGTCTGCAGGAATATTGCCTTCTGCCTAAGAGCAGTACCGATTGCTATTTATAGCTGGGAGAGTTTATACGTGCGTGGGTAAATTACCATAACAAACTCACATCTAGCTTTTTCTCCAAGTGGTTCGTTGGGGACCTAGTGGTGCAATCATATAATAGTACTAACACAACTACAGGTTGTAAGAATTCCCAGTTTATCAGAGATCAGATTTTCATATGGTAGTTGAAAAAGTGCTTACTACAATGTAATAGCCTTTTCTATACCATCAGCCTGGAGGTTTGATAGACAAGTGAGGCTAATGGTTATTTTCAATCAAGACAAGTGAGGAGAATATTCGTATTTTTAGTCTGAAGTTACATATCTGGTGTACAGCAGACTGGGCGTGTGCTTTTTAGTTGAAAGTTTTAGAAGTCCCCTTTTTAGGGACTTAGATATTTTCCTAACAAAATGAAAACTCTTTTATCCTCTATATGAAATATAGATAGGAAACTCACGAAGATGGCTAACCGGAATTATTAACATATCAAATAAATATGAGAGCCAAACTATAACAATGTGTTTTTCGGTTCTTTTGTTACCGGGATCAAGTAACAACCACTTCATGAGGTCTACCGTCTTCATCTCCGTTTCATTTCTTCGACAACTTTTACAAACTACTAATATAACATCCCTTATGTGGTGTCGTGACCAGGATGCGTTCAACATGAATGCACTACAAATATAAGAATCGCTCAAAAATACTGCGTGAGAAGAAAAAACAAAATAGATCACAGCAGAAAAAAAAAGATAAATAAGAGAGGGAAAAGGAAAGAAGAAAAGAGCGAATCAATATTTATTAAATCAAACAGGACTGTGAAATTCAGAATTGAGGTAACGGTGATACGTTTCCTTGTTTTCAAGTATATAGAATTTTTGCTGCTGTTTAAATTGCATGTCAGCTATTTCGTTATATTTCCATGTGTGTTTGACCCAAATGTCAAGTTATGTTTTCCACAGAGTTTTTTCCTGATAATACAACGACTGTAGAGATGGTCCACCGAGTTTTGGTCTTAAAAATGTCAGTTTTCAGACATCCCAACAATGAAAACATTGTGCCTGGTTTAAGTCACTGGGGGCTAATGTCTTGAGATTTTCGAGTTAAACAGGAGTAGTCTTGAGACACGCGAGAAAGCGGATGCCAAGAAATTTTTTGTGATTTTTGACGAGGCCAGTATGTGGGGAAAAATGAGTCTTGGGCATAGTTATAGTTTTATTGAAGAAGAGATAGTAAGAAACATACAAACAAGGCATTTAATATGTAGACGTATTGTCCTTTTTAATATATGTCTTTAACATGGGATTCTTTTAGGAAAGTAATTTTTCAGCTATGCTATCTGTCAGTTTCTTACATTGTTCAAAAGAAATGTTTTTTCAATCATTCTTAATTGCTTCCCACAGCATATCTTCATTAGAAAACATCTTACCGATCAGTTTTCGTTTTGTTATACTCCAAATATTTTCAGTTGAATTTAAATCTAGACTTTGTCTCAACCAGAATATCGCTAGTAATGAATTTTCTGAAATCTACGCTTTTGTCAATTTAGCAGTATGAGGAGGTGCATATTATGTATAAAAATGATATCTGCTCGATTTACCAAAGAAAATAGTTTGTAATAGTCCTTTCTCAAGAATATTAATGTATTCTTTAGCATTAATATGTCGCGAGATTTAATTAACAAGTAGGGTTAAAGTTGATTTTGATTGAGGCAAGTGATAGGAAAGTTTGCGTTTTTAGTTTGAAGTTGCAGATATGATTTTTAGTTTAATATTCTTGAAGTCCTTTTTATTAAAATATTTACGAGATTATTTGCAAGTGTGATAACCATTCTGTATTAACGTGTTTGGCTGTTCTTATGTTCCTGGAATGAAGTGACAATCCCTACGTTACCTTCTTCGTCGCTTCAACCTTTTCCGGAACTCCATCCATATCATATTACCTTTTACTTATAGCTTATTGAAAAACGCATTTGTGTTAGGTAGGTGTCAATTTACATATGTGATAATACATATCTGCAAGCAGGTGTCTTCTTCTTCTTCTTCTTCTTCTTCTTCTTCTTCTTCTTCTTCTTCTTCTTCTTCTTCTTCTTAATGGTATATCATCCTTCGTAGGTTATTTAATGCCGAAGCCATCCTTATAGAAGAATAGTAGTAGTACTATTTAATCAATAGCTGGGTGGAGATAAGGGAGTTCATACATTTTCCAAGAGTATTAGACCGAAAATGAAAGCAGTAGCGCGACTTGCTTATTACGATCTTGCAATTCAGCACATTTGTCATTACACCACGGGGACTCCTTCGTGTTTATTTAAATTTTAATCTGAAGAAACTAGTAAATATACGAAATATTATACTTAATTAATAAATAGGTACTCTATCAAATTTTGCTTTTTACGGCATGATTTCTAACATATATCATACTAGTGAAAAGTTCGTTAAAATTTGTGCCTGTATTACATTACATATAGTATAGATGACCAAAATTAACATTTTGTCTCAAATTAAAATTTTCTTTGTGCGTGCGAGTTCGGTCAGTATTATTTGAGTGAGTTAAAGGTTTTGCAATATTTTGGTAATGTGAGGCACAATTCGGTAAGTAATAATCTCGCAGAAAAAATTAAAAGTATTAATTTTATGGAACCAATTAAAATTATCAATATCATGCTTTGGGTTAAATAGTACCCCTACTGCTCTTTTACAAGGATTTCTTTGGTATCAAAGAAGTGGCATATGCCATTAAACAAAGAAAACAGAACTAGAAGCAACTGTATCATAATGGACTATGAAAATGTGATTAGATCTTTCACTCCTTCTTGATAAAAAGTATTAATATCATCATGGACTGCGGTTAACTATTCAATACTAATTAGAATCCTTCATTCCTACCTAAATAAAGTCATAATGATCATTATAGACTGCAGTTAACTTTGAACTTCTGATTAAAATCCTTTGCTCCTTCCGAAATTGAAGTATCAATCTAATCATGGACTGCTGTAAACTGTCATTTTTATTAAAATCCTTCCTTCCTTCCTAAATAGAAGCACCAAAATCCCTATGAACTGCTGTTAACTATGACATGGTGATTAACTCTTTCACTTGTTCCTAAATAGAAGCATCAATATCGTCATGGTACACTGTTTATTATAGAATAATAATTAGATTCCGTCACTCATTCCTAAAGAGCCCAGTAGGCTGGAGCTGTTGAATACACCGACTACATCTCTGCAGAGGGATAAGAACTCCCCCGCAACAAGTGTCCCAGATATGACATTAAACAATCTGATAGCGAGGCTCACGTAATGCTGGAGCTTTGGGGAATGTGGAGAATCCGTTCAATGCCATTGTTCCCAGGTTCACTCTGACCCAGAGTGGTAGCACCTGATAGGTTCCTA
Organism: Sepioteuthis lessoniana; assembly: GCA_963585895.1. NCBI lineage: Eukaryota > Metazoa > Mollusca > Cephalopoda > Myopsida > Loliginidae > Sepioteuthis > Sepioteuthis lessoniana. Next base: position 27,277,507 of record OY757946.1, read on the forward strand.
TCTATGGGTCAAATAGAACTGTTTGACTTTTAAAATGTGCGAGAACAAATGGTTATGCTAAACTGAATTGTTAGAAATAGAACTCTTGAAACCATTTAACTGTAGGTAAAAAGAGTTCAGAGTCGTTTAAAATGTTATCAAGAAAATGTGTTTACAAATCCTATATATATATATATATATATATATATATATATATATATATGATAAGAAGACGATTTGGCATTAGATAATCTACAATGCCATAAAACCCAACGAAACCAAACATATATACTTAATCTCATGAAGCTTCCCGACAATCGCCCAGACAACGCCAAGCGTATTGCTGGTATTTGGTTGGAAAATAATTTAATTTGGGGATGTCATTCAACCACGAGTGAACAGGGAAAACTATGACACAAAAGACAACACGAAATGCATAATTTAGAATACAAATTATTTCATTATCAACCCCCAAAAAATAAAGGCATGTATGCGAAGTAAAATAGTCTTAGTGACAAAAATAAAAATATTTATACATTAACAATTTGGGGACAATTCACCAAGATTTTTTCTTGTAATGTTGGGTGCAAAAAAAATTATGTTTTTTGCGAGCAGTAGGAACAGGGTAAGTAAAAAGTAAAACAATATTAAAATGAAAGCTTTTCTTACTTCTCTCTCTCCTTTGCTTTTATCTTTTTTTATAGGTATATGTCTCTCTCTTTCTTTTTTTCTGGTGTCACGTTTCACCGCCCATTAATTTTTCTCTCTTTTTATCTGGTGTTGCTTTTCATCGACCGTTAATTTTCTTTCTTTCTTTCTTTCTTTCTTTCTTTCTTTCTTTCTTTCTTTCTTTCTGGGTACATCTTCAAATCGTTTCTCGTTCTCTGGCTCTTCTCATGGTCAGTCGACAAACAAAATAGTCACATGGTTCTTATCCTTTTTCTGGAGGCATTTTAATCTTTCCATATGAGCTGGCCTGGGAAGACCGTTTACTCTTTGCATCACAGACACGTTTGCCTGTTAGGGGTTCTCTTGGCCAACTGACTCGTCTGATTTTTCGTCTTTGCAGATTCGACCTTTCCTGCTGCCTCGTATCACGTGGGCTTCTGAGCCAATCGGCAGTCAGCCTTCAAATAGGTCGCTTGTTGCTGCTGGCCCGTTCATACACCCATATTAGGGAAACTTGACCGTCAATCGATCAGCACGCACCCTTGACCCAAATTCGACTCTTCAAACTTCTCGTCTACTTCTGCTGGTCTGCAAGGGAAGCAAAAAGAGGGAGAGGGAGAGGGAGAGGGAGAAAAAGATAGAGAGAGAGTTTATATTTATGAGTAAAATATGAATTTGACTATCCCCAGAGTCCAAATTCATAACATCAATATCTATGTATAAAGAGGATTCGGCATTAAATAACCTACAATGGTTGATATGCCATAAAACCAAACTAATCATAATAAAACAAATCTATCAACATCATCATGGGCCATTGTTTACGATTTAATGCTAATCAGAATTATTCACTCATTCCTAAATAGAAGCATCAATATCATTATGGAATTTTAAAACTTTCGTCGTAGCTACACTTTTTCATCTCCAGAATGATTCAACCCCCTCCCCCTTTAGATTCTCTTTAGACAGATTAGTTTTTCCCAATTTTACCTCGCGATCTTGCCAGCTGCCTGTCAACTACATAAAGCAGAAAATGAAACTAAAAACGAAATCTGAGAATATACTTTGTGTGTTTCTTTGTTTTTTCTCGTATTCTTTCCGTCGAGAGGACACAAAAATGGATCTTCATTCTAATTTCTTATTATCACACCATTGACGGCAGGTGATAAGTCCTTATCTCACTCTGTATCTAAACAGCCAACCCTAATTTCTTTGTCCCTAACAACTCACTGATTTACCACTCTAGACTCGAGCTCCCTTGGATCCGTGTCGCAAATTTTCCTCTTGCTGCTGAATGCTTCCTGGTATATATGATGACCTAGTCGCGACGAAGGAAAACGTTTTTCCCGCGCAGACCACCCAACCTAAGCTACTTAAAAAGTTGATATTCTTATCTACTGAACTCTGTATTTGTGCCAAATATCTCTGTTTATGACAGATAATAAAAACTAGCTCTTTTATCCCCATCAAGAGTGATACTTCTATTAAAATCTGCCTTGCCTTCTCTAACTCGTTTGGCTATTCTTTTAATATAGCTACACACACACATCCATGAACATATATAAACGCTACCTAAGCTCACACACACATTCATACAGATATGGTCACCCCTACATACATATATGTAGCATATGCTACATCTATACGCATATATAACCATATAGATATACTCTACGTGAGAAGTTTTAATCTCCCTATCAAACAAAAATAAGCTGGCAGGATTCTAAACACTCCCACCAAGAAACAATAATCTTGGATAGTCTAATCACTCCCTTAAAAAAAAATCTGAAGGTATTTAATCATTCTCTCTCCAAACAAAACAATGGACAGGAGTAATTTAACCACTACCCTGAAAACAATACTGAAGGAGCCAACTCTATCTAATCCACACAAAACCAGGAGGACATTTAATTAACCTCCATAAAAAAGTCCGGGAGACTTTTAACCAACCAAATAATCCGAGAGGACTTTTTATTTACTTGCTACTTTCCCTCGCGACTCAGGTGTGTCAAAAATCTCTGAATGTTGCGCCAGGAAATAACATCCCGGAGAAATTTCTATCCATTTGACCTTCCAACCTTTTGTATCATACAGAAGTTTCAACTACTCCTGCAGTGCTGGAAGTGTCAGCTCTCCAGACTTTCGAATATTCACCATCCCCGGGAGCGTCAATACATCTGACCTTCTAACATTTCACCCTACCCCCTCAATAAAGTGAACACAAGCGAATTTCAACCATTCCTGCATTATAGACTGTTGTTAGCTATGAAATGTTGATTAGACTCATTCCCTCATATTCAAATAGAAGCATCGATATAATCAAAGACCGCTGTTACAATGGAAACTCAACAAGTTCATGGGTCGTCTAGTTTTACTATAACTTTACAGCTCACTATTTTGTTTGTTTTTGTTTTTCTTGTTTCTCTATATTGTTATATGTAAATGCTCATCTCTCTCTCTCTCTCTCTCTCTCTCTCTCTCTCTCTCTCTCTCTCTCTCTCTCTCTCTCTCTCTTTGTGTGTGTGTGTGTGTGTGCAAAGTGTATATGATTATTCATAGACAATTTATATCATAATCGAAGAAAGTAACTGCAAAATATTATTCAATCAATATTCATTAACAGACAGGAAATGTGAATGTTAATTTTATATATAGAATAGGCTGTGAAATAAACAGAAATACTGAAATTTATTTCCTAATAATTTGATTTTTGTACGAATGTTACCATAACACATCAAAAATGGCTCATCATAGCGATTTTTTTATAGCAATAGATTATCCAACATAGAATAAAGCAATTTCCGATCTAATTTGCAACTTAATGTTAATATTAGGATCTTAATTCGTATGCACCCCGATCATTATAATTTCTTAAACTATTAAATGCAAATTACAGAATACTTATCCTTATTTATTTATATACTGATTTCATCATCATCATCATCATCAGATCACTCTGACAGCACTTAGTTTCCTGACTCTCTCTCTCTCGCTGTCAGTCCCTATTCCCCATCGTTCTTGGTAGGTTTTCTAGGCTGCATCCCGTGTCCTCACAAAGCTGATATATGTAAGGATTTGATGGTCGGCCAACACTGACCCGTCCATGTGTAGGAGAACTTCGCTAATGAGTTTATCCTTGCTTCTCCAGCAGTGTCCCGTATGTCTTGTTTTGTCTTACTTGAATGGTCTGTGAGATGGAAGTCATGTGGTCGTACAGCTTCTATTTTGTGGGGTGTTGCTTCCTGGATATGTTCAAAACAGCACGTAGCATTTTTCTTTCTGCATTAAGTCAGCGCCTATGTGGTGCATCCATATAGTAGTATGGACGCAGCTACAGCTTGGAAGAAATCCCGTTTTATTTTATAGGATAAAACAGATTTCCATATGATCTATAACCTGTCAATAGCTGCCCACGCCCTCGCTAGGCATATGTTAACATCACTTTCAATAGATGAAATGTTGCTACCGAAGTATATTAACGGGTCCATTAATTTCAGAAGCTTGCCACTGAGAGTAGAGTTGGCTCCTTCTTGTTTAAAACAAATGTACTCTATTTTATTTGTATTCACAGAGAGGACAATGTTAGTTATAAATTTTAGAAGTTAAAGGCGGTGTTTAAGCAAACTAGATTTCATCTTTTGTTAAGAGGAGAAAATATATCGGGTGTAGCATCAAGAATTTTGTCATATTTTGTTTGTCAAATAAAAATCAGTTTCAGAATCGCAGTAAGACATTCCTGTATTTACCCGTTTTATACGCAACAGATTAAAAACAGCGCAGTCTTACAATTCATATTTAAAATGGGTGAGTACTGCATACGAATTTTAATCCTAAGCTTTAGTAAAAGTGATTGTACGTTAACTAAAAACATTTTGTGAATTGTTTGACTACTCAGGTTGAATGTTATTACTCTATTCATAATTAAGTTACATTCTCATCAGAAACCTGATTTAATTTCAACCCTATTTCTATGCTATTACTTAAATTCTCATTATGTTTGTATGTAACCATAACAGAGCAAAAACAGAACATCATGGCGAGATTTCCAAAAGAGCAATACACTTAAAATTCTCTGATTTTAAGAATAAAGCAATTTCCAGTTCAATTTGCAACTGCATTTTTTTAATCATCCAAATTATCGATATTGGGAATTGCTACGAAATGCTAATTAGAATCTTTTACTTCTTATAGATCGCTCTTACAACGGGAACCCGGTGGGTTCACGGATCGTCTAGTAAAAAATAAAACCGAAGAAAAGTCCTCCGTATCAAGCCACATATAAAAATATTTTTTAAACATATGGATTATTACTTCAAATGACTTCGTTCAAAAATTAACACTTTCTTATAAAAACACCGTGTGATAAAAATGTTTTTATCTCATGATCATCCACTAATTGTGGAATTTACTGCTGGATACCCTTCCTGCTACAATACATTTGTAAGCATTCTTTCACTACTAGGTTTCATTGTTAGAATCATCACACTTCAAATACACTTCTCAGAATGTTTGAAACAGGATTCCTTTTCTGACAGTTAAAATCTTTTTAAGAAATTTAAAATTTCAAAGAAATAAAAGTAAAAACACTGAGAAGCTTCAGCTAAAATCTTCTTATTGATTAAATGTTGTTATGTTTCAGAAACGAGAAGTCTAAACTCTGAAGATGATTCGAATAATTTAACACTCAACCCTCATTTACCATTGCGAATGCAAAAACTACCATCGATTCTAGCCGTTCTCTTACGTTCGGTGCCAAAGAGAAAATCTTATTTTAAGAATTTATTTGCGGAACAAAAGTGGGAACCATTCCATATACAAGCCATCTACCCAGACATACCCGGCCCAGAAAACTGGTATAAAATGACCCTCCAGCATATACCTTATTTTGAAATGATACCCAAGGGAGAAGCAGTCCCAACTGCATCTGATCATGAACATGAACGGGCAGAAACCGTAGCATACAGCAGGCCATATAAAATCAAAGAATATATTCCAAAATTATATGAAAATTATTATAATTCTATGCTCTTTGAAGATGATAATTCAAAAGACAAAAATATCCGTAAGAAGAAGCCACAAATTAATGATAAAGCATCTATAATAAAAGCTCAGCATTCAACGAAAGTTGTACTTAAAAGAGGGATTCCAAATACACACAATATGTTGCAACAATTGATTGAAATCAAGCGAGGAATAGCAGATCCAATGTCAGATATGATTTCTTCAACTCATACAATGGTAACACATATACCGAGTTCACCTAATGACTTTGGAATAATAAATCAAATTCAACGAATGATACCACAAATACTAAAGCCTGAGATTTATATGCCGTATATAATGCCCGGAATAATTAAAGCAAAAGATGAAATGTTACCTCATTTAAATACCATGCACAATATAATTTCTGAAAGGATGACTCCAATGTCAGGGAGGATTCATCCAATACATGGAATAGTACCTCGTTTAAATACCATGCACAATATAATACCTGGAATGATAACTCCGATGTCAGCATTGATTCCCCCAATGCAGGCAATGTTGTCTTATTTCAATACCATGCACAATATAATACCCGGAATGATGACTCCAATGTTAGGCAGGATTCCGCCAATACATCGAATGATACCTCATTTAAATACCATGCATAATATAATACCTGGAATAATGACTCCAATGTCAGGCAGGATTCAGCCAATACCTGGAATAATACCTCATTTAAATACTATGCATAATATAATGCCTGGAATGATGACTGCAATGCCAGCATTGATTCACTCAATGGAGGAAATGATACCTCATTTAAATACCACGCACAATATAATACCTAGAATGATGACGCCAATTTTCGGTAGGATTCAGCCAATACATCGAATGATACCTCATTTAAATACCATGTATAATATAATACCTAGAATGATGACTCCAATGTCAGGCAGGATTCAGACAATACATGGAGTGTTGCCTCATTTAAATACCGTGCACAATATAATACCTGGAATGATGACTCCAATGTCAGGCAGGATTCAGACAATACATGGAGTGTTGCCTCATTTAAATACCGTGCACAATATAATACCTGGAATGATGACTCCAATGTCAGGCAGGATTCAGACAATACATGGAGTGTTGCCTCATTTAAATACAATGCACAATATGATGCCTAGAATGATGACTCCAATGTCAGCATTGATTCCCCCAATGCAAGCAATGTTACCTCATTTCAATGCCATGCACAATATAATACCTGGAATGATGACTCCAATGTCAGGCAGGATTCAGCCAATACATGGAATGGTACCTCATTTAAATACCATGAACAATATGATGCCTGGAATGATAGCTCCAATGCCAGCATTGAATCACCCAATACATGGAATGATACCTCATTTAGATACCATGCATAATGTGATGCCTGGAATGATGATTCCAATGACAGCATTGATTCACCCCATTCAGCCTATGTTACCTCATTTCAATACCATGCACAATATAATACCTGGAATGATGACTCCAATGTCAGGCAGGATTCCGCCAATACATGGAATGGTACCTCATTTAAATACTATGAACAATATGATGCCTGGAATGATGGCTCCAACGCCCGCATTGATTCAACCAATACATGGAATGATACCTCATTTAGATACCATGCGCAATATAATGCCTGGAATGATGACTCCAATGTCAGCATTGATTCACCCAATGCAGGGAATGATACCTCATTTAGATACCATGTACAATATAATACCTGGAATGATGGCACCAATGTCAGGCAGAATTCAGCCAATATATCGAATGATAACTGATTTAAATATCATGCACAATATGATGCCAGGAATGATGACTGCAATGCCAGCATTGATTCACCCAAAGCAGGCAATGTTGCCTTATTTCAATAACATGCACAATATAATGCCTGGAATGATGACTCAAACGCCAGCATTGATTCGCCCAATAGATGGAATGATACCTCATTTAGATACCATGCACAATATAACACCTGGAATGATGATTCCAATGTCAGCACTGATTCACCCAATGCATGGATTTATACCTCATTTCAATACCATGCACAATATAATGCCAAGAATGACGAATCCAATGTCAGTATTGATTCAACCAAAGCAAGCATTGTTGCCCCATTTAAATAACATGCGTAATATGATATATGGAACGATAAATCCAATGCAGAGTATGATTTACCCAATGCAAAGAATATTACCTCGTTTAAATTCCATGCGCAATATAATGCCTGGAATGATGAATCCATTATCAGCTATGATTTCCCCATGGCAACTTGTATTACATCCTATGGCTAAATTGCCTAATATCATGTCAGGCATAGTAAATCCACTGTCAGCAATGCAAAGATTTTCACCTCGATTTCCTATTTCGTCATTTCCAACGGTTGGAATCCTTACTCCTAAATCTTTGATGGTTCCACAGATTTTGAGGATTTTTCCTCGTATTCCCAGCTGTCGCTTACATTCAGCTTACTTTTCTTGATATGCAATATGCTTTGATTTTCTTTTTACCAACGATCGGCCAGGTAGATTTCTATCTATACTCGATATAGTATCATCTATATGTTAAACTTTCTTTTTTACTTTAAAATGTTGAATAGTGTTCTTTTGCATATTTCCGACCCTTTGACTATCAATAACTTTGGACTCTTTGAGAAAATATAACGGCTAAATATACAGAATACCAAACTCATCGTGAGGATCTCTTCAACGCCATTAAATCCTTGTCTGAGAGTTCTTGTAATCTGAATATATTTATTATCCGTCGTTTGAAGTATGGATTCCAATGGACATAGCCATGGTAAGATATATGTTCGTGTTGTCAGTTTTTAAATGTTCTATTCATGACTATTCAAATTCACTTTTTTATCTTTTTAAATTACGTCAGATCTTTCAAGAAAATATTTGGGAAACTCGTTAAAAACGGTTGTATTTTTTTTTTTTACTTTATCTTCTACATTCTGATAATAATTCGACACCCCTCAGTTGCAAAACAAAATGATTCTTTGTCATTAAAATTACCAGAGGTAGACTGAGCAGTTGGACAATTAGGTAGTGCCCGAAAGTCCCAAATGCCAAGAAGCTCAAGTAGCAAAATTCTCAAATGAATCAATGTATTTTAGCTTAAGTATGTAAAACGCTATGAATTCCTTGTGTTATAAATATAGTCCGCTAAATAGATTTGCAACGGTCTTCCGTAGCAGCGGAAATGAATACCCAATAAATATTTTTGAGACATGGATTATTAGAAACAAATAAATGCTTGATCAAAATTGTATATATGTACCGTATGGTATAGATGATAGAATTGAATAGGATAAGGTGCCAATTACTATTTCTGCCTGGGATCTCGGACAACAGTCACTCCGTCCCTGGACACTGTATATTATTATTTATGCATAAATATACTCATCTTTTTTTTTAAATTTAGGCCAATATCTATTCACTTACCCCTAAGGCTTGTTCGTAGTCTCCTTCCTTTCAATCCTTGTGTTATCAATCTCAAAATAGAAATTGTTATATTTGGAGTCGCTCTTTATTTCAAAGGGCATCTTTTACTTGTGTCTATTATCGAGTAACATTATTTTGAATAATCTTTGTTTAACTCTTTCACTACGAAACTAGATTGAAATTGTTTAGCAATATTTTTCAATCGTTGCGGTCTGTCTTTTGAAAATTGCTTGTGAAAGGGTTAAAGTTTTTTAGGTTTTGGATTTGCAAAATTATGGTTTGAGTAAGACGTTTTAAGGATTAAAATAAAAATGAAATTCATCTGGGACATTGTTAAATACAGTGGTCATCAACTTGGGCTCGCAACATTTTCTTCCAGATTCGTAAAGAAGGTTCTGACGGAGTGTCTCTGTTAAGTTTGACAAAAAAATGATAATATCGAGTAAAATATACTGATATTGCATAAAACATTTTGGTTTTGAGAAAATATTGTTTTGTGAACAGTGTCAAACCATCCATCCTCTCGACACAATTAGATCTCAACAAAAACCACCAAGTTATTAAACTTCTAGAGCATTGAAATTTTCTAATCAAAAACAAGAATCTTTAAAAATTGAGTCACCACTTATATATCTATTCAATTTCATTTTTGGTTACGAAGATATCACAATTTTACAGTAAAGTTTAAATAGAGTTGATTTCGTAATAAATAATACTTAATAATATCTGTTTTAATTGTATAATGTTCCTCTAGAAATAATAAAAACTTGATAAATTTGATTTAGAAGAAAATTAACTTTTTGTTGAGGGTCTACTTATTTATAGGGGACACTGTATATATACTTTTTCTAATATATAATAAATTTCAGCTTGTCCTTGGTCTTTGGGTTGCGATTCAGAACAGCTCATTTACTCTCACTTATTACTATATATATAGATAGATAGATAGATAGATAGATAATGCATAAAATAAATTTCTGCTTGTCCGTAACGCTAGAATCTATAAGGCTGGCTCTCCACACACACATACACACACACACACATAGCAAAATTGGCACATCATGGTAAAAGTTTTATTTGCTTAATAGGATTAAAATTGTCTACCTTTCAAATATCACTATTATGTGCCAATTCTGTGTTAATTACCAACGTGTATCTATTACTTTTTTGTTACACTTTTTAATGTCACCACATGATAATGGAGTAAATATAGAATTTCATGTTCGGAAGACGTTGTGAAAATACTGAATTTAAAGAATAAAAATTTATAGTATGTAATAAAAACAAAAAAAATTTGAATCGACATTTGCGGTCCAAATGATTTTCTTTTAAGTTTTCTCTTCAGAAAAACTTGTCCTTTTTATATTTTTTGTGTTATCGCTTTAAAAAAATCTTATAAAAATTCAAATGTGCAAGTAGATGTTTCGTATTATATTTTCCTCAACTGGGTTAAATTTTATTGTTATGGCAACACATGCAATACTTTTCGATGGTGTCAAGCGTTGTTTGTATAACTATGAAAATGAAATTTTAAAAATAACCTATCAGCAACGCAAAATTTCTATGGTGACAGAGCTTTCTAAAATAAAATATTTTATTAAAAATTGAAAGCTTGATATTTAGGTACTGATTTTTATTTCTTGTCTGAATATTAAATAATAAATAAATAAATACTTTCTTAAATAAATTATCGTAGCAGTTCTCGCAAGATAATCGAAATTAAACAGCTAAGTAATTTGATAGCTGGCCATTTAATAATAGTAAGAACGGAAATCAAATTAAGGCCTATATGTCTGACAAAGCAAAGTTTAGTAAATGATAACTTGTACATCTGACTTATAAGATACACAGGTTGAATTAGTAATGATGACTTCAAATTTCCCTGCATACCTCCGAAATTTCTTTTGCATACATTAAGGAGTACACATACCACGGAGGCACGCTTGGCGTAAGTCATCGTCATTTGGTAATGGAACCCCACGACCAAATTCAAATCCTAGATGAGGCTGTTTGCGTTTGACTACACTTACTTGGGAAAGAGGCATAAATCCATTTTTTCTTCCCCAAGTTATTAGTTAAATAGAAAGGTACACTAAGTTTTTTTAACCTTGATCAGGCAACCAGTCTAGGAGAAGGAAAATACCGTATTCCACTTAAAAATTGATCTTGTGTCACATCGTGTCTTTGACCGAGGAATTGGGTAAATACACACGCGTACCGCACTTCGAAAACTCCTCAGTTAAAAAGTTAAGGAATCATTTTCAACTGCCTCCACAAAATCTTCCTAACAGTCGTGTGGACTATGTAACCTGCTCACTTGTTGCGTTGATAATTAGAATGAACTCGCTCTAATTGTTTGTTGTTTTTTTTTTAATAGTGGTCTTCTAGGACGTTTGACTTTAGAAAAAATTCAGTTGTTTCAAATCTCTTGTACCAATCATAGATTAATTGTCTTGTTGTCAATAATTTCCTGAAATGTATTCTAAAATTCTGTTGCATGAGAGTGAAAAAATTCGTTTGGATTAATTAATTGATTCTAACGGCCTGTCAACGTATGAAGGATAATTTTGTGCCTAAAGGTTACGGAATAGCTTTCATTGGACATTCCTATTTACATTTTGTGTCGTCATTTCCCAAGAGGTTTTGTACTCAGTCCTATCGAATACGAATAATTTTTAAACAGATCTATTTGACTCATACCTAACAGGTACAACTATTCCTAGTCAGAGAAAACCTAGGAGTAATGATAATAAAGGCGTACTCCATACTCACCAGTACTCGAGCGTGACCATCAGATACAGTTTAATGTCAGAATTCGTTTTGCATAATTCAAGCATAAAAAATGTTATTATCAACTTAATTACATCTACAGTTTTCGGTAGCCTGTCTGGCAGGAGAACAGCTGGTATTGCTGTAAGCCTTAATAGACATTAAGTGTTTCTTTACAAATCTGTGTATAGTGAGTATTAATATCTTAATATGTTATTTAATTCTTGGAACTCTTTTGTAGACATTTAAAAAACTACTCACTCTACCAAATAAACAGCAAGACTCATCAACACAGACGAGAATAAAACAAAAGGATTTATAATTTTAAAAAATATTGGAAACATTTGTTGTAAAACTGTTCTTTCAACTTTTAAATGAAGTTAATATCATCAAAAGTTGTTGGTTTTAAGGTAACAAAATTAAAAGTTATCATTTTACATATCTACAAAAAATGTAATAAGTTTAGAAAAAAATTCATAAAATCATTTATTCATTGATTGATTTTAACGGAAGTAAAAATCCGTCGAGGGTTATTTTATGTCGCAAGACATAAAATTATGTAAACGTACAAATGAAATATAAACGTACAATGTAAAACGGGAAAAGAGGGATTTTGCACGTTATCGAATAGGAATGATTTTTAAACAGATCTATTTTAACTATAGACGAGACCCTTACAAGTACAACTAATCTGAGTCAGAGTGGATCTGGGAGTAATAGCAATGAATGGGTACTCCCCACTCCCGACATCAAAATGATGAGCATGGACCATAGTTTTGATTTTTAGAAACAGGACAGTCTCAAGGACTCAGATTAGGGAAGACTGTAATTATCATTCTATTATTCTTCTTTTCTAGTAAAATCTCGTTCACAAAGAGTGGAATTCTTTGGAACCAATTTTGTCCATATCTTTAATGAAATTCAAATTTGATACATCATCATCAATCATTCTCACCATCAAACGTCGATCAGATCTGATTGGATTCCTCATCTTTGTTACATTTTTATGAAGTTTCTCAGACATCCAAAAATGCCTTCTGCCACCTAAAAACATGAATCCGAGAATGTGATCTGCATAAACACTGACGCACTGTCCAAAAGTTTAACATAGAATTTGATCGCATAAAGTTGCTTGGTTTCTCTATAAACACAAATGTAATAATCTAATATTAATCAGCTGAATGGGAATTCTGAGAGGCAAACATGAACTGAATATTTTCACATTTGTTCAAGATTAACATTAATCAACTGATCTTTACTGAGAGTTGCTAACCTGAATGTTTTAAGAATTAGTCCAATCACTTACTAGATAGATCTTATATTTTTTAAAAATCACGTTAATCCACTACCAAATCAGAATATAAACTTCAAAACAGAAATCACCTCACAGCAGAAAAAGTCTTATAGATAAAAATAAAATGTTTAATCCCGAAACAGAATTTTTTTTAATTCTTTAATATCTTGCTTTGTTCGCGTGGGGAATTTACACATTGAAATAAAAGATACGAAAGTCAGTGACCTTATCTCGAGAAGGACTTGGGTACCAAATACTCACCCCCAAATACGATATGCAATACATGGTCAGTTTAAGAAGGGATCCTATGCATGAGTGCATGGGCAAAGACAAAAATAGCCCAAGTCTCCGTGATCCTTGTCATGCTGGCGTCAGACTATTCCGACCAAAATCTCTTTTCGTACAATGAGAGAGTGTGATGTCGTGGTTAGAATCTCTGAGAACAGGCTCGCTTCGAGTTTCGACGCGTCCTGTTCGAAGACACGAAAACGGATAATAGAAATTAACAGATACCATACTTTAATCCTTATCCGAGGTTGGAAAGAACAGAGAATCGTTCTATAGCAGCTTATTTGCCCCATACCCTCTCACAAGATTGACGCTAAAGAATTTGAATAAGGGCAGATAATCTGGTAAAGGTTTCACTTTTCATTATACTAAGACTTTCAATTCAGACTTTATTTTAAGAAATAAATTTGTGTGATCTGTATTTAGATTAAAAACTTTAATAAATTTAATCTAATAAAGATAAATTTATTTTAGGGAGCTGGAAAGTCACGAGTTTAGAGGAGTATGAAAACACTCGATTATTGATTTTGTCGATAAAAACGAAAATTGCAACACCGAACCACAAAAAATAAAGTTGTGTTTTAAGGGATCTCGTAAATAGGTTTTTAATCAAATATTTTGAAATGTTTACATGTAAAAAGTAATGAATCGATGTTTTAAGGTATTCAGTGCGGTGTACAGAACTTCATAAATGTTCATTACTTTCTACCGAAGTCCTGATGTAGTAGTCGTCCGAAGAAAATATCTTCCTCGACCTTCGAGCTGGGATTAAAGTGTTGTATCGGTTCATCTCTCTCAACCATATTCTTTGCCTTTGGAGAGGACGCAACAAAAGAAAAATTGGAAGAATACGGCCCCTGTAATTCCACTCTTGCAACGGTACTTCCCCAGTTGCACCAAATGGGGATGAACGGAATAATCTGACACCAACACGAGAATGATTGCGTAGACTGAAGGTATTTTTTTACCTTAACCAAACTAAACTAACCATATGTCACACACTGCACTCATCAGTGTATTATTAATTATGACCAGAACGCTTTTTATTCCGACTGTTAAGGCGTTAAATTTTTAAATCTATTTTAAATAATGTTAAAACTAATCGCTCTGATTACATACATATGTGTGTACATGCAAATTATATTCCTGTTCGTTTTGTAAACCTTTCGTCGTAAGTTCTCTCATGTTCAAAAGACTTCACAGCCGTAAAATCTGTTGTTCAATTTGATTTTATATATGGAAAGGAACGGAAAATCGCCTCATTGAACCAGATAAAATGAAATTGCTGTCATTTTGCGTAGGGACACTAAAATGAATTGAGAATTTAAAAAGAAATCCTCAACATTTTTAAACGTAAAGATAAATTTTAAAAAATGAATCGATAAATGTACAATATTTTGTGTTACAAGCCGGCTTTCGTGTACTGAAGTTTATAATTTTCAATTTCGCTCACATTTGAATGTATTGTAAATATTCTAAGTCGACCCAAGACCTTTTGTTTATTTAATCCAATATAAATAAAATGTTGTCAGAATTCTTTATGAACGCAATGATAATTACAAGAATGAAGCAAATTACTTGGATGATATACCAAATCACGATTTTATTTCTTTTTCTGACTAGATATACCCATGGCAATAAAAGGATATTACATGAACTTGATGAGAGGACCGGCAACATTTGGTAGACACATTAATAAAAAAGATGCGTCGATTCTGTCAGCAAACACAGGACTCGGCCACTACAATTCCTACCTTAGTAGGAGAGAACACCCTGATAAACAGCGTTCATTCGCTGCCTACGCTTCTTATCTTAAAGGCAAATCACATCGCAACAGATTTTCTCCGTCTGCAACCTATGGCTTTTATTTAAGAGGAAAAACAAGCACGCACAATTCTGAAATGTACGGCTATTATAACACTGGGAAAATGCCAACTAGAAGACAACCAGTTTATGATCCAAGCACGCAAAACATGGTGGGAAATTTAATGAAACAAGCAAGAATGCCTTACAGTCTCCAGTTGTCTTATGATATACCAAATATATACGGTTCGTACATGAGCAGTAGAACATTAAATGATATTCCATTTTCGACGAAAGATTTTTATACTGGCTGGACAGTGCCCAACAGAGGAAAAATGCCTAACTTTATACCATCGACATATGGTTTGTACATGAAGGGAAAGCTTAACCTACTACCTTCCACTACTGCTTATAATTCAAAGAATTATATGTCTAACATGATACCATCAATACCATCATCATATAATCGTTACATAAGCGAACCTAAAGTAAGCACATACCTATACTCGCCATATATAAACAGGAAAATGTTTAACCAAATTCCATCTAGCTTTTCTTCTTACATGAGTGCGTATACACCTACAGAAAGATCATCAAGTGTTACTTCTTACATGAATTCACAAAGATCTAGCATAAAGCCACTAGCAAACCTTGGCTCTTACATGAATTCACATATACCCAGTCAAATGAAACCAGAACTGGCTTCTTACACAAACGCTCAAATGCCGTATTTAGCACCAGTAAACCTCGCCTCTTACATGAGTTCATATATCCCCAATCAATTGATATTAGGGCTTGCTTCTTACTCGAGAACGCACATGCCGTATTTAGCACCAGCAACTCTCGCATCTTACATGAATTCACATATACCCAGTCAAATAGCACCAGAAATTGATTCTTACACGAGATCCAACATGCCCCATTTAGCACTATCAACCCTTGTCCCTAATATAAATTCA
The DNA here is from genome assembly GCA_963585895.1 of Sepioteuthis lessoniana. Lineage (NCBI taxonomy): Eukaryota > Metazoa > Mollusca > Cephalopoda > Myopsida > Loliginidae > Sepioteuthis > Sepioteuthis lessoniana. The sequence goes on from OY757946.1 coordinate 27,293,745, forward strand.
CATATACCCAGTCAAATGGCACCAGAACCTGCTTCTTACATGAGAGCCTATATGCCGTATTTAGCACCATCAACCCTTTTCCCTTATATGTATTCACATATACCTAGTCAAATAGAACCAGGACTTGCTTCTTACACGAGCACCCAAATGTCGTATTTAGTACCAGCAAACTCCGCCTCTTACATGAGTTCCTATGTCCCCAATCAAGTGATATCAGGACTTGCGTCTTACATGAGAGCCCACATGCCGTATTTAGCACCATCAACCTTTGGCTCTTATATAAATTCACATATGCCCAATCAAATGGCACCAGAAATTGATTCTTACATGAAATCCTACATGCCGCATTTAGCACTATCAACTCTTGCCTCTAATAAGAATTCACACATAGTCAGTCAAACGGCACCAGGACTTGCTTCTTACATGAGAGCCCAAATGCCATATTTAGTACCTGACACCCTTGCCTTTTATATGAATTCACATCAACCCAGTCAAACGGCACCAGGACTTGCTTCTTACATGAGAGCCCAAATGCCATATTTAGTACCTGACACCCTTGCCTTTTATATGAATTCACATCAACCCAGTCAAACGGCACCAGGACTTGCTTCTTACATGAGAGTCCAAATGCCATATTTAGTACCTGACACCCTTGCCTTTTATATGAATTCACATCAACCCAGTCAAACGGCACCAGGACTTGCTTCTTATATGAGAGCCCAAATGCCGTATTTATCACCGGCAATCCTCGCTTCTTACATGAAATCATATAAACCCAGTCAAACGGCACCAAGACTTGCTTCTTACTTGAGAGTCCAAATGCCGTATTTAGCACCAGCAACTCACTCCGCTTATATGAATTTATATAAACCCAGTCAAAGGGCATCCGGACTTGCTTCTTACCTGAGAGCCAAAATGCCATATTTAGCACCAGCAAATCTAGGCTCTTATACGAATTCTCATATACCCAGTCAAAGAGCACCAAGACTTGCTTCTTACATGAGAGCCCACGTGCCGTATTTACCACCAGCAACCGTCGCCTCTTACATGAATTTATATAAACCCAGTCAAAGGGCATCCGGACTTGCTTCTTACCTGAGAGCCAAAATGCCATATTTAGCACCAGCAAATCTAGGCTCTTATACGAATTCTCATATACCCAGTCAAAGAGCACCAAGACTTGCTTCTTACATGAGAGCCCACGTGCCGTATTTACCACCAGCAACCGTCGCCTCTTACATGAATTTATATAAACCCAGTCAAAGGGCATCCGGACTTGCTTCTTACCTGAGAGCCCAAATGCCATATTTAGCACCAGCAAATCTAGGCTCTTATACGAATTCTCATATACCCAGTCAAATAGCACCAAGACTTGCTTCTTACATGAGAGCCCACGTGCCGTATTTACTACCAGCAACTCCCGCCTCTTACATGAATTCATATAAACCCAGTCAAAGGGCATCAGGACTTGCTTCTTACATGAGAGCCAAAATGCCATATTTAGCACCAGCAAATCTAGGCTCTTATACGAATTCTCATATACCCAGTCAAAGAGCACCAAGTCTTGCTTCTTACATGAGAGCCCACCTGCCGTATTTACCACCAGCAACCGTCGCCTCTTACATGAATTTATATAAACCCAGTCAAACAGCATCAGGACTTGCTTCTTACCTGAGAGCCCAAATGCCATATTTAGCACCAGAAAACCTAGGCCCCTATAAGAATTCTTATATACCCAGTCAAAGAGCACCAGGATTTGCTTCTTACATGAGAGCCCACGTGCCGTATTTAGCACCTGCAACACTCACCACGTACATAAAATCACATATACCCAGTCAAATGGCACTAGGGCTTGCTTCTTATATGAGAGCGCACATGCCGCTTCCAGCATCTACAACTCTCGCCTCTGATATGAAGTCATATAAACCGAGTCAAACGGTGTTAGGACTTGTGAGTGCCCACACGCCGTATTTAGCACCTGTAACCCTCGCCTCTTACATGAATTTATATAAACCCAGTCAAGTGGTCCCAGGACATGCTTCTTACATGAGAGCCCAAATGCCATATTTAGTACCAGCAAACCTAGACCCCTATACGAATTCTCATATACCCAGTCAAAGAGCACCAGGAATTGCTTCTTACATGAGAGCCCAAATGCCGTATTTAGCACCAGCAACCCTTGCCTCTTACATGAAATCATATAAATCCAATCAAAGAGTACCAGGACTTGCTTCGTATACGAGAACCCAAATGCCATATCTAGCATCTGCAACCCTCGCCTCTTACATGAATTCATATAAACCCAGTCAAACGGCGTCAGGACATGTGAGAGCGCACACGGCGTATTTAGCACCAGCAACCCTCGCCTCTTACATGAATTCACATCAACCCAGTCAAATGGCCCCAGGACCTGCTTCTTACATGAGAGACCACATGCCATATTTAGCACCAGCAAACCTAGGCCCTTATACGAATTCACATATACCCAGTCAAATAGCACCAGGACTTGCTTCTTACATGAGTGCCCAAATGCCATATTTAACACCAGCAACCCTCGCCTTTTACATGAATTCATATCAACCCAGTCAAATGGCCCCAGGCCCTGCTTCTTACATGAGAGACCACATGCCGTATTTAACACCAGCAATCCTTGCCCCTTATATGCATTTACATATACCAAGTCAATTGCAATCAGGACTCGCTTTCTTCACTGGCAGCCATATGCCTGACTTAATGACATCAGCGCATAATTTATACGCAAACGGGCAAATGTCTAATTTAATATTACCATCACTATCTTCATATATGAGTTCGCAAAAATCTAGCTACCACCCTCGGCCCAACTTAATGTCATCTGACTTTTTTTCTTACTCAACTTGGCCTATGCTAAACTTGATACCATCTGAATACGCTTCTTACATGAGTTCATATTTGCCAAACTTTATGACTTCAAATCTTGCTTCATACACGAGTTCTAAAATACCAAATCTAACGCCAACAACATCCACTTCTTACATGCATTTGAATAGTTTTGTACCAAGAGATTATTCTCATAATAAGCTGCCGAACCCACCAACCCCTTACGTTTTATATAATGTTGGTGACACTCCAACGTCTCAAGGTTCTTATACAAGCGGAAATATATACAATCGCTTATTATCTTCATATGGTTCTTATGTAACAGACAAGAACCCATTAAGTTTAAATGCACCCGGAACTCTGTCATCTGTTATATCGAATTTCCACAATCAAGCAAAAAAACCTAACATTAAACTCTCTACACAAATGATTTCATATACTGAACCGAACAATCCAGTGTTTGGATCTTATCTATCAAGACAAAGTCCAAAAGTGAAGCGATCTTTGATATTTTGGCCTCAAGCCATGCTCCCTCATAATTTACCCTGGCAAAATTTAATGACGTCATCAATGGTTCCTCTAATGAATAACCCTTACCAGTCAGTAGTGAACCCACTTTTAATGAATATGGCTAATAGTCCCGTTATGGATAACACTTTCTTATATTGGACAATTCCAATGTTGATGCAAAATCCGTTTCTGTCAAGGTTAATGCCAGTCAAGGTAGGTCAGTCAAATGTTCCAGGAATCATGCTAAATCCTATCTACGGTACCTACCAGAGAGGAAAACACTCTTACACAGTGTCCAACAGACAACAAGGTCTTCACAATGTTAAGAGATTGACAGGGACTAATTTGCACAAAATTATCGACAAATACACGAAGGCAGCTGTTCCAACCTCAGAAAACATCTTAACTAGACAACGAGTAAAACGTGACATTGGTCAGAAGAGAGTAGATATGTATCCAAAAGGTAATTATTGAAAAAAAATACAAGCGCTCAACAAAAGGGTCAACTTTTTATTGTGACTTTGCAAATAAAACGAAGGTATAATTTATCTTAGAATCGAGAATCTGTATATTTGCAATCTTCAAATGATCTCATTTCGATTAGACTATGCGAAATTTAGTCAGTAATATTTAGAACAGTCATATTACTAAATTTATTTTTTGTCCAACTGTTACTCATCAGTTAGAGCTATTGCCATAAAATTTTCTGGTGTTAATTATGGGGTTCCAGATCGTAAGAGGTTTAATTTACAATGTAAATTTAATACTAAACAGCACTTTTTGTGTCTGGTTAGCAGAAGCGATTCTCTATCTTTTTCTTTAAGTAGTTATTTAGTTAAAAATTTCCAATCAAGTGTTATTACCATTTTTCCAGTGACTTTTTCCAGTGACTTTTTTCTATCCAAAGAAATCAAGTCTTTAAAAATTCGTATCGTGTTAACATTTGTAGAACGAGCATTGGCCACCAAGAGGCTATTTAACCTGTCGACAACCTTTATTAATTTATATTTCGTCTTTCAAATAAAAATCCAGTAAAAAAATGTAGATTTCCAAACATTGTGGGAACTTGAAATCTTTTACGAAATCTCACCAGATTTTTAAATTGAATGTATTCTAAAAGTTAATATTGATGATGATTTTCAAATAAGTATTTGCTTAGTTTAAATGTATAATGTCTTATTGGAGTCAAAATTTCCATTTAGACCTTCCGCAGCAATCCTATTTTAAAGTGAGTTTTCAGCTCGTACAGTGAATGCATATTCAACCATTATTTAATTTGAATACTTTACTCGTGTGTTTTAATTCTCCAGATGATCTTATTTACATCAAAGTTTCTTTATTGCAGATAAGACACAAAGAAATATATAGAACATTCGCATTTGTAATATTTTAAATATTGGTTGAATTGTCATTAGTTTTAACACAAACGATCTCCCACCGAAGATCACTACCCCAAATGTGTACAGTTGGCCTTTTTGCCGAAAAATAAACTTTTTCACGAAAATATTAATAAAACGACCCTTATGTTTGTATACATGCATATATGTAACCGTATTCCATCATAGTGAGATTCTTATAAGAGAAAATTTGTAAATGTATGATAGTTTTGTGCGGTTTGCATTCAGTTTTTAATCATTTGAATTCTCGATATAACAAAGATAACTATGAAATTTTATTGAGAATCCCTCACTCTGTCCTTAATAAAAGAATCATTATCAGTATCATCATAGATGGCTGTTATGTCGGTAACAAAACAGGTCATCTAGTTTAATGGTAGTGTATACATTCTCATAGAAAAAAAAGGTTATTTTTCTTTGTGACAATAATATCAAGGAAGCAGCAATAATAAAATGTATGTGATATATTGTTCCATCGTTGGACAATAGGGAAAATTTTGAAATAACATTGCTTTTTTTATTTTTGATTCTGTGATTTAATTGATTTACTGGCAAGATGATATATTAGCCTAAAAATCAACTACTAAATCAGTGGTTCCTAAAGTTTTTTCATGAGATGGGAAACTATTACAGAGAAACTTAAAGAAAAAGCTTGAACTTGTTAAGTGCATATTTTTCATTTTCCTTTATTAAAAAAAAAACAAAAAAAAAACTCTACCATATCATAAAGGGATGACAGAATTAAGTTGAATCCTTTTAAATCTTACGAAGAATTTGATTTTATATCAGTCAAATAACAAGAATCAAGATTTAATGATTCGGTTTTTTGGCAATTATTTTATCAACACTATTAGATTAACTGTAGCGAGAACAGAAATAGTGTGAGAATTTTTTACAAAAACCAATATATATATATATATATATATATATATATATATATATATATATATATATATATATATATATATATATAATTTAATTCAGTAAATTCAAAGTAGGGAATAATTCCAACCAGGACCAATAAAATATTCAAAAATAGAATATTAAATTTAAATAATCCCGGTCAAGAGGTCAATGTAAATAAAATACGCAGAGCAAATAATTTTCGCTTAAAAAAAACAATTGGTCACATTAAAATAATAAATTTATTTTCTTCCTGTTAAAACCATTGATATAAATCAATTCTCTAAAATAATTAACGGGACTTCTACAGATCAAACAAGAAATGGATTGAAATATTTTTTTCACATTCACAACTATACTAGAAAAAAAAACATAACAAAAAAAAACTTATTTCTCCTTCATGTGACCGATTGTTGGTTTTTTTGAAGAGAAAAAATATATATATTCACAAACCCTGAATAAATTTTCGAAAACTATTTGAATTCATACTAGCTTAGTGAACGTTAATTCAAGTCTTTAAAACTAAAGTAGTGATTATTTCATGAAAGTCGCCTCGAAAAATACTAATATGTATGCACACACACACACACACACACACACACACACACACATGTATATATCCACATACACAACCACATATACATGTCCAAAGAGAAATCTAACTTTTTCAAAAACAATTGTTTTACTACAACCTGTCACCTTCAAAATAGTCCCCTCCATTACTGACTGACACTGTTCCCAACTTTTCGAATCCTTAAATATGTTCTACAAGTTGTTTTGAGGGTTCGTGTTTAGATCTCACCGTATATTTTCTTCTGTCTGGTATCGTCTGAAATCGACGACCTTTCAGGATGATTTTCAGATGATTATTATTTCTCATTATTACTCTTAAGAGAATTTTCTTGGATATGCATATCTAAAGGTTTCAAACGCCAGGGTACTTGAGATAAATTTTATTTATAGAAATAAAGCTGTTTTGCCTCTCTCTGCCACTTGAACAAATAGACAAGAAGAACGTTAAACACAAACCGATGAAATTTGGAATGTTAGAAAATGATTCAATAAATCGGAAAGAAAGACAAGGAAAATAAGTAAAGGATATTTAATGGAAAATTCTAAAGTTTTAAAGACAAAAGAAAATGACAGAATTGTAATCAAAGAAATGAACCCATTGACAATGTTATATATTAAATATTCCAGACACTTTAAGCTGTATTTGATTATTTAAAATAAATTCTTCTAGATTATAGCTTGTGATACATGAGCAGTTTAACCTCGTTCACGGCTATTACAAGTATCAACTGTCAAGAAGTATATGCGAGCTCAAAAGTCACTCCAGTTCTGAGGATCTGGGGAGTATGTAGTATACTTTCATTGCCATTACTCCCAGGTCTACTCTGACCCAGTGTGATAGCACCTGTTAAGCTTCTATTTATGGGTCAAATGGATCTATTTGAAAATTATTCGTATTCGATAGAACTATGTACAAAATATCTCTTAAACAACAACTAGACAAAAAATTAGATATGAATGTCTAATGAAAGTTATTCTCGAACCTCTTGGGATAGAATATGTTATTGTTCGGGTTTATATTGAAAATATTTTATAGAAATAAATTCGAACTATAATAAACAGCCCATAGAAAAAATATATAAACTCTTTCCTATCAAAAAATATTGTCGCAAATATATGTCTACTTCATCTCTGGTGTCTTTTCACACCAATAAAATTTGTTAATTGTTTAGGGTTTAATGGAAATTTTAATATTTAATTTTTTTATCGCATTGTTTTGGTGTAAATTAAAATGAAATCTGGCAATCTTGGTGGTCAATATAAAAATTATTGTATTTCTCATGAAATGCAACAGTTTGCATTCGATTTCTTTGTCTTTTTTCTTAAATAGAAACGACACATACATTCTGTTATTACCTTTGATTGTTGTTTGATTTAACAAACTTTCATCTAAATATTTACTAAGTTAAGCTTAGCCCAACATCAGACCATAAATATGAGGTACTCAATGAGAAATATTAAATGTACTGCAGTTGTAATATTCTGTAAGCTCAACTTACTAATCATGTAATTATGTAAAATAACCCCAAACAAAATCTGTTCAAAATGCTTATATCATTATTTTACTCCTTGCGAATTTTTCACACCAGCATTAACTGGGGTCTTTCTCTGGGGATTGAGTGACAGCAAGTCTCCTTATGTCTCCAAGACTCTTCTGAGTATTCTGGCAGATCTCTACAATGCTGGATAGTCTAGATAGTCTCGATTCTTCCTCTGATTTCCAATTTTCATCCAAGTCTTTTGAATCCAATCACACTAATTATAATTGGTATCACTGTCACCCTCATGTTCCAAACAATTGTCCAAGTATTTGTTTTTCTTTTCGATTTCTTTCATTTTTACTCACTAATCGACCGGAACGGCAAAATCTCCTTGACAGCAAGTTCTCTTTTTTTTAAAAATGATACTAGGTCTGGTCAGAGAATGTTTGCGTCTCATTCACTAGGATTGATTCTGCTTTGTGCATATACCATTTGGTAGTATGGTCAAATTTCAATCTTTTGCACAATTACTTTCCTAGTTTGTCTAGTTTTCTATTTTAGTGCTAGTTTACAGCATTTGCTTATTATATGATTAACTGTTTCATTTCTTTCTCCAAATAATCTACACTTGCTATTCGGTTGCGTATTATCGATTTTTTCTTTAATATAATTGGTCCTTCTGACGTTGTTTTGTGCTTCTATGTAAAGAGATTCAGTTTCTCTCTTAAATTTTCCCTTTCTTAACCTTCTCCAGGTCTTCTCGTGTGAGATTTCGGCAATTTGTTGCTAGAAATATCCATAGAATTGTTTTTCTTCCCATTTCTGTTCCCTAGTTTTTGTTGTTTTTTTTTTTTGTTGGTAATTATGTAACCAATCCTGTTATAGGCTGCTTTAATTAGTCTTTTTTTACTCTTTTTCATTTTGTCTTCGAGTCTTTGTACTGATAAATTGATGCAATCCTCAATGCTAGCGAGTCCTCCTTCTTTCCTTGACATATGCAGTCAATGTCATCTATGTCCTTTGGTCCATTTGCCTAAGTTCCTCCCTGAGTATCTTACACGAAGGACTGCTCAGGTATTTATCCCTTTGATGGGAGTTCTGATGCAGAGCTTGGTTTCGAGAAACTCTTTTGTTATTTTTTCTTTCATCTCTGTTTGATTGTGTACGCATCCAATATTATCAAGTACTTGTAAGTTTCCTTTTCTCCGAGCGTTCTGATTTTTCTCGATTTGGCTGTTCTATTCCTTCCGTTATTTGTTTTTATTTTGTTTTGTTTTTTTCTGTTTATCATTATTAGTATGGCACATCTTTCTACGCCAAATTCTATTCTTATATCCTGACTGTAAATATCTTGTTTATGTTAGTCCCCAATTATTTTTCATTTTTTGCGAACAGCTTGTATTATCGTTATTATTATCATTTTAATCCTCGGGAGTTTTTCACACTAGTCTTAAGTGGGGCTTTTTCACTTTCTCTGAATAGTAGCAAAGTTTCCTCAGGTTTCCAGGAATCTTTTAAGTAACCTAGCTGATGTTAACAATTTGGATGGTCTCAATTCTTCTTCTGGCCTCCAATTCCTCCAGTTTCCTTTCCAAGCCCTTGGAGACCGTTCTAAGTGTACCAACAACCGTTCTAAGTGTATCACCGTCACCTTCATATTTCACAGCTTTTTCAGCTCTCTGGCAAGATCCAAGTATTTGTCTATCTTTTCATTTTCTTTCATTTTCACTTTATGGTTCGCTGGAATGATAAAATCCACTAGTTGACAAGTTCTTTATTTCTTGTTAGTTAACGCAAGGTCTGGCTTTCTAGCCAGTGCTGAGTGATCCGTTTCTAACAAAAAAAATTATGATTATTATTATTATTATTGACACTTTTAGTTGTTATTCTCGCAACTGTTTTAATTTTTTGTATTCCAACTTGGATTTTGTTAATTTATGAATTTCTCTGAATTGATTAATTTAAAACCCTTAATGTTATGCGATTAATCTTTTCTAAGAAATTTTTCGAAAAGATAAAAGTAAAACTCTCCACTTATTGAGGATACAGCATATAAAAACTGGAGATAGAATAAATCTGAGGAAAATGATTTATTGTAAAATTCTGAATCCAACACGCACGAGTGAACACCACACGTACGAAAATTTATAAAACGTTTGCGAGGATGTGTCTATGTTTTACCTAAATATATGTAAATATTAATATGGAGGGCACACTCAATTATACATATGGGTGAGTGTGAGTACGTATTCATATAGGTAAGTATGTATATGCATACATATATTTATGATAGAAATGAATTTTGTTGAGCAGAAATAATAGGGCAATCTATAACAATAAATGTAAACATTTCATATAAAAAGAAATAGTGAATTATATTATGTAATCTCACTGCTCTTTCTTCTGCCCCACTTTGTCCAAGGTGACTATAAACCACTTCGCTTTAATTATGTACAATTAAAGCTTTAAAAAATAGCATGAGTTTAATACAATGTATGACTGAAATCAAGGAAAAAAATTATGTTCACATTATATATATAATATACAGGGAACGATAGGACAGTTAACATCTAAATTACGCAAAAATGAAAATAACACTATCTTACTTTATTCACCAAGATTACATGAAAATATGTAATACTATGAATCAAATTTAGCCAAAGAAATCGCCATTGTCTTCAACCACGACCTCCAGACGACTTTGGAATCTCCGGCAAGCCTTTTCGACGGTCTCATTGTGTGAATAGGTAAATGTTAGTTATCTTTACCTTCAGTTTATCTGTCGCTCAACTGTACCTCACACATAATAATTATCAAAAGAATTGCAATCTACGGTGCCAGGCGACCTAAGGCAACTCTACCTATTCCAGTCACTTGATGTAGGCCTCAGTGTTGAATCTGAGGCCATGTGGGAAAATGAATGGATGTATAACGTCACCATCGCGAGTGACTACCCCACACATCATGATGTGGATTGGTTTTCATCAATATGAATATGGATCTGCACTGAGATTGATATTCAAACACCCAGAAATTCTTCGTAATGGATCTTCCGACATGAATGCAAACCAGCGCAGCATGCCGTTTCCAAATTTCTGGAGGAATGAATTGTTTTATGGTGCTGCTTTCTTCGTAGACAGAGACCAACTGACTTTTGTTTGCTGAACAATAGACAAAACCTAGAACAAATAAAACGCCTGCGCAAAATAACTAATTTAAAATAGCGAAAGTTTACCCATCGCAACCTGTGTTTCTGTATACAAATATGTGTGTGTGTGTGTGTGTGTGTGTGTGTGTGAGTGTGAAAGTGCAGAAAAGATCTCTGTTTAAACAAGAAGAGAATTATTCAAATTTAATTTTTTAGAAGAGTGAAAGAAACTTGAGAAGTAATGTGCCAAATGTGTTGAACTACAAAATAAATCGGTGAAATTCGCTGAAAGTTTCATGGCACTAGGTCATTCACTAATTGGTCCGATTGAGAACTTTTCAGGACACTTTGTATATATGCACGTATTCATGTATGCATAAATTTAGACAAGTATATATTAAACATAGATCTGTATATTAACCTCAAATATATAAATATATAATATATAGTGGCGTAACATAGGTTTTAAGCGCCCGCAACAATTTAAACTATTGCGCTTCGTTTAAACCATAAACTGTTAAGAATTCTAGTTTCAGCAAGTTTCGTACTGGCCGACCAACAAAATCTTAGATCTATAAGCTCTGTGCGGACGCTGGGTGCTATCTAGAGGACTTGCTCAGAGCAATGGTCGAAATGGATGAATGGCAAGATAAAGCCATAGGAATTTGTGCATTCATCTGTCCTTGATGATGATCATGATGATCTACCTGTAGCATGCAGGTCAAATTGGCATCATACTTTAGGGTGAGGCAATTTGCTTTAATCTCAAGATGCATATGCAAATGCATCTGCAAAGGCATCTGCAAATGCATATGCAACTCTTTTATCGCAACTTTCATGCTGTCATTCTAACATCGTTAAAAATATTTGAAATCAAGACGAAGGAAATACTGGTTGGAAATTTTATAACTAACAATCCATTATTTAAGAAACTGAGATTTAGTTTTTATTTTCAATAAATATCAAATTAAAATTGTAATAAAAAATCATTAGGTATCATAACAAAAAAGCATTCTTATTACTAAATGTAAGTTTCATTATCACAATTACAATAGTATTTACAAAAGTTCTCCCTATATTTACAGCGTGGGGCAGAAGTAATAGTCAATAGTCATTAATATTAGACAATACAAAATACTTTCGTTTTTATAACGGTTTAAATCATATTGGTAACTTCCCTATTGCTTCTGCGTAACCTGTACATTATTCCCATATACATATATTACATACATGTTATTGCTCAGTTATGTATTTGTATGTTTGTATTATATTTCATACTTTTCATATATATATATATATATATATATATATATATATATATATATATATATATATATATATATATTGGATGAAGTGTCCGATAGAATGGAAGATATTGCTTAAAATCAAAATCTGTTGAAGTATTTATTTATTCATATAATAATATTTCTTTCATTTACAAACTTTGTCAAAAATGTTTTTCCCAATCATTATCAAATGAAGCTCGTAAATGGGAAAAAGATCATAATAAATATCAATGAATAAATAATCGAACAGATTTTTATTTATCACTTGATATTGAGCACATACTGCTGCTCAATTTATTTTATTTTATTTCTAATTGACAGTCTTGCATTATATATATATATATATATATATATATATATATATATATATATATATATATATATATATATATATGAGGTGCTATTCAAGCGTTCGAGAAATTTGAGCATAAAAATACTGTATTACAGTTTCAACTATCTTTTTCAAAGTAGTTTCTACAATTTGTATGCTGGCTCATAAAAGGATACTGCTAAAAAGTGTACTGAATACAACAAAGGGCAACTGCAAAAAAAAAAACGTATTACATTCGGTTCGTGCTGTTCCAATTTCCCGAAATTTTGGGTAGCATCTCGTATATATTCATTAGAAAAATAAACAACATTTATATGTATATATGTGTCTACATCTAATATGTATGTACATCTATACATGACTATACATCCACTGACAGAAAATAAAATTGCAGCATTCTAAATGTGCGTTGCAACTTAATCAAGATTAAAAGTGCAACTGGATTAAAGTAAATAATCCTATATACAAATCAGTATATACACAAGTCCCAAAATAAGGATTGTATTAATAGTAGATGCTGTACCTTGGTCAAAATCAGAGGTATCCTTCACAGTGTGGCGCTTTTATTTTCTATCAGCGGATGTAGTCTTTTTCTGGAAAGTAAATTTAGATATATTAAGTATATGTTGTATGATTTCAGGTGAAAATCCCCACAAAGCAGCCTAAGTGATGAATGTATTTTTGAAAGACCTTTTTATCAGATGCGCAGCTTCAATATCATAAAACCTGATGAATGAGAAGCAGCGAATATTTAAGAACAGCAAAAATAAGATGTTTATTTGGCGTTATTTCCATCCTTTCTTTCCTAATTATATGATGTACTTTATTTACGATAAATTATCATGTCGGCAATTTGATCGTGTGTTCTTCTATAAAACCAACTAAATGACGACCTTTTTGCCCCTTTTACTTCATATATATATATATATATTTTTTTTTTTTTTTTTTTTTTTTTTTTCTTTAAGAAAAAACAACGAAACCAATCACAAAGGATTATAAATTTATTTCCATCCTGTTACGCATTTTTGAAATTTTCAAAAACACGAAAAAAAATTAACAGGACTTCATCAGATCTATTAGATAAAAAAACTAGAGTAGACACACAAGAGTGGGAGGGGATAGAAGAGTGGGAGGGGATAGAAGAGTGGGAGGGGATAGAAGAGTGGGAGGGGATAGAAGAGGGGTGAAGAGTTATCTCTTCATTAAGCCCACTTCCGTTTTAAATTTAAATTTTCGGTTGGCAATGTAGTAAATTTATTTTAAAACAATTTTTTTTTAAATTAATTTTACATTTAGACTTAAATTACAGATATTTTTAATTAGATTTAAATTTTAATTGATAATCTCACGTAAAGATGCAGTAATAGATATATTAAAACAAAAACAAATATTTAATTTACTTAAATATTTTAAAATTTCAAAAATTTCAAAAATATTTAGAAGGCATTAATCAGTTACATTTTTTATGCGTAGTACATATGTATTATATGCTTTTTCACAATTTTCTATCTAACAATTTATTTTATTTATTCTCAAAATTAACTCTAATTCTCAAATAATTTTATGCTTTTTAAAAAAAATTTTACTTGTATAATTATTTATAGTTTAAATTTGGCCCTATGTCTACACCTGGCTATTAGTTCATTTCTCTTATTTAGTAATATTTTTGGCTCAGGAAAAAGCAAAATGTGGATCTTTTCTTCAAGACATAGATTGCACCTACTATCGAAAGATTTTGGGGTACTAGATCTTTTCAATATGGACCATTGAATGTCAGGGGTTAACCCTTTATTTTTTAATCCCCAATAATGTTTTGATAGAGCAGTTTGATTTTTTTTATGCTCATGGGAGAAGGAATATTTATGATTTCCGTACCTAATCTTAAAATTAGTAGATGAAACGCCAATATAATATTTCTTATCACTTATGTCCTCTTTTGGATAAATAATAGCTTGATATACTACGTTATCTAAATTACACAAACCATCCATTGGACAATCACTTCGAGATTTACAATTACATTCTATTTTTTTACTATTAATATTATTATTATTTACTCGGTTATGAAATTTATTAATTAATTCATTATTATGACTATTTATTATTTGAGAAATATTTTTAGTGCAAGAATAACTTATTTTCAAGGTTTTCCTATTAAATATTTTATGTAATATATTATCTTGTTTAAAATGTTTATCTATCAGTCTCAAAAAATATTTACCTACATCTATATTGGCTAGTTTACAAAAAGGGGGGTTAAACCATATAATTTTCCTTTTTCTATTTTTATTTTTTTTATCGTAATTATTATTTTCTTTAGTAACTTCATTTGTTATATTTTCTTTTAAATACCTAAAATCCTCCTTAAAACCACTATTTTTAAGGGCATCTATATATCTTTTACTACTCTCTTTGAAAATCTTTTCATTTGCAGATAGCTTACCTATTCTTAAATTTACTGCTTTTGGGATTTGCTTGATTATGTTTTTAGGGTGATTTGAATTAACATTAATGTACGATGGGTTCTGATTGGGTTTTATGAAAGGTTTATAGGAATTATTTGATAGATCTAAAGTCACATCCAAGAAATTGGCTATTTTAATATTTGATGAGATTTCTATTTTAAATCCCAAAAACTTAAAGGCCCTTATAATCCTCTTTTGTATGCTAGAGCTAAGAGGGCCATTACTATTTGGGATATATAATAACCCATCATCTCGGTACAAACCTACTTGTTGAGGACTAATGATTCTAGTAAGCATATTTAATATATATAATCCTACAAGGTCTGCTATTTGGGAGGAATCATACCCCCCCCCATTGGAACGTCAAAATTATCTAATCCATTTTTTACCCAAGTTGAATCGTTACTTTTTAAAACAGTTTTCCTACAAGCTAATATTATTTCGAATTGTTCAATAGTTATATCTATATATTTACGGGCATAGTTAATGCTATCTATTAAAATATTTTAGTTATCGACAGAGAGAGAAGTGCGAGTGACGTAACGGTTGTCGGCAGGAAACTGGAATCAGCAAATCGAGTTCAAATTTTAGTTGAGACAGTGAGCATTAATACCCTAAGGAAATACATGAATACAGCTATTCTCCAACATCCCATCCCAGTTATGGCTTAAAAATAGGGTAAGCTGTCGAAGAACAGTCCAGAGAAGAACAATTTTCAACTTAAAGCCCTTGCCCAAACATAGTGAAACGGGCCCTAGGGAAGGTTGAGTCCTACAGTGGACTGAGAAAAGGGCTAATGAGATGGTATATATATATATATATATATATAGAGAGAGAGAGGGGGGGGATAATTTCTGTAACTTCTGTGGTTTTTTATAAAAACCAAATAAGACTTGTTATTGGCTCTTGTTTCATTGCCTTTACAAAAACACAGGCATGTTTGTTTTTAACTCTTTTTGGAAGTGTGTAGAAAAAGCAGAAGGCATTTATTAAAGTCAAAAGGAAATTATAGACTAATTCCATAATCATAAGCAAAGAGGTTTTAAGTTTGCACACACACACACACACATACATATACGAGGAATGTCTGAAACATTTACGAGTTATTTGTTCAAAATATTTATTATTATTGAAGAAGAACATTGTGCATAAAAACACATCCTGCAATCAAGTGTTTGGTGACTCTATGAGATGACACTTTCTGGTGGACAATTTCATGGACCGCAAACTTCGGGATATGGCCGTGGAACTCGATTTTCCTAATTCGGTGACTCATAGAATCATCGACGAGAAGTCGGGGTATCTCGCGAGGATATTTCTGAAGAACAATTAACTTGACACCCGGTTTTTCTAGGAGAGTATTTATGCACTTGTGAAATAATTGGACAAGTGCATCAATCTCGATGCAACTATGTGGAAAAGTAGCATAGTAATGTGGGTGGCATAAGTGCAATGTTTTATTCGTATAGTAATAAACGCGTTGAATTTTTCTCATACTTTTCGGACATCCTTCCCATATATAGGATTTCTTTGTTGCTCCTTCATACTTCAGCTTACAGCTTCTCACTTTTGAATCTATCTAGGCTTTAAGACGGGAAGCTGCGTTGAATCGGACGGTATCAAGAGTGATAATAGCTGGTGTAGTTTCGTAGTTTTCGGAAGTGATACAAGGTCCGATTCGTTGACTTCATCATCAAAGGTAATAGTTGATAAGACGGAGCAAAGTATTCATACATATGACGTCCCATAAGAAGCATCTATCGTTATTAAATGGAAACACGCATATTCTCTTGGGGGTGCATTCTGTCACCGTGACCAAGCTCAGACGGGCTTTCCTGATTCTTTTGTTGAAACTGACTTCGCAAGGAGTTTTTGTTATTAATTCAAAGAGAAATGGTGTGTCATCAAGTTGTTCTTTTTTTTTTCTTTTTAAAAACTTTCACTCAATAATTTGAAATAAATTTAGTGTAAAATTAGTTTTTCTTTCTGCTTTAAGAAAACAAAAAACATTCAGTTTCTTACTATAAAACAATGTTTAGAGGTTATCGTCGTAGGAAATGAAATCAGTGATGAGGTTGTTTGCATTTCACTTATGCTTATGCAATTAGAAAAAGCATGAATCCATCCGTTCTCCTTCAGTTAGGAGTAAATAGTTGAGCCACTACTCAGTTGTTCGGCTTCGTTTTCTTTCGTTTTTTAATGGCATATCAACCTACGTGGGTTATTTATTACCAAAACCATCCTTGTAAAAGGATTGAAGTGGTACTATTTAACTCATAACTGAGAGGAATAAGAAAGTTCATACCTTTCTCAAATGTACTTTACCTTCAGTAAATCTTTCGTATGGCACGGAGTTTTGTTGATCTGTCGCTCAACAGTGGCTCGTACATAATGATTAACAAAAGAATTGCAATCTGGGGCGTTAGGCGGACAAATGTTAGGGGCGATATGGTCGCAGAAATTTTCAGACAGTAAAGACTGGGTTCTCCTGCTTGAGTGCCATGGAACAGAGTCCTGTTGCCAGACGTGGGGTCTTCTATCAGCCACCCTCTTGATCTAAGGCAACTTTACCCACTCCAGTCGATTGATGTAGACCTCTGTGTTGAGTCTGAAGCGATGTAGGAAGATGAATGAAGGCATCGCTAGTGACCACCTCAAACACCATGATGTGGATTGGGTGTTTGGTTTTCATCACTATCGGCACATCTTGTGGGGACAAAGAAAGCCAAAGAGTGTTCTGTAAGTTCACCATTTCATCCTGGTAGAATTTTTTCTCATCTGTGAAAATTCTAAGCATTCTCGGTTGGAGGAAATGCTTGAGTTTGTTGAAAAGCTTTGCAGCGCAGTCTTGTTCTTCAGAGTTTGTGATAAAGAATGTTGAATGGGAATTACCGAATGTCTTCATGCACTTTTTGGCTGATAAGAAACTCAGATACTCCCATATCCCTGACTATAAACCAAATTGACTTGCTGAGATCGTTGTCAATCATGTCCTGAATCTCAGCAAGAAATTCGGTAGCTTTTTCGTTAACAGAATGACCAAAGTGAGACTTCTGAGCTGCTGTAATTTTGTAATGACCATTGGACAAATCCAACTCTTTTTTAATCCTCTGCACTATCCTCAAATTGAGGCCGAAACACTGTGAAATCTTCGTATTGGCGCTTCCATTGTGAATGTCATCAGTAGAGCATGCCTTTTTCAAATTATTGGAAAGGTGAATTGCGTCATAGTGCTGATTTTCTCAAAGATAGTGCCCAATTGACATCTGTTTTCTGCACAGTAGATAAAACCTGAAACAAACAAACACGAAATTAATAATTTAGAATCGCAACAATTTGCCCGTCGCATCCATTACCCTTAACAGCACGATACACTTGAATATATTTATGGTCACTACCTTACTCTGATGATTTGTTCTGAATGGAATCAGCCCGAGTTGTCAGGACAGGAACTACTGGTAGCCAACCTCAAGCAGACTTTCAAATGATCATCAGTCATAATGGAACGATACTTGGACTTAAAAGTCTTCATATGAGAAAATGTTAATTCGTATAAATATGCAGGATTGATAAGGAGAATAGATTATAGATTAACATCTATTTTTTCTTTTTGAATGACGTGCGATCTACCTGCACAACCTTTAGGCGCTACTGGTTAATCCCGAACGACATGTTGGGCACTTCTGGCTTAGGGAATAAAAGTTTTTGGTTAATGTGTATCTAATTACCTTGGATTAACTCCTTAAGTCGTAAGGATAAGACAAGCGGCATCTTAAAGAAGAATTAACTGATATCTTCTAAGCATGAAATTAGGACAATCTAACCACATGGATTAAAAAGATTTGGTTTGAAATTTCCAGATTACCAACTATAGCAGACACTTGAAGAAGGCCAATACGTACAACGGCCGAAACGTCATAATTAGAATAATAACTAAGATGAAGACACAAGTCCTTATGAATCCGTTTATAATTATAAATTGTATACATGGTTTTTTGAATTACGCGTAATATATCAGGTAGTGGAAATTTTTCGTCTTAAGCTTAATGCTCTTTCTTGATTAAAGACTTGCAAAATGTTAATGTCTGTGCTAGGCCTTATGAAAACTTTGTCAACACCTATATAAAAGCAGTAGCCAAGTGCATCCAAATCAAACTAAAAGCCAAATGTACCGTTCCATGGGAGTCAATATGATATTAAAAAAAGTGTCCTTACTTAATAAGAGAAACTCAACAAATGCCAAATTCAAGAAAGCCCAGAAAGAACTCACATATATCAAAAAGAACCGCTTGAATACATTCAAGCCCAAATCAATAAAATCAGAAATTAGGTCGAAGATAGGTATTTACTATGAGCATGGCAGACAGTAAATGGAGTAAACGGAAGGAAGAGCACCACGAGAGCAAAGCTAAAAGCTGCCAGCCAAGAAGAAAGACTTCAGAAGTGGAAAGAATATTTCAAATATCTGCTCACATACACTCTTAAACTTACTGATAAACCAACCGAAAAAATAATCAATACCCAATGATCTCAGTTTACGGAGGAAAAACTTGACGCAGCACTAAAAAAAAAATTAAAAGCAGAAAAGCAGCAGGCTTCGACGAAATACCTCCTGATAAGAAAATTTTATGACATACTTTTTCGATTATACAATGTTGTGTATAAAGAAAACACAATAGAGAAATGGACCAAAAGTGACCTCGAAATAACAAAGAATTACAAAGGCATGACTCTTACTGCTAAGGTTTAAAATATCCTTCCTCTCAGTCATATCCGAACTGAAGTCAATAAAATCCACTCCGACCTGGATTGGTAGTAGGTGTTAGGGTCCCAACTATGAGTCAAATTGATTTGTTTAAAAATCATTCGTGTTCGATTGGACTGTGTGCTAAAAACCTCTTAAGAAACAACTCCATAAAAAATGTAAACATGAAGGTACAATGAACGCGATTCCCTAACCTCTAGGCATAAAATAACGCTAGACAGATTGACATGCCATTAAAATCAATCAATCATCGTTCTAACATTGATTTATTTATTTACCTAATTATTTATTTATTTCCCTATTTATTTATTTCCCTAATAACTTCTGACAGAAGATAATGACAAAAGGGCGATTTCATATCGACAAGATGCATAGCCAATGTCTCTGTAGGAAAATATTATTTTGTAGCTGAAAACTTAATCTATCAATTACTTTTGAAACGCTTCTTGTATTTATTATCAATTATTACTTGTCTTTCTTTTATCTTAATTCCAATTGCTTTCTATTGCAACTTTTCCGACCGTCATTTTAAGATCGTTAGTCGAATTTTACGATTAAATGAAGCATTGTACATAATTATTTATCTTTCCTCTATTTCATCTTGAGTTCAGTTGATTTTTATCTCAAATTCTTTTACCATAAATCTATAGCCGTTATAAAACAACACGGATCGAAATTTTCGGTAAGATTCGAGATCATATCCCCTTTTTCTTCGAGTAAAGTGTCTTAACACGGCAATTGCTTTACTAGTTCAATTTCAAAAGCCACCAGATACAGAAACCTAAATCTAACTTTCATTCTTTATTTTCCCTAAATGCTTTGCGCTGTCATATTTAATGTTTATTTTTACATACACTAAAAGTATTAGAAGTATTAGGATATTGAATTTTATCAATAGATTAAGATTAAGGATTTCATTATTATTTTTTATAAGTATTTTTCTTCTTAATTTCAGTTACGAACGACTGTAGAATGTCGATCTCAGCAGTTGCAAAAAAATTAACTGAAATAAAGAAGTACTTTACAAAAATTCACAATATTCATCTAATAATAAAATTCAATTTAATCGTAACTATTCGTTGATAAGACACACTTAAGTAAACACACCTCTAATTTCGAGCGACGAAATTCTATAAAAAAAACTATCGTGTATAATACATACCGACATTTTAGTACTTGCAGCAGCTAAACTCAAAAGTTTTGATTAGATTTTTATCCGATTCGTCTCGACTAAGAATAAGAACTTACATATAGTTTACATTATGCCATAAAACGCGTTAAGCTAGACTTTTCGAGGAAAGAGATGTGAGTTCGATTTTCGTCGATCAACGCTGTTTATTACAGGTCGTAAAATTACGGTCTAGAAAGTTGGGATAAAATACACCTGAAATCCTATCAAAAGCATATCAGCTGACAATACTTCATCTAATAACAACGCGCAAAATAATATTGATAGATGAGGAGTGCAAGATTTTTCTCTTCTTGTTATATATATATATATATATATATATATATATATATATATATATATATATATATATACATATTGTTGAAATTAAAAGGATTTGGTGTCTAGCTTTTTATTTGTATTTTCTAATTGGCGAATGAGATGTCGCAACTGGTTGAAGGCAGTCTAACAACTGTAGATAAATACAAAGTTAAACTCCAAATCCTTGTTTGTCATTTTCAGCTGTCAAAATAGAGATTATATATATATATATATATATATATATATATATATATATATATATATATATATATAAGTAATCATCATGCAATATAAAAAGAGAAGCAAATTATTTTTAAATAAAAAAAACTAATATAAAACAGTAATATTATGAATTTTTTTTTCTGAATTTCTGAGAAACTGTTCGGGTGAACATGTCTTCATGATTTTTCAACATTCGTGTCAATATCTGATGGACCGTTTAGTCATTTTTTAAGTTTAGCTTAGATGTGGCTCACTGTTGGAAGTATAGGGGACCCAGTGAGACTCGAAGTCACTATTGATAGTCAACCAAGCGAGTTTGCAAACCATTGCACTACGTGAATCATCCTAATGGATTTTTATAAGTGTTTCTATTTGTCTCACGTCACGTCCTTATCGATCTGATAACAAGGACTCTAGCCCGGATATATCAATGTATGATAATTATAATGAATGTTATATAAAAGTTTCAGATTCTTGAGTATGTGTTCAAAAAGTATCGAGACTAAAGCTCTATTTACCAAGAATAAAGAATTAAGCATTAATTTTCTTTAAAATAGTCTCCTTGGTATTCATTGACCAGAACATCTCTGAAAATTCTGTTTTGATATGAAACTGCGCCGTTGTATTTATTCTAATGTCCTCAAATCTTACTTTTACGATGAATTTTCAGTTTAGGAAACAAGAAAATGTCACATGGAGCCGCTAGGTCTGGTGAGTATGGAGGATTTTGCACTTGCATAATCCCGTGTTTCGCCAAAAACTGATGATCAAAAAGTATCGAAACAGTTGATCAAAATATATTAAAACTTACTCGTCTAGACGTCTATACCAGAGTCTCGATATAATCACTTTACTATATAATTTGCTCAGCTGCGCACACATTATCATTTAAATCAAAAGGTTTAAAGATTCAGCCTCGATACTTTTTGATCACACCCACAAATATATATATATATATATATATATATATATATATATATATATATACAAGTTATCTAATTGTTTTGTATTTGTTCACTTTCTCAACTTAAATATGTTGTCATAATTCTAAGTGACTCTTTTTAGAGTATGGAATTTAGTTACCAATATTTACTTTTCCTCTTACTAAGTATCATTTGACTTACTATCTATAATATTGTAAAGGGTCGTCAATAATCAAAGACTTCTTCAAACAATTAAATTCCTTGTTACTTTTTTAGTTTATACGACACGTTTCGACCAATACATTTTCTTGCTTTTTTAAGTATAATGTACATCTCTGTAAGATGTTTTGGTTTCTTTACTCCCGAGAGTAAATAAAATACGTTATCAAGCAGCATTTATACATAAAATTGTTCTCAGATTTGTTTACAAATCTATTTTGCGTCTTTTGTTTAAGTTGAGTTGTGGAGGCCACAGCGAATTGAATAAGGCAGAGCAGCACAAATTTTAATTTGCCTTGGCTTCAAAATAGAAATGAAAGATACGCGATAAAGTTTTAGGAAAAGATATGAGAACAATTTTATGTAAAGATACTTAGTTTGATACCAATTTTGTTTTATGGTTAGGCTATTTTGTTTTGACATATCAACTCTTGATGGTTATTTAATGCCAAATCTAGTTTATATATATATGTGTGTGTGTGTGTGTGTGTGTGTGTGTGTGTGTGTGTGTGTGTGTGTGTGTGTGTGTGTGTGCTATTTGTAAGGAAATTGTTTGAAGGAAACTTTATTTCTAAATGAGTTAGGGCTCATTTGTTTACACGCAGTTAGATGGTTTCAAGTATTCCTATTTATCATTAGTAACTCAATTTATCAAATAGTCCTAATTTAATGTTAATCGTTTGTTTACACATAGTCCAATAGTTCCAAGTATTGTTAATGATTGATTAGTTCTCATATATGTAACCCTAACAGATACTACTACTCCGTGTCAGAGTGGATCTCAGAGTAATGGCAATGAACGAGTACTCCACATTCCCCAAAACTCCAGGACTAGAGCCTCACCATCAGATGTAATTTAGTGTCATACCCAGGATACTCGTTAGGGGTCTTATGCCTCTAAGATGTAGTTGGCGTATCCCACAGTCCCTAACCCTAGACGACAGAGCGTGGTTTTGTTCTATGCTCCTAAGGACAAGCAAATCAAGAGTCTCTTTCTTTATGGGGGTTTAGGTGCAAACCTGAAAAAAGCCGGAGAATATACTGATCGAAACATCGAGTAAACAAAAAAAAAAACACAATAAGTTTAACTATCTGAAGTAGTCTTTGGTTATTTGATTTGTCGAAAGCTTGATTTTGTCTGTGGTTTACGAAGAAAGAAAATTACGTTTTTGAGGAGCCAAGAGCTTTTTTTTAATTGATCAGAGCCTAATATTTCCTGAGTACAGAAAACCTTCGTTATAACATATAATGAATCTGTAGATCCATTCGAACTTCGTATTCATCGAAGGAAATTTTATAAATACAACAAACACGTGAACTCTGACGAGCATTTTTATTCTTTAACTTCATGCTAAAACTGATGGGATACGTTGGTGTTAAGAGATTCTAGTTACGGCTGTAGATTCACTGAGATAGATTGTGTTTATCTGATGCCAATATAAAATGATCTAGATGCCACTTAAATTAGATTTGTACTGTAAAATATTACTAGAAATAAAGTCGTTTATTTGAATATCTGTTTATAAATGAAATTCATATTAACATCCGTTTACGGCATAAAATGCATGTTTTCATAGCAACGATATAACAAGTAAAATTTATGACGAGCAAGCGATGATGATAAAGATTAAAAAGAAAGTTCCTAGTTTGCTATAAGAGAGAACTTGTAAGAAAAGAATACTACTTGCATTATGAAAATATGGCGGAGTGCCGAATTTAACTTTAATTTGCCAAATGAAGAATCCCTCATCAGATATAACAAACTTTCAAACAACTCCCAACCCCAATTCCAATTAGTTGGTGATAGCGAGGGTTTATAGGATATCACAA
Organism: Sepioteuthis lessoniana; assembly: GCA_963585895.1. Taxonomy (NCBI): domain Eukaryota; kingdom Metazoa; phylum Mollusca; class Cephalopoda; order Myopsida; family Loliginidae; genus Sepioteuthis; species Sepioteuthis lessoniana. Next base: position 27,318,146 of record OY757946.1, read on the forward strand.
ATATTTTTAGATTCGTCTATTTTTACCAATTTCAATCATTCTAAGTCCCCACAAATACCATTGCCTTTTATCGCCATTCTTTTTTTTTTCCAAATTTTTCCCAAAATGGTTCCACAAAAAAGTTAAAACCATTTTACAAATTCTTCAAATACGTTGAAAAATCACGAGAGATTTTAGATTCAGTTCAACCCTTTGAATTATTACATATTATTGTAATATTCATAACTGTAATTTTTTCCAGAAAATTGAAACTTGAGTCAGCAATTATTGAGAAAATGGACAATGTTACTCATCGGGCAGTCATCTGCTATCTTGGTATATTAAGGGTATATCACCTAAAGAGATCGCCACTGACATGAAAATAACACTGAATTTAAATGTTGAATGAATAATAGATGTTATTGCTCATTCTCTCAATAGTTCCTGGCTCAGTTCGCAGTTTCCTTGAACAATAATAAATAAATAAATAAGCAAATAAAAATCAAGAACTTCAAATTTTCATTCAAAGAGTTAAACTGAATATGAATTTAAGAATTATGTCTTTACACCTTTGGTCACGAACTTATCAATCAATCGGTAATGCATACCAAGCCATTCAGTACTTTACTGCCTTCAATTCTTTGTCACAAAAACTTCAAAATCTTTCGATTGAGTTAGAATAAATAATAAAAGTTATCCAAATAAGATATCTTATTTTAATTTTTAGATGGATCATTGTCAACCATTGTTATCAATTTTGACTTTAATCTTGATTTGTTGTTGCTTTTTATCGTTCACTCGAATCGTCATTCTACGCCATTAAAGAACACCGTGGATCAATAATAATATCAATAAAAGATAACCTCTCAGCTCGTTCGAACTCATGCTTCTTTAAGGAAATCTAGTTAGTTTCTTATTATTGTTTTACAAAAGCAAAAATAAATAAATAGCACGGCGTCAAGGAGGATTAAAAAGAATAAGGGATGAGTTTATTGTTTTGATTTGAGGTTCTGCAAACAATTGGCACTTCGTAGATCAGTTGCTATAACAGCTGATACATTTACCTTGGCCTTCCTCAGACAATAATGGAAATAAGTTTGATCTTTGATGATTAATATTAATATTTTTTTCCGATTGACTATCGTAAAATGAAGGCACAAGTGAGTTTTTAAAAAAAAGCAACTCAAAATGAAACTGACAGACAATACTAGTCAAAATTAATAATTATGAGTTTTCAAAAAGGTTCTACTAAATTATGTAAGCAGTATACAAAACGCTACCTAACCAACAGAGTGATCCAAACCAAGATGCAATTTTGTTATTTAACTATATCCTTATCACTTGACTAAACAAATCTGAAAATAACATAAGATCTTGTTATTTATTAAGCTTTACTTAGTTTCCCACACAAGCCTCACGTAGCTTACAGTACCTGCTGTTACTACTAAACGGTCGCCTAAGTACTGAGCAGGCTTATCATTGCTTCGGGGATCTGGTAGGAGTCAGTGCTTTCGGTGTGACTTGACTGTAAATCCTCTTTTAAAAAAATGTAGTCGTATTTAGTAAAGGACAGCAAATATGGAACATCCAATGGGAATCGAATTCACTAATTAGTTATAATGGCCAGCTAGAGAAGCCTGCTAAATATTACTCGACAACAAGGTGTCCAAAACAACATAAGATCTTGAATAATTTTTAAAGAGAATATTTTATCAATAAAATATACATACAATTTTCATGACCACCAAACATTTAAAACACGGTGGGGTGGGGATTAATAACAATTTATTTACAAAAACAAAATTAAAATTTGTTCTAAGGTCAAGTGCGGGGTTCGCTCCTTGCTACTGGTACTATGTAACCCAGTACAATTTATCGTATATTACATGAAGAGGAGATGGGCACCACCAATTAATGCCCATTGACTTGCGATCAAGTCATGCTGAAAGCACTGATTCCAGCCAAGTCACTGAATTTCAACTGCAAATACCTTTCTCAGTACTTAGATAGGTGACTCCTTTGTAACAGAAAGTACTGAAACCAAAGTCTTATGTGTCAGACTGACTAAACCTTACTAAATAACAAGTCACACTTAAAACACCAGTTCCTACAAAATCACTGAATTTACAAGCCCACTAAGATAGTTGACCCTTGGCCTATGTGCCGAACTAAGGAAAGGTTAGTGACTCCCATCAACGTGAGAGATGCCATGTATAGAAATATTCGATGCCTGAATACGTTATGTTAATATTAAGATTTCGTTGTTTTATTTGTTTGTTTTTTATGGTATTTCCACAAGATGCATTTTTCTCCAGTCAGCATCTTTCATTTATTCTTTTGTTTGTAAATCACATTTTTTTTACTTTTTGTTTCTGATCAGTTCTTACTGTTTCGACTGTTTTAATCGAAGTTTTCTTCAGGATCGATAAAAAGTAAAGTTCCGTATTTGTGGTATTTGAAGCAAATAGAATTTTTATATCAACCTGATAGATACACAACAGAATCGACCAGGTAAGTAGAATTATACACCTCATCTTCAAATTCTACAACAGAATTTTTTCATGCATATGATCATATATATAAGCATCTCAAACACCCAACTATTTAGAATTAAGAATTATAATGATGTGATTTGTACGAACATAATTAATATTACATAACTGAATCTTGGGAATTTAAAATGTTTTAAATTTTCCCGCCACACCAATCCACGAGTTATTTGCATCCACTGGATCAAGTCTTCTTACAGAGTACAAAAAATACAGTAAGCTGTACTCACTTACACGACAAATGGCGGTAAATACTGCGCTTTCTCTCTATATAGAATGTCTATCGTGTGACAGGTTTGCTTGTAAGATATATTCCGAACATATTCTGGAAAAGTAACAGCAGATGCCCAGTCAAGTTTTATCAATTTTTGAAGAGAAATTTGTTTGTACAAAAAAGCAATTGGTGGGGAACCTACCGCCTTAAGGTTACATGCGTCCTTCTACAACATCAAGTGTGGTATTCTACCACATCAAGTGAGGCCTTCTACAGCATCAAGTGAGGCCTTTTACGGTTTTGTTTAAAGATTAATTAAAATGTCCACTTTAGAACCTGATATCCCAATGATATTGTTAGATGTTTTTTAATGTAGTATATACAGTACTGCCCATAAAATTTTTCCACCCTATATGACAAACCCCTTACAATTTTTTTTTTAAAGTTGATTTTTTTCTAAACCAAAGAAATCAGATTTTTATGATTTCAATTTGAACATGATACAAATAAAACGGATATTTTTAGCTTTTATTTATTGCCAAACTCTACAGCATTGAAACTCTAACCAAAAAGAAAATTGCATAAATATATATAAGGTATGTACTTATTTTAGGAATGCAACATATATTTTTGTTTTCAGACTATCAATGCTGAAGAGATTGGTAATAAATAGCACCTAATAATATCCATTTTAATTGTATAATGTTCCACCAGAAATAATAAAATGCTGGTACCTTTGATTTAGAAGAAAATTAATTTTTTTATTTAAAAATGGTTTTGGACGATACTATATCAACTGAAAGTTTGGATTGAAAGTTTGGATACTATATCAACTGAAAGTTTGGATTGAAGATTTTGTATAGAGTAAAAAATTATTGAATGCGGCCTTTAAAAATGAAAAGGTTTTCCACTGTTACTGTAGGCAATAAATGAAAACCACACGAAAAATACAGGTGGGGGTGCACAGATATAATAATTCAGTAAATAACTATATAACTAATGCTTTCTAAAAAGCAGAATTCTTTTAATTCCATTTTTGTTTTTGTTTTTTTTGTTGTTGTTGTTTTTTATTGCTTTTTTTTCTTTGTGGTTTTTACATTGTCAAAACAATATTTCGAATGGGGTACCTCACATGGTATAACAGTGAATGAGTAAACTAGCAGATCATAATTAGTGAACTCATTTCTCGTAAGGTGCCCATACTCTTCTGATCTTGTACTAAACTAAGCTAAGTTAATGAAAACACAAAGTTTCGGTTGATCCACTTTCTGGCCTTTTTTAAGGGTCTGCAATGTTTCTTCTAAACTGTAGTCATACAAAAGGAAGAATTAAGCCACACAATAAAAATTCTGATGACACGCGCTGCGGTTCATGCGTCTTCGTCTACACAATATCACACCCCAATGCTGTTCAGTATTATCCTGTAGGTTTGGATCAAAGTGCACAAGCTCGAGACAGGTTGACAAAGGAAGAAAAATTGAAAACAAAGGCTTAACAGAGGAGGGGTATGTGATACCATATAGACAGCTGGCGAAATCCCTTTTCCTATAAACCAACTAGGTTTTTGGTCATGATGTCACGTGGGTTTTTATGTCATTCACTGTCCTCGGTAGATCTCTGCTAGCCAAGTGAATGCACCTGTATATGTGCAAGAGTGAATCTTTCCTTACTTCTGGGTCTTAGACATCCACAGACTGGACATTAAAATATTGCCAGACGGTGTGTTTCCAGGTACCCTAAAAGGTGTGACAATAAAATTGAAACCTTTTAAATTGCGGCCTGAGCGGTCTTCTCAGTTTTATCTGACCATTTCCACTTAGACTAGAAGTGAATAAGTTGTTCATGCGCGCACACACACACACACACACAAAGACACACTCATCCAAGCCCACAACACACATACTCAACTTATGCTTACACACACCCACGGATATATAGATACACACACACACATACACAAATGTATATATATATATATATATAGCTATGGTCAATTCGCAACTGTACAGACATATATCCATCTACATCTATTAATATATCTACCGTTATATGCATATAAACTTACATATATACACACATATCCACATCCACAAAACATATTCAATGTATGCTTACACACACACACACCCATATGGATATGTCTAGGCCCACACATTCACATACATATATGTATCCACACACATGGTCAACATGTAACCACACATATATATGCACACACATGTCCAACTCTATATAGTATCACACTAAAGGTCGATCATGTCACAGCACGAGTTACAAGTTTCACTTGATAGAAGTAAAAAAAAAGAAACATACGTAGTGCATGCAATAAGTTTCCAGACTTTTTTTGTACAAACATTTAAAATTGTTGCAGACTCTTGAAAATTCAGTATGCCACAGAAACGTATGGAATGCTTTAGACTGCTTTTTGACCATCTTGCATGAATAGAGCATCAGTTTTTGAGTGGCATAAGAGATTCAACGAAGGCAGGGAGTCTATGAGGGATGATGAGAAGTGTGGGAGGAGTAAGGAAGTCAATAGACCAGAGTTGATTGGCCAAAAGGTTAGGGTTACTATGTTGAGGTTTTAAGGGAGTTCATTAAGAGATTCCATCGGAAGAGTCCAGCACTCTTCAAATCGGGCCAGTGGCATTTCCACCAGGACAATGCACCAGTCCCCAACTCCATCCTTGTCACAGAGTATTTGACCAAGATGGGCATCAAGACAGTTCCTCAGCCTCCCTATAATACAGACCTTGCTCCCTGTGACTTTTGGTTATTCCCTAAACTCAGAGGTTGTCATTATGAGACAATTAAGGAGATGAAAGAGGCTGTGACAAAGGTCATTGACACGCTCACACAAGAGGACTTCCATGGGGCCTTCCAGAAGTTATTGGAATGGTACAACAAGTGCATTGCAGCCGGAGGAGATTACTTCGAAGGGGACTAGAGTTTCATGTGTTTACTATCAATAAAAGTGCCCATACGAAAAAAGTCTGGAAACTTATTTAATGATCCTCGTATTTGCTGTCCATTCTACTTATTCAGTTGCATATGGTCTTTTTGCTCCTGTGTGGACTATTAAAAAAATATACAGGTATTCAAAGTCTATATAGAAAGACCGAGTCGCTTTTTTTGGTAGTGTAAAACAAAAAAGAAAATGATAGCAAACAACTTTTTCATTATCTAAGCAACAACACTTATTATATCAATTACTCTATTCAATTAAATTTTCCAAAAGTTTTTGTTGAGCAAAGAAATCCACATGGTACGGATTTAAACAATCCATGTTTTTTTGGGGTGTGGGAGGGCTTGAGTATTAGAGGGATTTGAATCTCTGAGATGTAGAATTATCTTTATTGATATATTCAGTGTTCCCATCTTGGTTTTTAATATAGTTACAATGGTTCAATCATTCTACTCTCCAGCTTTCTTCAGACGTCTATTGTAGTCAGTAACTATCTCGGAATTTCAAACCAAACCTTTTATTTCAATCCACTGAAGTAGGTTCTTTTCATTCCACCATCCATTTTTCATGAACTTCATGTGACCTTTCAATCGATTTACAATGTTACTTCGATATTTACATTATCAACACAGGCAATACATGAAATAATCAGAGAAAATAATCATGTGGTTTTCTTTACTCAACAAAAAACTGTTGGAGTATTTAAACAAAGAAAATATTTAAGAGCAATTCCATGTTAAAGATTGGAACAAACTGTACAGGTAACTGAAAAAAAATTAATATTATGAGTGTTGCTACTTAGAATATTATAAGATTTCTTTTTAGCTACCATTTTGCTTTACATTTCCAGAAAAAGAAACAGTATGCATGAAGAAGATTATAGAATAGATCAGCTAAAATATTCTGTCGACAATATCAAATTCAAGAAATTCAAGTGTCCGAAAAAAACTGAAAGGATAAAAACTTTTTTTGAAGTTAAAGACAATAAAAAAGCAAGCTAATGAAAATGAAAATGCTATAGAAACTTTTTTGAAAAAATAACCATGTGAAATGAAAGACTTGGGATTCTACAGGTATCAATTATTGTTAAAGATGCATTTCTAAACTGAGGGTTTTTTATTCAATTGATCACAGTGCTAATATTTTTAATTTTTACTAATATTTTCTTCTATCTTAATTTTTAGTTGTATTTTTATTGTAACTCATTCTGTCCATCACTCTACAGGGATACTTGTTAAGAATGAATGTCTCTTCAGAAATGCAAAAAATATACTCAACAAAGTATGATGTCACACAGCACTGAGTACAATACAAAAACCTATTTTTAGGGTTAGGGCTGGAGTTGGGCTGCATTTGTTAACTTAAAACTAAGGCAGTATTTTGCAGTCTCTCCGTCAAATTTGAATATTGTACACAACACTGTGTGATGTCATACTTTGTTGTGTACATTATTTGTATTTCTCGGTAGCCATCAATGACAGTGAGAAAATTACACAAGATCAAAAGTAATAAAGGATAAGTTCTATGTGAGATTTAAAGTTATGTCTCATTTGCTACAAGGAAACCTGTTTAAATTCATCAACTTCTATAAACATCAGAGTTAAAATTAACCATTCATTAGCAGAAGCCCAAATCTAACCTTTTAAACTCACTGTCTACCCCTTTTGCAATCTTCATTGATGCTATATTTGTTTTCTTTTTCTTTTTTTCTTTTCTTTTTTTTTTTTTTTTGTTATTGTTCTACTTGTTTGGAGTGGAGGCACACTAGTCATATAAATATCATTTCATTTCTTTAGCTTGAATAAATGATATTACATGAATATATCTGAAATACTATTATCAAATTATTTTTTAATAAACTACAGTAAATTCCAAACAAAAAAAACGTCAGTATACATTCAATTACAAAAGATGTGGCAAATCTAACAAAATTTGAGAAGGTTTGCTTTTGCACAGGTAAATCTCCTATCATAGAGCATGTTTCTTTTTTGTGCTAAAAAATATAAGCCAGTAACTTAGCATTAAAAGGATTTAGGGATATATCCCTATGCCCTCAGCTAAACTTATGGGAATAGTCTTATGAAAGTGAAAATTTTGCTCTAAATCAATTAGAAAAGATCAGGTTGATTTTAAGTCATCTGGACTTTCACATTTTGAACAACCAAATCCTTCAGTTAATAGATAAATTTTGTTAGAAGTGTAGAAGAATATCGAAAACGTTTTTATGAATAAAACTATGTGGATCTCTTGTATATATTATTTCTATGACCATTTGAAAAATACAGGTTGCAATATTATAGGGAATTATTCTAACAAGCTCCATAAGTAAACGTCTTCTTACTCAGAGATTTCTCTTTTGCCTTTTTGATGATGTCTGTATTTTCTTTGCTATTCTTTTTATTCTTTTTCTCATACTCCTTTCTTCCTCTTCTAATTTTTCTTTTTCTCATACTCCTTTCTTCCTCTTCTAATTTTTCTTTTTCTCATACTCCTTTCTTCCTCTTCTAATTTTTCTTTTTCTCATACTCCTTTCTTCCTCTTCTAATTTTTCTTTTTCTCATACTCCTTTCTTCTTCTTCTAATTTTTCTTTTTCTCATACTCCTTTCTTCCTCTTCTAATTTTTCTTTTCCTCATACTTCTTTTTTCCTCTTTTAATTTTTCTTTTTCTTGTACTTCTTCCTTTTACCTATATTTTTTCGTACTTCTTCCTTCCTCTTCTAATTTTTCTTTTTCTTATACTTCTTCCTTCTACCTCTAATTTTTCTTTTTCTCATATTTCTTTTTTTTTTTCATGCATATTCTTGTACTTCTTCCTTCCTCTTCTAATTTTTCCATACTTTTTCCTTCCTTTTCTAATCTTTCTTTTCCTTGTACTTCCTCCTCCCTCTTTTAATCTTTCTTTTTCTCGTACTTCTTTCTTCTTCTTCTAATTTTTGTTTTTCTTATACTTCTTCCTCCTTCTTCTAATTTCACTTTTTCTCGTACTTCTTCCTTCAACTTCTTTTTTTTCGTACTTCTTCCTTCCTCTTCTAATTTTTTCATACATCTTCTTTTCCCTTCTATTTTTTCTTTTTCTCATACTTCTTCCTTCCTCTTCAAATTTTTTTGTACTTCTTCCTTCCACTTTTAATCTTTCTTTTTCTCATACTTCTTCCTTCTACTCCCATTTTTTCTTCTTCTCATACTTCTTCCTTCCTCTACTAATTTTTCTTTTTTTCTAATAATTCATTTTTTCTTATTTCATCTATCCATTTCTTAAACACTAAAATCTCCTTTCTTGTTCTTCCTTCTTTTCCTCAGAACCTCTTCCTCATTTTTTAATGCCCATTCTCTCATCCTTCCTTTTTCATAATTCTTCTCTTTTCCATTGGGAAAGGTATGAACTCCCTTATCTACCTGAGTCAAATAGTACCAATACTATTCATTTACAAGGATGCCTTTGGCATTGAATAATCCACACAGGTTGATATACCATTAAAAGCAAAAAGGTTCTTCTTTTTTCTAGGAACTTAGCATCCATGGAAATGCCAATCATAGTTTAAATTATCCATGGTAAACCTTTCAAAACTTTTATCAAATTAAAACCATAATTCAATACTTTAAAGGTGTGAAATATTAACAAAAATGGTCAGAGACATAAGTCTTTCATAACAAGTTTTTAAAATATAAAAAAATAACCAATTTAAATGTTCTCCAAGATATGAAAGTCAGGGTCATTAGATATGAAGAAGAAATCTTAAAATTATATCTTTTTAAAGTTTTGTTCATTGACCAGTGAAATGTTTCTAATTCTTTTTTTTTTAAAACTTTTGTTCACTGGATGAAGTTATTTTAATAACTTGGTTCCAGAGGCCTCCATCCCCAAGCACCACTGGCCCTCTCACCTAAAAGGTTTATTGCACAGGGCCTGAGGCACCTCTTAAGAAGAATGCAGACTGTATCTACATATATTTTAAAAATCTTGCAAGCTGGAGGTTCGCTCTCTGCATGGTACACCACATTAAACCAACTTTGTGTCACATGACAGCATAAGAAGTTGAATAGACACCTGGTTTGTTGCATAAACCAAATATAGTTTTTAGAGGGCATGGGCAGGTAGTTGTATATCTTTGGTTATCAAATGAGATTAGGGGTGTATTATAAAATAATGCTCAGCTCAAAATATTGCACTGCAAGTATTCGTTTTAATTTAAATTTGATAGCAGAGGATAATTAATAATGGCACTAAAGCACAAGAATAGTGATGCAGACAATTGTTTCTTGGTGAAAATATCAAATAAATATGGTTCACTATTATCAGAAGAATTCACCACACATGGGGGGTGTCCTCATGGTGTAATGATTAAAGCAATGGACTGTGGGATTGTAGTAAGCGAGTTCAAACTCCAGTCGAGCTATTATGTTCACTTTCGGACAAATACCCTTCGGCAAAGTTATGAAACCCCTTATCCTCCCAGCTATGGGTCAAATAGTACCACTACTGTTTTTTTTAGAAGGATGGCTTTGGCATTAAATAACCAACAAAGGTTGATATGCCATTAAAACAAAGAAACCAAACCAAACCAAACCACACATGGGAAGTGCTTAGAACCTATCTACCACAAATAACAAGGTCTTACTGTACTTCCTCACAAACCCACTTTCATTCTCACTTTCCAACCATTTGTCCCATTAATTACCTTTCTGCATAGAATCTGTACACATGAATTCTAAAATAAAATCAGACTGGAACTTTTCTGTCCATCATTTTCCTGCTTTGTATCTGATGTTGATGATATGAAGCAGTTCATTTGTTTTCTGTACTTCAACCAACTATTACAGTTACAATAAAAATGGAGGACAAGTTATGCCTTTTCCAATACCATTGAAATCACTAAAAAGAAAAAATCTCAAACATTTGGAATTATTAATAATTTTAACAAACATAATCCTTCTTCACTTTCCTGATTCAAGTTGCTTTTTATTGTAACTCACTCAGGTTATCATTTCTATAACAGTTGGGAACAGTGCAGATCAGAAATGAGATTAAGGTTGGTTAGTTGTTTAGGTTTCATGGCATGTAAACCTTTATAGGCCATTTAATGCTAAATCCATTTTTATGCAAATAGTCTGTTCTATTTCAGATAATTCAGTTTAGCAGGTGTACACAATCTAATTGTTAAAAACATTTCAATTTCAAGATATTCAGTTTATTCAAACAGTTGTAATTCAGCCAATTATGTTTAGTATAAGTATAGATTTTGTTTACACACAGTTAAATGTCAAAACAGTTCTATGTTAAACAATTCAGTTTAGCATAAATACAGTTTCAATGTCAAAAACAGTTCCATTTCAAACAATTCAGTTTAGCCTAAGTACACAGTTTAAATGTAAGTACACAGTTTAATTGTCAAAAACATTTCTATTTCAAGCTATTCAGTTTAGTCAAACAGTTCTAATTCAAACAATTCAGTTTAGCATAAGTATGCAGTTTAGTTCTATTTAACCTATAGATAGGGCCCTATCAAGTGCTGCCATTCCAGGCCAGAGTAGACCTGGGAGCAATGGCAATGAAGGGATGCTCTGAATTCCCCAAAGCACCAGCATCACTGGAACCTGACTATCAGATTGTTTATTGTCATATCCAGGACATTCTTTGGGGGTGGTCTTACCCCTCTGCAGAGGTGCAGTCAGAGTATTTTGCAGCCCCAGTAGACTGGGCAATACATAGAGTTAATGTCAAAACAGTTTCAGATAATTCAGTTTAGCATAAGTACACAGTTTAGATGTCAAAACAGTTCTATTTCGAGCAATTCAGTTTAGGATAAATATGCAGTTTAAATGCAAAAAACAGTAAACTCAAGAAACCACAGCTTGATTTTATTTAACCTATAGATAGGATCTCTTATCAGGTGCTACCACTCCAGGCCAGAGTGACCTGGGAGCAATGACAATGAAGGGGTACTCCGCATTTCCCAGAGCTCAAGCATTACTGGAACCTCAACATCAGATTGTTTAGTGTCATATCAGGACACTCGTTGGCCAGTGGGGTCTTACCCCTCTGCAGAAAAGCAGTCAGCTGGGCAAAAATAAGATTAAAATAAGACCCAAGTGAGTTAAGGTAAAAAGCAACTACAACTAGGAATGTGAAGGATAATAGTTGTCAGAATCATTAATAATGATGATTAAACATGAAGCTTCATCTAAAAGAATGAAAATAAAAATGAACCTTTTGACTCTAAAACCTTAATGATTTTGCTTACAAACACCAGTATATTTGGCCAAAATGAGTTTAAATTCCAGAATTTTGCAATAAAAGTCTTTTTCTCACTTCATTTCAACCTTTTCAGAGTGCCAAGAGAAAAAAGATGAGGGCCATTGTCATGGAATTTTCAAGCGTTACTATTATGATAAGACAACAAATAAGTGCCGAAGTTTTCAGTACCGTGGTTGTGGTGGTAACTCTAACAACTTCCTTTCTCATATCCGTTGCTTAATAACTTGTGTTACAGGTAAGATTAACACTTTAACTATTTCTAATTATGTCTTTGGTGATTGAACATTATAAAAATATCAGTATAAAGGCTTTCATTATACTAAGGTGAGTCAGAAGTTTTGTAATATTTTTTTATGTGCTAGTTTATGCCACATATATCATGGGACAGAAGCAGTTCAAGCAGTGGTAGGTACCCACTATGGTTGATAGTATTATGGTAGCTGGTGCGTTGACACTGACATGTTAAGGATTGCTTCATTCCATGTGTGACTGGAAAGCCACATAGATGAATGTGCAACATAGACTAATTTATGAATTCAAACTAGGCTCTAATACTTGGAATGCAACCAAAAACATTTGCCATAAAAAAGGTGAAGGCACAGATGGTTCAAGAAATTTTGCTCAACAATCAAGCAAAGTCAGGTAGGTCTAAAACTGTTTTTTTATTTTAAAATTTGGTTAATTGATAACAGGAAAGTTGTTATGAGGAGGGTACAAAAATTTATGCAAGAGGAAATAATAAAAGCTAAAGATATAAGACTATTATTATCTAAGTTGGATGTTAATAAAAGTATGATGAAATACATACTAAAATATTAAAATACTTATCTCCATATGAAAGTTTTATCAATGTAATACATTTGAGAAATGTATAAAATATGAAATGATTCCATATATTTGGAAAACAGTAATTGTAATACTACTACATAAAAAATGTTTGACACACTTAAAGAGTAATCACCAACCAGTACCTCAAAGATGAATCTTGTGTAAGGTTTTTAAAAAAATCATTAGAAATCACATATTAAATTTTAAAAGGGATGAATAAATTGTAATCAACATGGTTTTGTCGATAATAAGTCAACATTGTCGAATATTTTGGAAAGAATTGATATTATAAATGAATATTTAATGGCAGTGGGTAATACATACATAATATATTTGGATTGTAACAAGGCATTTGATATGATATCTCATTATTATTTACTAGTGGAAATGAAAAACTTAGGTATTTTTTTAAATTATGTATATTATAAGATACTTATTAAAAGAACTATGAAAGTAAAAATTGGTAACAATTATTCTGAAACACAGAATATACCCTCCAATGTTCCTCAGGGATCAGTATTAAGACCATTGTTGTTTTTAATATTCATAAATGATTTGTCTAATGATATTTATATCAGAAATAAAACTATTCATTGATAACATCTGTTATATCCCAAGTATTTAGGAACAACAAAATATAACAAAAAACACTAGAATATATTCTAAACACAACAATATTCTTTTCATTTTCTCACTATCTGTTGTACAGTAGGATTCTGGTGGATTAGCACTGTCTCTGCACATGACTGTGGTCAAGCAGCCATCTTGTTGTCTGTTCCTACCCTGTTTCTCTGAAGAGTCTATCATTCATTAAAGGAAATAACTTTCCCTTAACACATTTTTTAGCCCTTCGATCATATGACTTGTTTTGAAAATTTATTTGTAGTTAATAGTGTTTTCTTCAAAGGCTATACAATTTCCTAAGTACATGTTTAAATGTGGTCTTAGATTATCCTTTGATATATCTTGGGAACATTGTGAAGGTAATTCAAAATTGCATAATAGAATATCTAGCTGTAAGATGAAGTTCAATTTAGTCTCTGGAAGGTGAGAAGATCGTAATTGGTTTGCATGTCGAACCCAAACTGTAGACTCTATATCTACATCATATATGACATTCTCAGAATGATGTAGAATGCATCCTTGAATCCATTTTTCTTTGCCATTGCCATAGATTTTAGCAAGTACGGATTATTCTGGTACATATATGCATTTCACTACTCCATGATGTTGGTTAAATGGTTTCTCTATCACCATATTCCTTTTTTGGAAATGTTTAGGAGTCAGATGGATGACATCCATATGCAAACAAACTTTACAATTCAACAGTGCTTCTGCTGGTGAGTTACCATTAGGTGTGTTTTGATTTGGTGTAGCTCTGTACCTACTGAGGAATATTTCTTGTGTGGTTCCCTCCCCTTTTTTTATGAGTGCTCTCGAAATTATCTACAAAACACTCCACTTGTCAATTTGGTTGTGGATGATAAGGTGGTGTTCAAATGTGTAGAATACCATTAAATGCACAGAAATTTGAAAATGTAGCTGAAGTGAATGCAGTTCCATTACCAGAAACTAATATCTGTGTGATTCCAAATTGACTGAAAATCTGTTTTAATTTTAGAATTGTTTCATCTGCAGTGATGCGACTCATTTAAAAAATTTTTGGCCATTTGCCGTAAGCATCAACATGTATAAAATAACACTGTCCATTGACCAGGGTGATTCAGAGATAGGACAGGAACTCAGTGTAGTTTTCTTGGAAGATTTTGCTGTCAGTTGACAGTTGGAACATTTTTTGCTGTCAGTTTACAGTTGGAACATTTGTGTGCCAATTCCTCCAACCACTTATCCATGTTAGGTCAATAATTATAGCTACATGTTAGGGCTTTCTATAGTTAATACCTTGATGACCAAAATAGAATTGCTTGATCATTCTGTCCCGTAATGAGGATGGGATAAGCACATGCTTAGTAAAAAGAAGACATTCATCAACTTCCAACAATGAAGCTCAACGCTGGAAGAAAGGTTGAATTGTTTTGTCTGTGCATACTTTTGGCCATTTTGTATGATGGAAACACATCACTTTTTGTAGCACTGGATCGGAAACTGTGGTTTCACAGGTCATTGTAGAAGTAACTGGTAATGTTCTTATAGCGTATGCAAATACATAAGTGATTTCTGACTCCAGAGATACTGCTGCAATGACAGAGTCCTCTCATACTTTATTTTGTATTGTCATGAGCCGAGATAGTGCATCAGCATGACCAATTGAATCGATTCTATTATACTTTTATATTAAAGTTATAATCCAATAGTGTAGTAAGTAGTCCATCTTTGCAGACAGTTTGCTGCATACACAGGAATGCCATTTTTGGATCCCAAAATACTGAGAAGTTTGTAGTCTGTGATCAGAGTAAAATGATGCCCATACAGCATTTTATGGAACTTTTTAATAGCAAAGACTATTGCTAAGGTTTCCTTTTCAATTTGGTTAGAGTTGTGCTCTGCATGTGTCAGTGATCTGGATGTATGAGCTATTGCCTTTTGGCTTCCATCAGGAAAAAACATCAGAAATGACAGCTCCAACACCATAATTAGAAACATCTGACAATATCCATGGATGGGATGTAGTGTCTCAGCAAAAGATTTGAAGAAAGTAAGGACTTTACCTTTGTGAAAGCTGACTGACATGCATCAGACCAGTCCCATGTAATATCTTTTTTCAAAAGATCATTGAAAGGTGCACAAATTTGATGAAGTTTAGGCAAAAATGTACTGTTGTGGCTAACCAAGCCAAGGAAGAAATGTAATGTTTTTACATTTGTTGGTTCTGGCATATTTTTTATTGCCTAGGTATTTTCTGGGTTTGATTTTCTACCACTTTTGTCAAATATAAAACCAAGATATTTGATTTTGTCACAGAAAAATTTACACTTTTCAGCTTTAACACTGAATCTGTATTGTTGGATTCAGCTTAAAACAGAAAATGAATGCTGCAAAAGATCATCTTGGGATGCAGCTGCAATGATGATGTCATCAATATACGCTGCAACTCTTGTCAATCCAGTCAGCATGGCATCCATTGTTTGCTGGAATATGGCTGGTGTTGGTTTGACTCTGAGGCTAAGATGGTTAAATCAGAACAAACCCTTGTGGGTGTTAATAGTAAGAAGTTCCTTAGACTCCTTTTCAACTTCCAGTTAGAGAAAAGAATCAGAAAGATCAATTTTTGTGAAAAAAATTCCACCATTTAATTTGTTAAAAAGATCCTCTGGAACTGATAGTGGATACTGTTGTGCATTCAAAGAATTATTTCAACCAGTTGAGTAGTCAGCATATATTCAGACTTTTCCATTTGCTTTTGTTACAATAGGAGCTGCCCATAAAGAGTAATTTGTAAGCTCTATTACATCTTCTTGTTGAAGATGTTGAAGTTCTTTTTTAACCATATCAAGTGTGGCATAAGGCACAGGTTGTTTTGGTCTAAAAATTGGTTTAGTGTTCGCTTTTAATTTCAATTTTTTTTTCAAGATCCTCCTGAAAAATGTCACTGAATTTCTTTTTAAGTTTGTCTGTAAAATGTTTTTCAATGTCAGAAAGAAATGTAAGACTAAATGTATTAAATACAGTCTTGAGAGGAATTTCAAAAAGCTTAAGCTATTCAATCTAGTTGAGACCAGTTGAATTCAGTTCAGAATTTTCGGCAAGATAGTATACCCTCCCTGAAAATGTGATAGCATTAAATGTAACATTACAAGTTGTTGGAATTTGGGTAGCCACCTTGTTTTTAGCTGAGCAATACAAAAGATACATCTTGTGAGTAACAAAGCTGCATTAAGACTTTGTAATTTGCCATTGTTCATATATGCAATAATCTTCATTGATTGGCTAATTTACTGCTATTACTGATGAGAAAGTTTATAAATATTTGCTAGCAATTTGTAGACTGCCGATACCCACTTAGTCCCCCCACTAAACAATCCAACACAAGTTAACTTGCTGGTTAGATGAATTTGGTCCCAAGAGGCACTCCTCGCTATGTGATCTGTTGCAGACAGACATGGCTTTCCAAATGATTTCCAAGATAACTGAGACATTAACGTAATATCTGACATTGTGTCAAACTGAAAACAAACTGGTTTGTTGTTCACTGAAACAATGATATATTTCCTGTTGCTTTTATAGTTCATTATGAATGTTGAAAACACTGAGTTTGTTTGTGTCATCTTTCTGTTTTGATTTCTTACAAATTTCATTTTTTCAAATCTGAGTTACAAGAAATTTCTTTATGTCCAATCCAGCAACAAACATTGCACTTATGTTTCTTGAAAGGGCAAAAACATGCATAATGCTAATCACCACAAAACCAACAAGTTGATGGAGGCAATTTTCTAATTTCTTTTTCGCTTGCATGTTCTTTTTTCATTTTTGCTTGGATGTTCGCAGTTAATGATGCATTTGGTTTTTGCATTAACATGGTGTCTCTATTAATGCTTAAAAGAGTGTTGCATTCAGTTGTTAGCACTTGAACTGTAACGTCTTTATCATATTCCAGTTTGGAAAGTAGTCTAGTCCGAATATCACTCGGTGAGGGAATTTAGTTTAAATTTTTGCATACCCAATTTACAATACCAGTGAATGTCACAAAATCATCTTCATCCTTTTTTTCCAGTTTAAGACAATTAAACCGGGTATTAAACAGAGACTTTTTATTCAAATATTTCTTTTAGCAGTTTTACTGTTTTTGTAAACATAAAATGCGTAGTCTACTTTGGTATGATATAGTTCATATAACTCGTGTTCCTGGGTACCCAGTTTTCAAATTAGTAGACAGATTTTCCAATGTTCATCTTTCTGTGAAAGTTTGTTTTGGAAAATGTCTGTCCATCTTTTGTACCACAAAGCAAAAGTTTTTCCAAGTCATAGTAGAATTTCATTAAAGTGTTTGCTAAGTTATCCAGAGAATTTACATTCACATTCTTTTCTTCTTGTAAAATGTCCAGTTGTTGATTGAATTTCTGAGACATCATAAAAAATCACTCAATAGGTCTCAGGACTAACTAATAAAACAACAACTTTTAGGCAAAATTTGACTTTATTCATCAACATAGTCTCCTTCTAAGGTGATACAGTGATTCCAATGCTTCTCTGACAATTTGATGCCATTTTTGTGGAATGATTTGTCTTTGGCCACAAAATATGCCTCAGTTTCTGATATCACTTCTTCATTGGAGCCAAATCTCTTTCCCTGGAGCATTCTTTTGACATCTGCAAACAGCCAGTAGTTCTGGAGAATAGGATGGGTGCAGAAGTTATTTGAAGTTCAATTCATGTAGTTTTGTCACTGTTGTGATCAACTTGTGACACGGTGAATTGTTTTGGTGAAAGAGCACTTTTCTTCATTTGTGGCCATTTTTTGGCAATTTCTTCCTTTAAATACACCAATAAAGCAATATAATATTTGCTATTGATGGTTCTTCCTTTCTCAAGGTAATCATTAAAAAAATACTTTGTGCATCCCAAAATACGGAAGCCAAAATCTTGTCTGCTGATGTTTGCATCTTTGGTCACTTTGGATGGCTTTCACCGGCTGCTGTCCACTCAATTGACTGCTGATTTGACTCCAGAGTGAAGTGGTGGATCCATATTTCATCCATTGTCATATATTTATGCAAAAACTCCTTTTTGTAGCATTGAAACAGTTGCAAACAATGCTCTGAATTGTCAATGAGTTGATATTTTGATCAACCATGGCACCCACTTTCAACACAGCTTTCTCATTGACAGATGTTCATATAAAATGGTGAATACGCTGCCTTCTAATAGCTTCAAGACTTCTGCTATCACACGCAACTTCAATTTACAATCAGCCAAAACAAGTTTGTGTAGTTTTTGATGTTTTCCAGGACAACTGCCAAATTTGGACAAGCTGAGTGTTCAGCATCATTTGTGTCTGTACAATCATGTTTACTTTAAACATAGTCATACACCTCTTAACAATTGTTTCCAACAGAGCAGAGTCCGAATGATACTTATCAAGCCTTTGCTTTGCTTGAACAGTATTTTTTGCCATCAGAAAGTAATGTTTTATCAACACACAAAATACAGATTTTTCCATTGTTTTGAAAATTTGCAACAGTAGCTTCACTTAAATAACTGTAATTTGTAAACTCATAATCCAATTGAGCTCAAATTTTGTGCCATTTATAAAAATCATATGGATTTTTTATTAGTGGTGCCATCTATATGTCAGGCCCAGGACTTATTGAGTGATGTCTTAGTCAACAACTGTAGTTGTGATTGTTGAAACTGCTCTTGTTATCAAGTCAATATTTCTTTCAGCATGTTTGATGAAATCGCCATTTTAATGAGGTCTTTGTTTAGATCCTTGTCGCCGAAAATTTGCTATATCCCAAGTATTCAGAAACAACAAAATATAACAAAAAAAACAGTTGAATATATTCTAAACACAACAATATTCTTTTTATTTTCTCAACAACTGTTGTACAGTGGGATTCCAGAGGATTAATACTGTCTTTGCACATGCTTGTGGTCAAGCAGCTATCTTGTCGTCTGTTTCTAACCTGTTTCTCTGAAGAGTCCATCATTCATTAGGGGAGGTAATTCTCCCTTAACAATACCAAACTACTTGCAAGACCACCATCAAAGAAGCAACACAGATGGATCTAAATAAAATATCATATTGGGAAAATATTTGGAAATTAAATTTTTCTATATTAAATCTTAAAGTACTACATATTGGATCAAAAAACATTAAAGTTTAATATAAGTTAAGCAACTAAGAAATCAAAAAAGTAAATGTAATCTAGGGGTTGGCTTTGATGATACATTTAAAGCTGAAAATCATATTCTGGCTATTGTATCGAGGTCGAATGAAATAATAGGGCAGATAGTTAAAAATTTTATTTCAAGGAAGACAAATGTTGTTTTAAAAATGTATAAAATCCTTATAAGACTTCATATAAAATATTGTAATCAGGACAGGGCTCCGATGTCGAGACATGGAAATTGGAGTGTAATATTTAAACTGGAAGGCATACAGTGAAGAGTGACAAAAATAATAAAAAAGTAAAAGATTACAGTTATGGGGAAAGATTAAGGAAATTAGAATTAACTGTTAAGGTGGGTGGTTTGATTATCAATAAGGCTAATGTTGCTGGTTCACAAAAAGGTCAAGTTTAATAACAACACGACCAAAACAAAAAATTACCAAAGCTATCAATAAAACAGTAATTGATTTTCAATCTTATTTTTCTAACGGGCAATTTTTAAACAAAATATACAAGTTAGCTAACCCCATCAGGAAAAATTTACTAAATTTATCAAGTTATATAGCACACTTCTCAGAAATTTGTTTGAAGCAAGAAGCAGCAGTTGTTTTTGTAGAATCAAAACCCAGATAAACAGAGAGAGATGTAATATCTGAGCTGCATCACCTTGAGATAATGATTAGCAAGCTGATCCCACAGATCATTACTAGTGAGTTTATTCCTCACCAGCTACCCTTATACCTTGTACCAAAACTAGGCTAAAATTACTAAATAAATTATATAAGCATCAAATTACCAGCGACTTTTAATTGAATATTTCCTCTTCTTTTGCATCATATCAAAGTATGAGGAAAATAGTCAAATACATAAGAACTTTTTATAGAAATATTTACTGGTCACACAATCTGGTCTCTCTACAGAGTAATAGTTCTGTCGTAATTGTAACATGTCGGTTTTTTTCTAACAAGAGAGAGAGAGAGAGATGTATGCAAAACTTTATGCAATTTTATTCATAACATAGTCTTATAACCGAGTAATGAGAAATTCTGTTGTCATGGTAACATATTTTTTGTACTTGTATTATTATTAATCCTTGATTCAAATTTGAAACTAAATATTAAAATGATTATATTTTAATAGATTTATTTATTTTTATTTTTAAATTTGTTACTTCATATCTTTTTAATTTATAACTTATAATTTTAAAAATAATCATGAGATTTTCCTGTTTACAGCTACTACACTCTAATCCAAAGAAGTAACTAAGTAACACTTTGATCCTAGGCAAAGTACACAAATACTACACTCTGATCATAAGCAAAAGTGTTCTGTAACAACACTTTAATTCTAGACAAAGTGCACAAACACAACACTTTGATCCTCAGCAGAAATCTAAAAAGAAATGTCAGTTAATGATAAGTTAGAAATAATTAAGAAGGAATGAAGTGTACATAGAAGTTCCTAACTTCTAAATATAACATTGTGTTTTCTATATTGTATGGTATATAACTTGTATATAGGACAATGGATTGCAAAATGATAAAAGTCCTTTTTGTCTGCAAAATTTACTTGTTGTAATGGAAAATTCATTGCCATAGTAAAAATTAAATCCTGTAAATGCACATGATTTTTTTCATCTTGCTATAATTAATATTTTAAAAGGTGTGATTAAGCCCATCTTTTGAACTACCAATTAAACTTGACAAGAACTTATTTGCAACAAAATAATGTATTTTAACTTTGATATTATTGTCTAATTGCAGGTAAAAATGAAACACATAACACTATAGATAATGGCGTTGAGAATAAAAATGACATAAATGGTCAAAAAGCTACAAAACGTCGTAAAAAAAAATTACAATTAGATATGAGAAAAATTGTACCGGTGATACTTGAGAGTATTTTAGCAAAAAACAACATGACTAATACACCATCAAAGACAAGTTCACAAGCTGAAAGACCAAACAAACAACAGTTAATGCCTAAACTCAAATGGATTCCACCAATGCCATTGGGAATTGACACTAATCCAATGTTAAATCCAATGCAAGACCTGACAAACCCAATATTAAATCCAATGCAAGACCTGACAAATCCAATGTTAAATCCAATGCAAGACCTGACAAACCCAATATTAAATCCAATGCAAGACCTGACAAATCCAATGTTAAATCCAATGCATCACCTGACAAACCCAATGTTAAATCCCATGCAAGGCTTGGCAAACCCAATGTTAAATCCAATGCAAGGCCTAGCAAACCCAATGTTAAATCCAATGCAAGGCCTTACAAACCCAATGTTAAATCCAATGCAGGGCCTGGCAAACCCAGTGTTAAATCCAATGCAAGGCCTTACAAACCCAATGTTAAATCCAATGCAAGGCTTGGCAAACCCAATGTTAAATCCCATGCAAGGCTTGGCAAACCCACTGTTAAATCCCATGCAATCCCGAGCAAACCCAATGTTAAATTCTATGCAAGGCTTGGCAAACCCAATGTTAAATCCCATGCAAGGCCTAGCAAACCCAATGTTAAATCCAATGCAATCCCGGGCAAACCCAATGTTAAATCCTATGCAAAGCCTGGTAAATCCAATGTTAAATCCTATGCAAGGCTTGGCAAATCCAATGTTAAATCCTATGCAAGGCTTGGCAAACCCAATGTTAAATCCAATGCAAGGCCTGCCAAACCCAATATTAAATCCCACACAAGGCCTGACAAACCCAATGTTAAATCCCATGCAACACCTGGCAAACCCAATGTTAAATCCCATGCAAGGCCAGGCAAATCTAATGTTAAATCCTATGCAAGGCCTAACAAACCCAATGTTACAACATGCAAACCTAGTGTTAAATCCCATGAGTTCTTCTTTAAACTCGTTGCTAAGGTCAGCATTAAACCCACAAACAATGACAGTCAACCCATTTACAGGCACACTGACTTCAATAAATAATCCAACAGTGAGTATGCCAAATCAACTGAACAAAACACCTGTTACAACTAGCCAAATAATGCCAGGAACAAACTCACAAAACCTTAATCAAGCCTCAGTAAATAAAAATGCTGACTTGATTGCACAATACACTTTGGGGGAAAGTATGTATCCCGACAAATCAGTATTCTATGGAAGATTACCTAGAGGGGATCCTGAGTCAAATTTGAATTCATCTTCCAGACTTATACACTGGATTTTTGTTAACCCTCTGAAATTATTGTCAATGACAGGACTTGGCAACCCTGCATTATCTAATCCAATAACAGGTTTGAACTCCATTCCAAATATTAATGGAATAAGACTAAACTTACAAGCAAACCCAACACAAGGAATAATGAACCCAATGTATCCAATGCCAGGCATGACAAACACAATGTATCCAATGCAAGGTATGACAAACCCAATGTACCCAACATCAGGCATGATGAACCCAATGTTTCCAATGCCAGGCATGAAGAATCCAATGAACAGAATGCTCGGCATAATGAACCCAATGTATCCACCACCAGGCATGATGAACACAATGAACCCACCACCAGGCATGACAAACCCAATGTACCCAATGCCAAGCATGATGAACCAGATGTTCCCAATGCCAGGAATGATGAACCAAAGACTCTCAATGCCAGGAATGATGAACCAAATGTTCCCAATGCCGGGAATGATGAACCAAAGACTCTCAATGCCAGGAATGATGAACCAGATGTTCCCAATGCCAGGAATGATGAACCAAAGACTCTCAATGCCAGGAATGATGAACCAAATGTTCCCAATGCCAGGAATGACAAACCAAAGACTCTCAATGCCAGGAATGATGAACCAGATGTTCCCAATGCCAGGAATGATGAACCAAAGACTCTCAATGCCAGGAATGATGAACAAAATGATCCCAATACCAGGAATGATGAACCAGATGTTCCCAATGCCAGGAATGATGAACCAGAGACTCTTAATGCCAGGAATGACAAACCAAATTCTCCCAATGTCAGGCATGATGAAGCAGAGGCTCCCAATGCCAGATATAACAAACCCAATGTTATCAAAGTCAATCATGATAAACCCAATGTACCACATGCCAGGCATAACAAACCCAATGTTTCCAATGCCAGGAATGATGAAACAAATGTTCCCAATAACAGGCATGACTAACCCAATGTTCTCAATACCAGGTATGACAAACTCAATGTTCTCAATGCAAGGCATGACTAATCCAGGGTTCCCAATACCAGGCATGATGAACCAAAGATTTCCAATGCAAGGAATAACTAACCCAATATTCCAAATGTTCAACATGAATCCAAGATTCCCAATCCCAGGCATAACTAATCCCATCATCAACCCAATGTCAAGGTTGGCAAATTTAGGTAGGTATCCTTTGTTGGGACTAAGGTCATTTATGTCCAAGATTTAAAACAATGTACAATCTTCTGAATCCTAAGTAGATTATACAATCAACTTTCAAATGTATCACCTAAAATGAAAGTGCAATAAAGCTAATACACATTTCATTTTGTAATTTTTTGCATGTTGCTTTTTAACAAGAATATAATTGATTGAACCTGCAACCTTCAGATGATTGTCTTCTTAGAAGCTCAGGGAACCAACGCCTATAACCATTATGCCATGTGTCCTGCTGGAGTGAATTTTTGGGTATTATAAACTTAATGTTCTTACTTTTAGCTAGAATTACTACTATTATGTATGATTTTTTACCTGTGCTCATATTCAGATTTCAGAATATCTGAATATGAGCACAGGTAAAAAATCATACATAATTGTAGTAATTCTAGCTAAAGTAAGAACATTAAGTTTATAATACCCAAAAATTCACTCTGAATTGTCCAGCAGGACACATGGCGTAACGGTTATAGGTGTTGGTTCCCTGAGCTTCTAAGAAGACAATCATTTGCAGGTTCAATCCTCACTACAGGCGAGTAATATACAGAAATACTTTACACTTGTACCCGGATATGGCAAATGGAATCAGAACAGGCGACCCTCGTGGTTTCAATATAGGATGTAGTTTGAAGTTCCGTGAAGGTTCCTGAGTTCGACAAACACCTGAAGAAGGCTGGAGGACATATCGGCTGAAATGTTGTGGAAATAACAATAAAGATGAAAACAATAGTCTGAAAAACCTTAATGATAAAAACTAATTATTAGTATTAATGCAAATTATTTAAGTGAAACAATTTCTTTTAAATATAGAAATTCTGTATGATTACTATGATGGTCACCTCCCTCCTACCTCATCCTCTATATGATAAATTATGTCTTGTATGAAAATGGCTTTCAGTGTTAGAGACACCTAGATAAGAACCTCTTTTCTCCATAAAGAACAACTTTTTATATATATATATTAAAAACTTCCCTTGGATTCAATAAGTATGTATTTCAAATTTAATAGTTTTACATCAAACCATTTGGCCACCTATAGAGGACAAACTCTGTCCAATTATCAATATAGAAATGTTTGACAATTTAATACCCAACACTTATGGCTTCTTAAAATATTAGAAAAGTTTTTTAATTTCTTTTTATACAACCACAATAATAGTACATTCTACATCTAACAGTTTAATTAGTTAATAATTAGATATAAGCAAATATTTTCAGCAAAGAAACAAAAATGGTTATAAACTTTGTATCCAATCTCTATTTTTCTAAAAAGTGTAAAGTTGTCTTGTAAAATCTGTGATAATATCAGTCATAGTCTTACAATAATTCAACACTTTCAGAAAATGAATAGCATATAGAATATAAATATGATAAATGTAGTGGATATAATATCTGTCAAAATGATAAGAAATAACAATTGTTTTATTTCCTGTGTACAGTTTTGCTCTTTAGCATAAGAGTATTCTCAGATATTATGAAATGCTGAAAAAGATACCAATACTATTTATCATGTAAATATGTTGTGACATTAAGATTTTTAAAGAGAAATTTTGTAACTGAAATTTCTTTAACTGAGGATATTTTAATTTATATAAAATGAAATCTATTTGATATTGTTGTTCTATTTATGATGCAATGAGTACATGAGGAATTTGATTAAGTAGTTTAAGAATTTAACAAAGATAATTTAAAATTGTAACATTTTTCAACTGTAAAAATTTATAACTAAAATATTTCTCACTATAAAATCTGTTTGGACATATCAATAAAGATAAATGTTTAATATTATTAAATTATTTAACTTATATCTAGTGTAACTTTATTTTATTTGAGTACAATCTTAGCCAGATAAGGGGGGTATATTATAGAAACCGAGTTTTTGTTTTATGGTTTTAAAATGAAAGTTAACTGCAGATATAAATTCATAAATAATTAAAGTTCAAATAAAAAAAATTTATGGTTATGGTGACATCCATTGGTCTTGCGAGACCCTGGATTTGTTCCTGAATCTGTGTGTAGGTCAGGACATTGTTATAAGGAAAACTAACAGTTGATTATACCAAAAAAATAACTAAATTACAATAGCAATAGAATACAAACAGATTTTTCCAGAAAAAAAAATTCCTAAAAACCACAGATTTAAAAGAACAGAACTTTTAAAATCTCCTCACTTTGAAAGATTTTGGTTGGTTGGTTGTTTTGTTTTATGGCATATCAACATTTTTTTCAGGTTATTTAATGCCAAATCAAGTCATTTTGATAGAAACTTTGTTTTAAGTTTTTAAGATTTTAATATTTTTGGATACTTATTCATGGTGTATATTTTGTTGCATTTCATTTAATCTCACTAGTTTTCAGAATTGTCATATTATAGAATTTTTCCATATCGACCCACTGCTTTTAGGAAGGATATTATAGCCTTTTTAAACAGTTCTTTCATATTGCTTGCACTATAAAATATTTTCCTTATAGGGGCCAAATCAATGCCATCAGTGAGAACATGTTTTATTGTGAATGCAGTCTGGTATGCCAGACACATTGATTGTACTTCTCCTTTAAGCAAGTAAGAATATGTAATCCTTGTGTGAACTATGTGAATCCTGGATAGTATTACTTCTTCCTTTCATGTTCTTCTGAAGTTTTCTTTCCATCCTCCTAATGTAGGGCTAATTGTTAGGAGTTTGCTATGTTTATTGCTGCTCCAGTGATGTTGCCATTGTTGTTGTATATATTTGTTTATTTTCATTTTTAAATCTGTGTACAGAATCTTTTTTCTGGAACCATGCTTAAGGCAGACCTGACCACTTTATCAGCTTGGTCATTTCTACTGATTCCTATATGACTTGGAATCCAGCATAATAATATTTCTTTTGGCATCTTTTGTAATTTGCACAAAAGCTTTATTATTAGTGGGTTGTCAAATTTCTTGCTTTGTAGTAATGTTAACACTGACAGAGAGTCAGAAAAGATAATGAACTTAGTAGTTTTTAGTTTTAAGATGAGATCAAGTGACATATTTACTGTGCATGCTTCTGCATTGAAAATGGAGGTATCATTTGGGAGACATTATTTAATTATTTCCTCATTATATATTGCAGCCCATCCTGCTGTTTTCTTCTGCTTGGATCTATCCATATAGATATGCAAATGTCTGGGATATCTATTTTTGACTTTCTCTAGTTTCTCCTGGAAAATTAAAGGATGAGTTTTTGCTTTGTGGAGTTTGCAGAAAGTTAAAATTACTTTTAGGGTCCTTATGGCCTAAGATGATAGTGTTGCATATTTTTGTTAACAATAGGAGAGGTGTTTTATTGGTGTTGCCTGATGTTTACCTGCAATTTTTCCAATCATTTCCCAAAATTTAGTTTTCTAACATATTCTTGCTAGCATTCTTTTTTCACTGTTTTTATCACCCTGTGAGTTTTTGCTCTGTTTAACTTATAGTTTATGAGATTGGTAGTTGTTGGTTCTTTTTGAAACTTCCTTAGAGCTGCTCTTCGCAGTCTGATACCTTTTTGGCATTTTTTATCAAACCCAGGTCTGTTACATCTGTTTAGTGTGGAATTTCTAGGAATGCAGTCCTTTGCTATTGGAATTAACATTTCTGTGAAATGCTTTACTGTGTCATAGCTTGTCTACATATATGTCAATTTTTCTTTACATTTTTATTTAAACATTTCCCAGTTGGCTCTGTCAACAGAATGTTTTTTCATTGTTGAGGGGGTCTGTGTTTTGGAGGAGGATTGGGAAATGATCACTATCACAAGTGTCATTGTATACTCTCCAAGCAAACTCCATATAGACTGTGGGGTTGCATATGGTTAAATCAATGGCCAAGTGTTTTTCGCTAGTTGACTTTATATAAGTTAGTGTGGCATTGTTAAGCAGGCATAAATCATTTTCCTTGATGATTTTTTTCTAAAGTTTTACCCTTACTGTTTGTGTCTTTACAACCCCACAGGGTATTGTGACTATTAAAGTCCCCTAACAGGATAAAAAGTTTAGGTAATTGATTATTAATTAGCTTTCATTTATAACTTTCATTTATATTATTATTTGGTGGAATATATACTGAGCATATGTTGATTGGTGACTGCTTGGATATTTGTTTGTATATTTATTTTACTATAAGGTATATCATTTCAGATTAGAACTGATACTCCTCCAGAAGCCTTGTGTGCAATATCATGGATGTGATTAAATAGTTAATAATTTTTAATATTGATGTTGTCATCTTATTTGAGGAAATTTTCTTGGAGAGATAATTGAAGGACATTCTTGTGTCAGTAATAAAATCAACTCATTAATATTTGCTTTTAATCTGTGACAACTCCACTGGATTATTTTTTGACCCATGGTTGAATAATTTGATTTTTTGTTTCGGAGGGGTTTTTGCTTGGTTTGTTGGTTGGTGGTTTCAGGGTTTGATGTGTCCATTGTTTCTAGTCCCTCAAATCTGTTTTGAGTCTGGTTTAGTTTTATTTTTGTTCTTTGTTGTTGTGTTTGTTCTTTTCCTTCAGGTTGGTTGTATTTACCTGGAGATTTTTTTTCCTGGATCTTTGTTTGATTGGGTTAGGATCAATACTATTTTCTTTGTGGCTTCAATAGTGCTTGTGATTAGTTTTTCTTTATATGATTCTGTATTTTTGGCTTGTGATGTATCTTGAATGGTGATAGTTGCTTGGGTAGATAGTACATTGATGCTCTTCTTCTCTTAATTCCATTTCTTGTTTTCACTCTTGGTTCCTTTTAATCTGGACTTATAATTCTTATAAAGTTTGGCTAGTCCTCTGGTCCAAGCTGCTGCAATTTCTGGACAAGACTTTTATATTTGTCAGCCACACCAGCATTTGCTGCTGGGGATACTGCTTGTTGTTCCTTCAACTATCTTTTGTACTCCCTGGAAAGAGATGTTTTTTATATATACAGTAAGGATTTCTTCTCTTTCTTCCATCTTTCACAAATTCTTATGAAGTTTCCATTAGCAAGTTTTTTTAACAGTTTTTGGTTTCAAATTTGAGGAGATTTCTTTTTTGATTATGAATGGGGATAAATTTGTAAGAGGAAGGTCATCTTATGCTTCCAAGATAATGAATCTTGGAAATCTGATGATATCCTTATCTTCGTTTTCAGAGATTGTTTCTCTATGGAATCTTTTTGGGGTTTTATAGTAACCATTTTTAGTTGCAAAAGCCATTATAGGTTTTGATTTTTCACGAGTCCTGTGCTCCACCACCCACCACGGAAAACCATTCACCTTGGTATACTCAAGTCGGGAGTAAGATTTCGAATTCCTGCCTATCTAAAGCATTCAGAACCCGATTACATAATAACCCAAAACTAACAGTGATCAACATCTTAATCTCTCAACACAATTGACCCTCAGCTACCACCTTCTAGCAACTATAAGATAAAATGGGTTGGGTGCTTGTTGGTCACAAGTGCAAATTGATACAGTTGGGACAAAATATACAGGTTCTAGGGCTTTGTACAACCAGCAAATTGATCAGATTGGGCCTGTCCAACCGTGCAGTAATGGTCAAAGTTGTGTGTTGCAAGTAACTTGACCACTTGGTTACTGGGCCAAGTACTGCTCAACCAATTTTGGTTCAATTTAGAATTTTACTGCTATTTGCTCAGTTTTAAAATTGACCATGAAGGTAAGTGTAAGATAAATTTTCAACAATATGTTTTTATTTCAACATTCAATCTTGTTATTTCAGTTCGAAACTAAAAAAAAAAAATTATGATGAAAAGGAAAATGAAAATAAAGGTGCCCGTAAAATGATACCATTAAAATAAATTATTATCTTAATGATACAGTGCTAACAAAAAATATTGATGTGCCATGGTCAATGATTGATAGATTCTAATGGCATGTCAATATGTCCAGGGTTATTTTATGTCTAGGAATTGCATATATTTATATTTTGTATGTTTCTTAAGAGTTTTTTAGTACAGTTATATACCAGGTATTCCTATTTAATATGAATAATTTACAAACAGATCTGTTTGACCCACAGATGGGTTCCTTACTGGTACTACACTCCAGATCAGTGGACCTGGGAATAATGGTAATGAAGATTACTCCACACTCCCCAGATTTCCAGAACTGGAGCTTTGCAAGCAGATGCAATTTAATATCATACCTCAGCGGACACCCTTTTGGGGGGGGGGTCTTACCCTGCTGCAGAGGATAGTCAGTGTATTCTAAACTCCATCAACAGGGCTGAACTTATGGTCAAGTCACATTGAAAAAGATCACTGAAGTTAAGTAGCAATGAGCCTGTTCAGTACTTAGATGAATGACTACTTAGGAATAGCAGGTACTTAAAGCAACTTGAGGAAAAGGCCCATGATTTAGACTAAGCAAAACTTGATAAATAATATACATACAAAAATTGGAGGCACTCATGGTGTGTTAGGAAATGGACATGGTAACCTGAGTTCAAATTTGGATGAAGCTGTTTGCATTTTACATAGAGCTGATATTCTTTGGAAAAGTATGAATCCAATTATTCTCCCTACAGCTATGGGCAAATAGTAGGACAGACTGAGCTCTTTAACCTTGGTATGTTTGTTTGTTTGGGTTATATGGCATATCAACCTTTGTAGATTATTTAATGCCAAATCCATTTTTATACAAATAAACAGTTCTATTTCAAACAATTCCATTTAGCATAAGTACACAGTTTAATTGTCAAAAACATTTCTATTTCAAGCTATTCTGTTTAGTCAAACAGTTCTATTTCAAACAATTCAGTTTATTATAAGTATAGTTTTTGTTTACACACAGTTAAATGTCAAAATAGTTCTATTTCAAACAATTTAATTTAGCATAAGTATGCAGTTAAAATATCAAAACAGTCTTATTTCAAGCAATTCAGTTTAGCACAAGTACAAGTTCTATTTGGCCCATAGATAGGACCCTATCAGGTGCTACCACTTTGGGTCAGAGGGGACCTGGGAGCAATGGCAATAAAGGGGTACTCTGCATTCCCCAAAGCTCCAGCATTACTGGAACCTCACCATCAGATTGTTTAGTGTCATGTGTCATACCAGGACACTCATTGGGAGGGGGTCTTACCCCTCTGCAGAGAAGCAGTCCTTGATAAGACAACCAGTCTAGGAGAAGGAAAACTCTGAATTCAAACCTGTTAAACTTCACTTATGTCAAATCCAGCTTTTGTGGAAAAGTTGGATAAATACATAAAAAAATTTTATCATAATAAAAACAACCAATTGTCTAAGCACATAATACAATAATAAAGTAACAAGATGTTATTCATTGATCCATTGGTTTAATTAAATGAACACATTAAAGTAAATGTTAAAACATATAGCAAGAAATTTCTTTGTTCCTCAAGCAGCTGATAAGATATCTTATGAAATGTTCCTTTGTCTTGACTTTTCTTACTCTGGAAATGAACTGGATAGTTATTCAGGACAATTCATTGATAAAGGTATTGAAGAAAATGACAAGATATTTGCTGATATTATGTCAAACAAAAATATCTCAGTTGTAAATCATTAAACAACACACTTCATTCTTTGTAAATACATGCAATAAAACTAATTTCTGTAGATATTCTGGCTTGGTTTTTTAGTTGCAAATATCACCATTTGCATCTAATGGATATTTTTCAAAGAGGTGCAGCCAATGGCATAATAGCTAGAAGCATGAAAAATAGAATCAGTGAACAGAGTTCAAATTTTAGCTGAGGCTGTTTGCATTCATTTTACACTAATGCTCTTATGAAAGTCATAAACTCATCTATTCTCCCTAAAACTATGGCTAAAATAAAAGAGGAGACTAAACCAATCTAGGTTTAAATTCCAAACCAGGAACTGGAGTTTTAAGGCAGTTAACATTATTTTTAACCTTGTTCAATGACACTGGTGCTAATCTGTATTGGCTCTTGAGTTGGATCACATCAGTGATGAGGACAACTTGTTGCTAGCCTTCAATATAACTTTATACAGCCTGCAACAAAATCCATAGCCTCATGAGACTAACAGATGCTACAATAATTTTTCAAATTTACAATAAATTAAATCAATTTCACTTTTTTACCTTTTATAAAATAAAATAAAAATTCTAAATACAAACTTTTTACCTTTTCATTTTGTTAAAATGAGTGAAAATTTTTGCAATGTTAAAGTACATGCTTATTAGTGGCATGTATATCATGGGACCAAAGCAGTTCAAGCCATGAAAGGTATCCAATGTGGTAGGTCATATCATGGTAGCTGGTACACTGACATATTGTGCATTGCTTCATTCTGTGTGATTTGAAAGTTGCAGATGAACGTGAAATCTAGTTTAATTTAGGAACTTATGTTTTATAAGTTTGAACTGGGCCATAACGCTTCAGAAGCAACCAAAGACATTTGTTGCAACAAAGGTGAAGTCACAGTTGATCACGGTACAGTAACCAGATAGTTCAAGAAATTTCACTCAGGTTACAAAAATCTTGACAATCAGACAAGGTTAGGTAGGTGTAAAGCTGTGAATCCCAAGGCCATGCACTAAATAGCACTCAAAGAGTATCAGGAGAGCTTGGCATCTCATGGTCCAGAAGATTTAAATGGTTCTCTTACTTTTAGCAAAGAAATGATAAAAATAATTGCTCATTTAAAAAGTCCCAAAGAATAGCTGGGTTTTTTTTTTTGTTTTTAGAAAACTAGTTGAATACACACAGAACAAGAAAAATAAAAGGATTTCTGTATTTCTCAATCAGAAAATGAGTTTTTACCTGTTGTTCGAGAGAATTCATTCAAACACAATTTTTGTATATATGGTTGCGAAATACCCAAGCATTCCTCCCAATACCACTTTACTTTGTTATCAGTTTTAATATTAGTCCTGGTTAAAAGCAAGATAATGGTAATCTTCAGCTGAGCTTTTTTAAACCATATTTTTCTGATGCAAGAAAACAAGAAAAGTTTTAGCAATTGAGCCAAGTTTTGGTTCATTTACCAAAACTTTTCTCCATACTAGGTGGTTTGAGGTATTAAAGGGCTTTATTTTTTTTTAAATCTATAAAAGGTTGACCTGATTGGAATTTATTGTGAAGATGATGATTAAAAACCAAAAATTGAAATCATAATCAGCACCAGGGAAACTTGAGCCCTGGATAGACCAGGTAAAATTTTTCAAGATTCAGTATAACTGAATCACAACTCTTATATCCCATTGGTTTGGATTTAAGTAATGGATTTGCTGAATCAGTATTAGAATTTGGATATGAATGATGGTTTTCAAGTATACTATTCACCAAAATTATTAATCAGAAAAAGGGCTATCTGGTGTTAGACGATAACATCCTGTGAGGAATGGAAAGTACTTTCCAGAAAATCAATTACGTATGAATTTGAGAAATTCCATTGGGGTTTGTATATGAACCTAGCCCTAATGAGCCTAACGAGTTTCTCTTGGGCTGGACATCATCTCATTGTGACTGCTGCTTCCAAGATAAAGTATGACATCAGCATATCACTGCCTAAAGTCCCTAAGAAGAGAACATTGTGAATATACTGTTGTATAGTTTCAAGTGGTTGTTCCTTCAATTGCCTGCATGACCAGTGTTTGCTCCAGCATATTTTCAACAGAGCAGTAAAATTGCTAACCATCCAGAAACAGACACAATTAAAAAGCAACAAGAAAAAACATCACCAGACAACACCAATCAGCCTTGTAAACAAGGATTATAACCTATAAGCTTACAACCTCTCCTCCTAAAATTTTATGTTAATTAACATAATTGATTTAATATCAATAAATATTACTAACATATATTGGCCACGGTTTTTAATTACTTCAGCACATCTACAACCACACTATCACTTTGTTCAAATGATTGTTTCATTCCTCCTCTAATTTCTGCCACAAATCAGTCATGCCTCTAACATTATTACCAATGATCTTCCAAAAATTTACAATTTGACTGAGATCTAAAGCAGGCAGGTTATGCCATGTTCTCAATGTCTTCAGCTTTGAAGAAATTTTTTTTTACAATCCTTGCATAAAGATGGGCCCAAAGACAGATGCTCTCAGAAAAGGAACAATATGTTGTTTAATAATATTCTTATACACTACATCAATTACTTTTCCATTTATGAGTGGGCAAATCACCAACTCTAAATTTAACTAATTGTTTCATACTTTAGGGAAGAAATTTCACCTTACAATCAAATTAAACTTACTTTTATTGGTCGAGAAAATGTAAGAGGCCTGACAGTAGAATGTACAATAAGACCTATTTCACAGAAAATTTCACCTGGCTGCCGAGACAATTTTAGAGCAAATTCTTCAATTACCTGGTACCCAATGCTATGTCAAAATAATCTATCATAATCTTTGAATTGCCAGATTTTTGCCAAGGATTCTTTTTACATGGTCACTGTAGTGTTCTTAGTAATTTAAAATAAGCAGTATCAATAAATAATCTAGAAATTACACTCTTATATCTAGTTGTCTGAATTTTTGAGATGAAGCTTGTTGATTTTTTATCATTCAGGAAGTCAGCACAGTGACCTGTTGAGTAGACCAAGTATAGAGATAAATACAATATGGGAACCAATAATCAAAAAGGTTAGATAAAAAAAATTATAGGAATATGAGCTTAGGTAAAAAATCATACATAGTAGTAGTAATCATAGTGATGTGAGAACATTAAGTTTATAAGTCCCAAAAATTCACCTTGAACTATCAAGCAGGACACATAGCATAATGGTTATAGGTGTTGGTTCTCTACACTTCTAAAGAGACCATCATTAGAGGTTGCAGGTTCAGTCCTGACTACAGGCTTGTAACAATACAGGAATACTTAGCACTTCTACCCAGTTATGATTAATAGAATCAGAATAAATGACTCGCATCGATTAAATAAAGGATGTGGTTTGAAGTTCTATGTAGGCTCCTGAGTTTGACAAACACCTGAAGAAGGCCAGAGGACATATCAGTTGAAATGTTGTGAATATAATGATGAAGACAATAATCCAAAAATCGTGAATGATAAAAGAAAATCTCTTATCATCTATTCTTTTGCAGCAGTAGAAATTGTCATCCCTTTAGTTTTTGATATGACAACCCAATATCTAAGTGATTCATCAAATTGGCAACGACTTGCCATTGTGAAAACTTAAACAATGATGTAGACAAATTAAAAATATTTGTTTACATTGCAGTGTCACCATAGTTCATTAGGAATATATGTATATTATAGAAATTATCCATAAATATAAATGACAATGTTCTCTAAATTTTGATGCTACACATTTTTGTAATTAAGTTTTTGTTCTATCACTTTCATCATCTTTGGCTCTTTTTATATGCAAATTTACCATGATATAGAACAAATTTTTAATATTTACCGCAATTTTTATCACAATCAAATCTGTAAAGTTGGATTTTTTTTAATTATTCAATAGACTTGCACATTCTCTAATTGTTTTGTCTCTATAAAAGATGATCAGTTAGACATTTGTGTTCAGATATTCAAAGGCTGACTTTAGTAGCCATTAATCTCAATGTTGAATCACATCCTACTAATAGAATCTACAATTGCAAACAAATATAGGAAGTACTCTGGAAGTTCCCTCCCTTGAATAATTATGACACTATACCAAGTTGGAAATAGCTTTCTTCTCTACTAAAATTTTAATACTACTGCACTAAAAATCAGATCACAGCAGTTCTACTACTAAAAGGTTTAGAATATAATATATCCTGGTAGCAAGAAGCAAATACTGCATCATCCTTAAATGTGTGTAGCCCTCAAAAAATTGATTTTAGCTGTGGAAAGAGTTGTCTTGTTCTAAGATCTTCTTTCTGCAAGAATTCTATAAATCATCTCAGGACAGGATTGGTATGCCGGCAAGATGAAAGAGATTACAATCTTTTTTTCTTTCCTGATGTGTGATTGTACAAAGTTGGGTAGAAATATTAATTTGCACACTGTTGGTTTGTTGTTGACAATGGAAAGTATGATGGCAAATGAGACAAGTCAGAAATCAGTCACTTTAAATCCTGTATTATGACTAGATTTTAGATAGATATCCACTTGCCAAGATTTTTGGACAAAGAAGAAAAAAAAAGTATCAGAATGTCTCTAATTTGCAAAAACAAGAGAAGGTAATTCTAGACAACTTTCCTCTCTTCTCAACATATAATATGATTGGATATTATAGCTTAAAACTAAATACATATAAAATAATTAAAAATACTGCCCAATTTTCATATCATATTCTTTCAAAATGAACCAAGACTAAATATACTCATGTATAGGTTGAAATTTGAAGAAATAATTTTTAAGCAAAAAATTTGACACAATAATTTTACAAAGTTGGAGAGGACTAAAAGTTTAAAAAGTTAATGATTTCATGACCATAAATCCAGCATCAATTTATACATAAAAAGTAAAGTTAGCGACCATAGTCGAGGGTGACCCGAAGGCTCCCTTTTCGATAGCTACTACACTAAGGTGTAGGGGAGGGCGCTACTCCATTCCCAGGATTGCTCCACTTTACCCTTGAACCGTACCTTATAATGCTGAGTGTTAAGCAAGGTGGTATCAAGTACCATTTTTAAAGTCTTTGGTATGACTCGACCTGGGATTGAACCCAGGTCTCCCGGGCCATTGGCGAACACTCTAACCGCTGGGCCAATGTCATACTGTATAATACTTATACAGTATTAATAGAAACTAAGGCAAATCACTCATAAGTACACAAAGAAAATGATAATTATTATGTAATGACTAATGAGGAATTGATGCATATATTGAAATTAGCAAAATGATATATTTGGTGCCATGAGACCCAGGTGATCTAGATTTGGATGTTGATAAAATTGGTGACAAAAATGAAACTCTTCAAGCAGTAACAATAGTTATGGTTTTAAGATCTAAATGTAATGGCATTCATTTCACAATCATGGTCACATCATATTTAATAGGTGTGACTATAATTGATGTTTATACACTTATTTGTTCAGTACTAAGACCATTGTATAGATGTATAGATTTTTTTTAAAGTATGAATAGTAGTGTTCCATTTTCAAAATTGGGTTTCTCTTCCTTTTTTTTGCAGAGGGACATAATGATGGTAAGATATATTGGTGTAACATAGTTGAATGGCTCATAGGAAAATGAATAAATAAATAAAGAAGATAGTAGTCACCAAGTAACAAGGCTGAGGCACTCATGGTAATTAAAAATGACTAAGGAGGACTAGAGATCGGAGGATCGTTTGTACATGTGCCCAGGAAGCAGATGTCTCTGCTCTCGACATGACAGGTTGAAGTGAGGGGACAACTTGTGTCCTTTTGGGAGTTGACAGGGAGATGCAAGAAGACGTCAGTAAAACACCAGCCACAAAGATGTAAGGAACAAAATTTTACGAGCCCTAATGGGGAGGGGTGGGTTTAGATTATGCAACCCAGCTGATAAGCATGTTAGAACCAGAAAAAAATTCAAGGTCTGTGTCAGCTCATTTTTTCTCACAAGGATATGTTCCTTATAACTGATGCAGTTGTCTCATGTTTCCATACTCCCTTTCTTTCTTCTGGCAACTATTTGCTATCTAGTAGTAAATAAATATTGCTGTATGTTTAACAGGGTTTCTTGCGTTCATCAACTTGTTATCAGGGTGAGGTCACAAAAGTATCTTTAGCACCACAATGGTACATTGGTGCAAAGAATAGGAGGTACACAGATATGAAGTTTATTAGATCTCATAGGTTCAAATGCAACAAAATGCTTCTGACATCAATACTATATCACCTTTTTTTTTTCTTTAAATGGTACTTTAGATTGACTAAAGCACAATCATTAACTGAAATACACTACATATCAAGTCATGCTGATAGCAGAGATTAATGGCAATCTTTAATTGGCTGTATTTTTCCTCATCAATAGATGCCTCTCTTATAGAGGAGTAGTAGTAGTAGTAGTTTCCTAATTGAACTATTTGATCCTGGCTGTTGACCTATGAAGTTCTTCTGCCCAGCATTTTGTGAAGTGCACTATTGACCCATCTTTGGATTCATCCACCTTACTTCACAGCCACCATGATGCTTCCCATAGCTTCTGTTGAAATATATACTTGTTTTTATTTTTTGCCGGGGAAGAGGGTGTATTAGTTTTAATTTTCCCCAGTTTCATACGAACAAATTCCAGACTTTGTGTTTTTAAATAAATATCGTAACATGAATTAGGATTTGTAAGAGTACAATCTAACAACCTCTTTTTACTTTATTCAAGCTTTGTGGATTGATTGTATTCTTTACTTTAACAATTAACCTTAAATTTAGTTATTCCCTATATATATATATATATATATATATATATACCTTTAAATTTTCAAAGTTTTAACTTAGTATAGTTAAAACTGTCCCTCGGAGTTTGTGGGGTTTAATCTTACATCCTATCTGTTGCTATATTTTCCTTACTAATTTCTATTATCTTAAAACACTTTTCACAGAAATTGCTTTTGGATTGCAATTTGTGTGGCACGAATTTAAAAGACAAACAACAGACAGTTTAGCTATGTCTTTCTAGTTTCTTAATAGATTTTATTTATCTACATTTAGGAACAGACTAGTTACATGTGGATTAAAGTTTGACCACATGGCTTCCAGGAATTTTTTAATTCTATTAATACTTTTTGAAATATTAGAAAGACTAATTTTACTTGAATCATTTATCAAAACTTTACCAAAAAATACATTTTCTGAATATCACCAAATTAAAAAAAAGTTTTGCTTATCATTACCATCCCCATTGCCACCACTGTTAAAAATGTGTTGATATTTAGAATGAAAAATTTCTTCCTTTTTCAAATTTGCATTAATTCATTAAATTTTTTATGAACTTAAGATTTCAGGGTGAATTTCTGAGATGAAGAATTATCACTAGTAGTACATACCTATATTACATACAGGTTTTAAGATGGTCACTGATATTAATTAATCAGATTAGTATGACTTAAGATGAACAATCCAGACCAAAAATCTTCTGAAGTTGTACTCACAAATTTTTTTTTTAATTAAAAACCCACTATAAACTACTCAAAACTTTTTCACAGACAAATATTAATATCATAAGATGAAAGGTAATTGGTAAAGGTTTTCTATACAGATTTATCTGGTATAACAATTAACATTTGTAAGAGTTTGTTCAGCATAAATTTTTAATTGACAAAAGACAAAACTTCTAGAGGAAAAGTATATAATCTGTCTTACTAAAATTTTATACACATTTAAATTAATTATACATTAAACAAATTATCACTTTCATAGTTTTGAAAATGGTGTCATTTTACTTGGTTATCTCCCTTGTAAATCGTGACTATCCAGTAGTTACTTAATGGGTTCATTTCAGAGATTAAAAAATAATTTTTTTAAAATTAATAGTGGGGGTGAGGGATCCTATTTGAAATTCCCAGATTACCAACTATGACAGACACCTAAAAGCCAGAGAATACAAGTCAAAATATTTTGACTATAATAATAATACCCAAGATGAGAATACTAGTCTGGGTACAGAGTATATAAAAGATCTCAGTAGTGTTATATAGCAAGAATCAACCCTCAAAATGATAATTTTTTTAATATACATCACATTAACAAAATGAATATACATACAATTATATCATTGCTATGGCTACAAAAGAAAAAAAATACTTCCATTAGGCAAATTATTGAAATTTGGGTGAATCATAAAATATGGTCAATTCCATAGGTCAGGGCTACCAAGTAGGACATAGGATTTCAAAATGGTGGTCAACCCGTTTCATTTTATATCTTATATCTCTGATGTTGCAATGATGTCTATCAACCAGGAAAGTGTACAAGGTCGGGTGTTCTCAAATATGTTGATTTGTCCAACTGCAGTTAGATGCATTCCTCTATTTTCATGCAGGTAAAGTTGCATCAGATGTCTTGATCTGTCAAAATTTTTCATCCATCAAATGAAAACTCAGTAACTCTTATTCAATCACAAATACCAAATCCTCTGGATACAACAGCACTTACACAGTTCCAATCGTGATAATTTTAAACAATATACTAAATTGAGGTTCTTCCACTCGGTCAAGTTTTCACTAAGATTAATAAACAAATTTTGTAGCAAGTCTAACATATTTAAATCGTGACTAGTTTTCATGAAATCCTGTAACATTATCAAAACAAGCCATAACTCATGCTTATCATTCTTTAGTATTAATGAACACATTGGTGGGAAATTTTAATATCAGTTGTCTATTACCCATTCTAATGTCTTGTGATGTGTTCCTGGAAGAGATAACAAACAAAACTGGTACAAAATAAACCCATTATATTAGGGATGGAATAATTCTAGACATTCAACTTTTTGATTTCACCAATAAAAGCATGTTAACCTTAGTTTTCATTAATAATTATCAATTTATTTCAGTCCATAAAATAATACTAACTGAATTGAACTTTTTATTTTCTTTGAATTTTTCATGATAATGAAAGAAAACCATATCCTACCAACATTAAACCAGTTATCATCTTCCATTTTATCTTTTAAAGTTATCAAGTGGTGTAATTCCTTAACTTTAATACTTGTATTCACCAATATCTACAATGGCTATTTTTTTATCATTAGAGAACTTTACTTTAAAATAGTAAATAACACATCACTCAATAAGTCCCAGGCCTAACTAATAAAACAACTTTTAGGCAAAATTCACCTTTATTCAACAGTCCCCTTCTAGGATGATACACTGATTCCAATGCCTCTCTAACAATTCAGTGCCTTTTTTTGTAGAAAAATCTGTATTTGGCCTCAGTTTCTGATATCACTTCTTCATTGGAGCTTAATCTCTTTCCTTTGAGCATTCTTTTGCAGTCTGCAAACAGCCAGTAATCACTGGGGGTCAGATTTGGAGAATAGGGTGGGCGTGAAAGCAATTCAAAGTGCAATTCATGTAGTTTTGCCATTGTTGCGATCGACTTGTGACATGGTGCATTGTTTTGGTGAAAGAGCAGATTTCTTCTTCATTTGTGGCCGTTTTTTGGCAATTTCTTCCTTCAAACGCACTAATAATGCTATTGACGGTTCTTTCTCAAGGAAATCGATGAATAAAATACCTTGTGCATCCCAAAATACACAGGCCAAAACCTTGCCTGCTGTTTGCATTTTTGGTCACTTTGGACAGTTTTCACCTGCTACTGTCCACCCAGTATACTGCCAATGACTCTGGAGTGAAGTGGTGGATCCATGTTGCATCCATTGTCACATATTTATGCAAAAACTCCTTTTCGTTATGTTGAAACAGTTGCAAACAACACTCTGAATAGTCAACAAGTTGTTTTTGATCAACTGTGAGCAAATGAAGCACCCACTTTGAACACAGTTTTCTCATGGACAGATGTTCACATGAAGTGGTGAATACACTGCCTTCTGATATCTTCAACCCTCTGCTATCTAACACAACTTCAATTTATGATCAGCCAAAACGAGTTTGTGGAGTTTTTTGGTATTTTCCGGGACAACTGCTGAATTTGGGCAACCTGAGCATTCAGCATCAGGTGTCTGTACAACTGCATTTAAAGTCAGCATACCATCTCTTAACTGCTGTTTCTGATGAAGTCGAGTCTGAATAACACTTAACACACAAAATTCAGATTTCTCCAGTTTTTAAAATTTGCAACAGTAGCTTCACTTAAATAACTGTCATTTGTAAACTAATAATCCAATGGGCTCAAATTGTGATTATTATCAAGTACCCACAAATAGAAATAATTCACAAGCAAATACATGAAGCTATCAACATGATAATGAAATGCCTAGTAATGCTATAATTTAGAATTGGACAACTGAATTGATGTAAAAGATCCAAGAT
Organism: Sepioteuthis lessoniana; assembly: GCA_963585895.1. Lineage (NCBI taxonomy): Eukaryota > Metazoa > Mollusca > Cephalopoda > Myopsida > Loliginidae > Sepioteuthis > Sepioteuthis lessoniana. Next base: position 27,359,995 of record OY757946.1, read on the forward strand.
TTTATAAGTATCAATTTTCACCGAAGAAAATTATTTTTATTTAGAGTATTCAGACTATTTTCCTCATCTTCATTATTATATTCACAATGTTTCAGCATTCTTTAGGTGTTTAATGTCAAACTCTGGAGTCTACAGAAAACTTTGAATTGAAACCTCTATTTATTCTATGGGGAAGATTGTTCTAATTTCATTAACCATGACCAGGTACAAGTGTTAAGATATAGTAAGTATTCCTTATTATTTACCAGTAGTTGGGATTGAACCAGATGATTTTACTTAGAAGTACTTTTCAACCAAATCCCTATAACTATTGCACTATGTCCTGCTGGACAATTTTGAGTAAAATTTTGGGACTGATAAACCTAATGTCTCCATCAAGCCATGAGTAGAATGTTCACCAATGGTCCAGGACACCAGGGTTCAATCACAGGTCAAGTCATACCAAAAAAAAAAAAAGGTACTTGATGCCATCTTGCTTAACACTCAGCATTATAAGTTAAGGATCAAGGGTAAAATGGTGCAATCCAGGGAATGAAGTAACACCCTGCCCTACACCTTTGTGTAGTAGCTATTGGGATTGCCCTCAACTACTATTATGTACAATTTCATTACCTTAGCTTTACCTTGCAACTTTTTTTCATTTTGATCATTGGTTCCCATATCTAATTCATCTCTATAGTTGATCTGCTTAACAGGTCACTGTCGCCCAAAAGGTGCTGCTTCTTCAAGGCATCTTATTCTCCAATGTTCATCCCTATATTATTTTAACTTCATTTAAGAGCAAATGGTTTCCCCGTTTTCTTTCCATATATAGTCAGCCATACCAAACTTTTCAACCTCACCTCAACATACCACTGTTTGATGTTCATCTAACCTTACTTTAAGTGGGTGGCATGTTTTGCCTTTGTATACTTTACCACAACTGCATGGGATAGAGTACATACAATTCTTGGTCATGTTGTATTCTGTTGTGAGCTCAACCCGGAAGAGATATTTTCAAAGTAGTGCCACTCCTGAATATTGTCCTGATATCATATGGACTACATATCTTTTGAATCTTTTTGACTAAGCCTTTGACATAGGACCAAGAAATTGGTGTGTTTTGGGGTATTCTCTGTTTGCTCCAGATTTCTTGGAGCCAATGTTATGCTCTCTGGGTAGTTGTTGTGATGGAATTTGTCTCTTACTCATTTTTCCCAATATGCATTACTGTCACTACTAATGGCCTTTGCATGATGTTGTAGGCAACGAACAATTCCTTTCTTTACATTATATAGATTGTGGGAGTTGAAGTTAAGTTACTATCCAGTGAAGGTTAGCTTTCGATACACAGATGACCTGAATCCTTGTTCTGTGTGAATTAATAATAATATATATATATATATATAGGAAGGATAATCTGTTTTGTTCTTTCTCTACAGTAAACTGTATAGATGGCCTGAATGAGTTCACATGATCCAGTGGTGTTCCAACATCTTGAAGCCAGAGGATGAATGTATTATCTACATATTTAAGCTACTATGATGGCTTTAATGATGTAGATCTTAATACTATTTCTTCATGTACATGTTGCCCAATACTGGTGACAACAGAGATCCCATAGCCAGTCCTCCTCCTTGTCAGTATATGTCAGGCCCCATCATAAATCATTTCCACACAGAAAATCAACAACTCCATCAGGTTATCTACTGGGATACAGGTACATTCTTCCAGCAGGGGATCTGCAGCCAACTTATCCCATACCACTATTAGTGTTGCATGAATGGGTACTATCATGAACAGGCTTAGTACATCTAGACTCAACATCTGGTTTGAATGAAGGAGAGCATTACTGATTTTTTTTCCATAAAGTGGGCAGAGTTCTTGACATGATGAGAACTTACCCATTAGTAGGGTGACAACTTCCATAAGTAAGTGGTTCAATGAGTGATATGCTAAACCTCTGTTGCTGAGAATGGGTCTTAATGGAATATCATCTTTACGAATCTTAGTCAAAAAATTTAGTGATTCATTAACATTTACACCAGTAAAACACCAGTAGTAATTTGACAGCAGTCTTAAGATTGTTCATGCACAGAATCTGTCAAGAAACTAATATATTCATATGGTTCTGATTTAATTTTTAGTATGACACATGGCCAAGTGATCATATTGAAACATTTTCTGTTGCATGTAGGTTTAATACAAAATAACAGGACTGCAGTTACCTATAACTATTGTTTCACACATGGGATATTGCATTAATTATAACCTTGTTTGTGAGATTAAAACAGGTTGCTCAAAAGTTTTACGGAAACGGAACTTGAGAACAACCAGTCAGCAGGAATACCTATATTAGCATTCTGGCAAGCTGATAATTTCAAACATTTGAATCCTCAACTAGTTATAAATTCAACTCCCATTGTAGAATTCCCTAAACCACCAGGAGATACAGTAATAGATATACTTAAAGAACATACCTCAAACTAGACGCAGATCATTTCTTTCCCCTCAGTTTAGTTCAACTCTACCTGCCATAACTGTCGATAAAAAGAAGGAACCAGTCATAATCTCCACACAAGTACCTCATCCAATCTTTTTTGTTTTAAGGAAACAATGCATGCAATATAAAAAAAAAAAAAAAAAAAAAAAAAAAAAAAGAATGCCCCCAATATTGTTATGAGCAGGCAGAAGTACTGATAGATTCTGGAGCAGAAGTCTCACGTCTTAAAACAACCTTTTTTGAAGAATTAGAAACTGACACTACAACATTGAAAAATTCAGATTAACAGTAACTCAGTCTAATGTAGAAAAAACGGAATTAAGTGGTATAGTCCACATGCCCATTGAAGAATTAAAACCTTGTTGAAGCTATATATTGAACCAGACTTGGATCGGATCATGATATTAGGCTAAGTGGGCAAAGAGTGGTAGGAAAAAAAAGCCCAAATAAATTTTAATCCAAACCAATTAAAATTAAAGGGAGTAAAGATTCCATTAAATATTAATACTAGTTCAATATCTACTCAGTAGACAGTATTTAATTACCCCCTGCATACTGCTATTTTCTGCACTATCAAATCAGTCTCCACAAGACCAAAACAAAAAAAAAAAAACACCTTATACCAAGTAATTCAAACAGAGGATGTACTCCAAAGGAATGAAGATGTGATTTTAGTTGAGTCTGTAGTAAGAGAGAACAGTGCTGGAAAAATTCAACTAATGTTAGCCAATTTGGACAACAAAACTGAAGTTACAAAAAGGAGAAAGGTTAGGAAGCATATCACTTGTAAAGATTAGAAAACAAGTTAACTATATAGACACACATCCAAATAGAAAAGGTAAAAGATAAGATTAACCCAAATTACCTCAAAGTACTATAAGAACATAGGAGAATAGGAAATCTAATGCACAGCAATAGAGATATTGTTACTAATTCATATAAAGAATTGGGGCAAACTCAGTTTAAATGAAAATAGACACAAGAACGTAAAAGAAAATTGATAAAGAATCACTAGAGCCTTTAAAAAGTATTCATTTATAAGAACTATCAAATAAACTGGATATTACTGGAAAGGTAGATGTCCCAAGAGAGAACCAACACAGGTCCTTCCACATGGGGCATTTTAAAAATAGCTATTAGTTTAATAGTTGTTTCAGCTATCTTAATGCTAGCCATAATACAACCTCGGTTGAAGAAACTAAATAATAAAGAACCAGTAAGCTTGTGCAGGAATTTAGGAGGGGCAAAGGCAATGGGCACTAACCAACAAATCACCACAGAGCAACAAATAGAAATTAAATTGGTTAAAGAGAAGGAGTATGGCAATCACTAGCAAAACAGGAAGGACCACTACAATTGCCCCCAGTAGAAATACGCCTTGTTTAAAAAAAAATTTACAGAGGAAACAATGCATGCAATTAAAAACTGTTTTCTTTAGATATGCATATTTTAAAAACTCTACCATTTGCCTATGAGGTAAATGACAGGATAGGTATGGGAGAGATATGACAATATGAGGTATCTACTGGTGCTAAAAAATTATAGAGAGCATGAGGGATTTTTTTTATTAGGAAAAATATAAAACTCTACTATAAAAATTATTAGGAAAAATATAAAACTGATCTTCAGATAGATTAATCAACCCTTTGATTTTTGTTTTGGTTAATGTGAAAAGGGATACTCCCAACAAGGTGGTGGGCTGGAACTCTTAATTAACCAAGCCCCTATATTGTGGTTTGACTGGATGACCAATTAAAATCTGATAAGTGGAAGGGATACTCTTCAACAGGCATAGATCAGCGCATTTGATAGGCTGATCAGTCAAAAAGTAGTTGAATACAAAATGATTCACAATTGGCAAGCCAATCAGGAATGTTTGTTCCCAAGGGAATCCTTTATAAGAATACATGTATTTAGGGTTAGAGAAGATACCCGATATCCATACCAAAAGACAGAAGAATAAGAAAAAAAAAATCTTTCCAAGTACTTAAGCCTCTCCAGCAAAAAAATTGAGTAACATAGAAAGACCACACCAGCCAGATACCTCATTATTCTGTCTCTTAAATACGACAAAAAGTGACATTCCCCCCCCTACACACACACACATTAGTTACATTATTGTCTTTCAATAAATAGTTAATTGTTAAGAGAGTTTTTCTTGTCTGTGTGTTGCCAACACCAAGGCAACTTGTTCCAACAAACCATGCCAACCATCAGAAATTACAGATAGATTGTGTCAGCCCCCATCTGTGGATCTTTCAGTCACAATGTGGGCACAGAGGAAGTTCATGTGCAGAGTACAATGATGAGCATAGGACCACAATATTTTCTAATTGCTTTTAAGAATGCTTAGTGCAAAAGATCAGATAATGACTATTTTCTGGTTGGACTATTTAAAAGAATTTCAATGCAATTGAAAAAACATTGATCTACTTACCACCAAGCAATTCCCCATTGTGGTGTTATGCAGTTGAAGATACAAGAAATGTGCATGCCCATTAAAAAAAAGTCTATATTTGGCCAGTTTACCCAAACCTTTTTCTTTCCCAATGATACCTGCATCAAAAAAATAAGGTCTAAGTTTAACTTACTCTTACCACATTTTTCACCTGGTAAAAATGCCCATATTTTAGTAAATGCAGAAGTTTTAGCCCATTTACTAAGACTTTTTTTGTTCCACAATGATATTTGCATTAGAAAAATAAGATCTAAAAAGTTTGGCTTTCAGTTATTCTTACCACGTTTTTAACCCAAACTATTTGCCAGTATAAATAAACCATAAATAACAAATCTCTTTCCATGCATAGTACGAAAAATAGGTTTATATTAAAAAAAAAAAAAAAAAAACACAAATCAACTCTTAAAATATTTAAAATCTCAAAATGAAACATGATTCTAAAAGTAGCACACAACAGCTGAAATCAAAAGCAAAAAAAAAAACAAAACAAAAAAAAAAACACCAACAAATTTTGCAAAAGTTTATTCCAATCAGGAATCATTTTAAAAAATCTTTTTAAATGGGGGGGATGGGAATGAAGAAAAAAAAAATCAAAACAATATAATCATGATTAACATTACACTTGAATGAATGGACAGCAGCATGGGACATAGAGTAACTTATCTTTTACTTTATTTTTATAAAATAGAATAAAAAATGATATCAGTATTTGAGGGGAAAATGAGTGAATAAAAAAAAAATTAAAAAAAAAAAACTCGTAAAAAAATAAAGGTCAAATGAATAAACTGCTTTAAGTGCTATTCCAACCATGGGAGCTAGTCAGGAAAAGCACTATCCTGAGCAGCTGTTAATTTATCTACCAGAGGAAGGACGAACCATTTGACACACCACTGAAGAACAATTAGGATGAAGAGAAGGAGACAGTAGGTACCTATTTCACATACCTCTGGTTTCTTAAGTGGAAATACCTATTTGAATAACTGGTATCAATCATTCAATGAATCCTGGCTGAGTGAGTTAACTTGTTGCATATATGGTAATACATGACCCCAAATCTGGATGTCAGCATCATAATCATCAGCTCTAGGCATTGGTGGTGGTAGTTGTTTGGAGTAGATGGTGATGGCAATTGTAGCCAGAATGGCATGAGTGATGATGTTGCTGCTCCACTGCAAGAGAAAGCAGAAGAAGATAACAATTAGGTGGTGAGCTGATAAAAATTCACCACAAAATTAAGTCATTGAAAGAAAAAAAAAAAAAAGAAAAAAAAAGAAAAAATTACAAAAAATTTTTTTAAATAACAAAAAAAAGAAAAAAAGGAGAAGGAGAAAAAAAAAAAAGGAGGAACTACACACACCTTCATTGTACACCACACATCTTAACTTATCAATTAAAAAAAGATCCTGTTTACCAAGAAAAGTAATATTAATTCAAAGTGTAAAAAAAAAAAAAAAAAAAAAAAAACCAAGAGGGAGGTTTGATAGACTTTGATAAGGGCATCAAGTGTTGTCATAAGAGAAAATCTGTCACTGCACCCAACCCTGAATATACTGCAAACATTTACTAAATTACCAAAAATGAATATATCAAAATACACAATTTTATTGTGCAATTAATGAGAAAACATAGCATTAAAAAAAAAAAAAAAAAAAAAGATAAACATTTGAATGGAGTCAGATCATGCAGGAAATTTTTTTAGCAACATCATATCAAATTTACGATATATAAAAATTCAAGAGATAAATGCAAACCTGAAAGGTTAATAGAATTAAATTTAAAAATAAAGAACTTAAAAACATTGTACTCCAATATTGTAGCTATGCTTGATATTACAATAAAATTAATCAGTTTTGCTTTGATATATTCATTTCTGGGCTATATATATATAAATATATATATATATATATAAAAATAAAGAAAAAAAGAAAAAAAATAGAATTTCATGTAAGACTTCAAAATATAATTATACATGCATCCATACACACGAAACCTGCTCTAGATAACACTTTAAATATGTTCATTGAATCAAAGTATGATAAAACCATTACAGAAAGCTGTAATAAAATATATTTTAATAACATACTAGACAAAAGCAATGAAATGAAATTACACCACTTCATACAGTACTAAATAAAGCACGATTAGTGTAAAACTATGTACACATGTGAAATAATATACCAATGGTATTTTTAAAATCTACATACAAAATTCTATTTTTTAAATTTAGAATGCAAGGAAATATACTGAGAGTGGAGTACATAATTTTAATCACAATAATAATCAATATGAAAGAGCAAAAGAGAACATCAAAAATATATATCAACTCTAAACTTGGAAAGTTTAAAAATAACTTTAAAATGTAAACCAAATAGAGGATAGTAAATATTCACATAAGAAAATACTCCTGGAAAATTAAAAACGAGGAAATATTTTTGTTTGTTTTTTTTGTTGTATATTATTGTACAATAATATAAGTTTCATCAAAAGCATTCATCTTTTGCTTTCAGTGAGGAATCTAGTTTAATGATACATGTTACTTAGATTTAAGAACATTGATAGTATTCATCTCATAAGAAAAAAAACAAATCATGGAGGATGTGGGTATTTGACTTCTTGCAAAATATGCCCTATACCAAAAATTTGTTGAGCACCAAAAACAGTACTAAATTAGTTTATCTTCATCATTCTATAACATACAATATAATAATGAAGATTGCATAACACTGCATTTTAGAAAGATATGAAAATAACTTTTGAAGATTAGGTCTACAGAAAAAATAAAGTTTACTCTCTCTATTAAATAGAAGATAAATTTAATAATAAATAAGGGTCAAGTATTTATTTTTGGTCAAGTGACTACAGCAGGAACAGCAAGAAAATTATTTTAATTTTTGAAATAATTAAATTTGCAAAGATTTCTTTAAAATGAAAAAAAAAATTCCTATAGTTCGATCAAAAAATTACAGATAAAGGGAGGTATATCCATACAAAAAAAAAGCAATTCATAAATAAAACATGACAAAAACTAAATCAAAACTGATTATATATAATATGCAATATATTTCATTTCTCCATACAACACGAGACAAATGCCTGTTTTAGCCTACCAGATCAAATAATTTGGATATTCAAGGTTTACAATATATCAATCAAATAAAACGGAGAATAATTATTTCACTCACAATATACTAAATACACAAAACAAAAATTATATAAGATAGAGGGGAAAAAAAAAAAAAAAAAAAAGCTTCAGAAAGAAAGATAATTATAAAATCTATTTACAAGGTTTTGCAGAGTGACAAGAAGTTTATTTAATTTGCCAGAAATATTTCCATTGAAGATAAACTATTTTTCCTGATGAAAAATTTTCAATCATTAGCCTCCTTTCCCCTTTCACAATGCATAGACAGAGAAATAATGATTACAATAAGTGAAAATATTTGAATTTGAGCTTTTTATTAGCAAACAGCAATTTTTCTTGAGTCAAATCATAATAATGTATATCTATTAACTAGTTAATAATTCATACTAAGACACAAGATTGATTTTTAGTTAATTTAGAAAAGAATTTTGCTCATTAGAAAATAATGATAGCTAGATGTGGGGGTTACAGGGAAGGTGTATGTACATATTGTCCCACCCCCAGCAGTCGATCAGTCGGTGTCATTCACAAACACTTGGCCAGAGAAAGCAGCACTAACCTCTGTATGCTCATCAAATCCATACATGCAGTACTCACTCCCATGATCAGCAAACATTGGGCAGAAAGCTGGCAACAAGAGAAGACCTTTAATATAAACCACCCTGATGCAGTGGCTGACGACAAACACGATGATGATGATGGCCAGTAAATTATTCAAGATTTCAGATCAGAAACAGCATCAGTCAATATTAACAGCTACATAAAATAACTACAAATTTATTGCTAAAGCATCTACGATTTGGAAAAAAAAAAAAAAAAAAAGAAAAAAAAGAAAAGAAAAAATCACATTCCCAAAAGGCAGAGACTTATCAGCTATAAACAAAGTGCAGTATATTTAGTTTCACATACATAAAATGAAAAAAAAAAAAAAAATATATATATATATATATATATATATATATATATATATATATATATATATATATATATATATATATATATATATATATATACACACACACACACGCGCGCGCACATACACACAATTGGTTCCCCATAAATTATCTAGTTGCATTTGGTCCCAATTTTGTTATAAATAATATTTAAAGCAGAAAAAAGTTAACAGATAAAAGAAAAAATACTACTGATATCTGTTACAAGATAGAACCAAGACAAGTTTCAACAATGGGACAACAAATGATATCAAGAGAGATGATAAATTCAGCACAAAGTTAACTTATATTGTGATAGGTAAAATCCAGCAGAATAAAACAAGGCCTGAAAAGTAGCTCTATTTTAATGAAAGAATTCTTAAAATATACTTGTGTGGTTACTCATAAGAGTATGATTATATGTTAGCAGGGTTAAATTGAATTTTTTTTTTTTTTTTTTTAATTGATTTTGTGGTTAAATACAGTAAATTATATAAAAGACATGTATTGAAAAAAAAAATTCTTTTTTAAATGAAGAGGATGCAAAAGATATTTTAATGTCTGTATAATGTGAAAGTGCAATTTGCTTTCTCAAAAAAAAAAAAAAAAAAAAAGCTTTAAAAAAGAGGATTTAATTTTGAATCTTATTTTAACAATTCCTTTAACTCAAGGAGAAAAAAGACCCTAAGTTATTCAAAAAGAAATTAATCACAATTTAATGAAAAGTATGCATGAAAAGTTATCAACAAAGTATTATAATAGAAACTATATATATATATATATATATATATATATATATAAGAGAGAGACAACTATTTTCAGACTAAGACCAGAACAAGGAATGAATAAAAAGAAAATAGATATTCTAAGAAAATAACATGACAAAATAAGGATAAAAACAGATCAGAAAATTGGCAAATATAGAGAGAAAAAAAAAATACACTAAACAGACTACATATATAGCAAATTCACTCATCTTTTATCATACATTTTTTTAACAAAAGAAAAATAAATTTGATTTCTTTATCTATCTGGGAAGTCCAAATATATCCTGGACAAAAATTTAATCATAGCTATTACTGATATTTAAATTTTTATTTTAAAAACAATAGGAAGCAACATGACATCAATAATATGGAAATCAAACAAAGATTCAAAATACCTAAGTGCTTTGTAAAGACAGAATGATAAAAAAAACTTCAAGAACATAAGATAAAACTATCTATTCTGACAATTCTTAATGAATTACTCTGATACATACAGACACACACACAGAAAAAAAAAGTTCATGAATAAAACCTTAGTAGCAAAATTTATACTTGCTAGCAAATAAGTAAATAATCAATAGATATTCCTATGCAGAAAGCTCAACCCTTTAAGAAAGTCAAACTTTTGATAGAACATGTTGACAGAACCATGTCTCTTGATTATGCCCTGTTGAATCAAGTCATGGTTCATTTTTAACTGAAATAAATTACTTCAAAAATAAGTATCTTTAAATCAAAACAGTGGCAACTCCTTTGCTATAATTTTGTTTTTAATTGGAAAAGCAGCAAAAATTTCAATTTATAAAAGAAAAAGCATTTTTCATTAAATATGTTTTCTAAAACACAAGATGCATTTTTAAAATGGCTGTAGAACTGGTTAGTTGGGAAAAAAATAAAAACAAACACCTTGTTTGATATATTGCTTATCTTCAGTGAGACAGAGCATAATAAATGTAGCCATACCTCAATATAAAACTGTATCTCTGGCAGCAGCTATTACACTCCAAACGCGTATTCATACCAATAGATGTAAATGAACAAACAACAGCTGTTAGCGAGCAATATAGTTTGCAATAAGTTTTGAGCCATTTGTGGTTGAGAATCAGAAAATGCTGTAAGAAAAGTAAATATCAGCAGATTCATGAATATCAGGTGGTAGTGATAGAGTAAGGCAAGACTAAGGAAAGAAGAGGACAGCTGAAAGTTGGGAGGTAATTCTCCACCTCCAGTATCAGACAACCTTCATCATCCTCAGAGAGGGATCAGGGAATAGAGGATATAAAAATTAAGAAATTGATTTTGTTACAAAAACAGTTACTCTAATTTGATGGGAAGTTTTATCAAGTACATTTCAAGAGATCTCTAGTTATTAAATAGTTTAATAAACATTTACACTGGATAAGAAATAATGAGGAAAAAATATATATAAAAGTAAACTGAATTTGGGCCTAATTTGACAAGAAGCCTTTACAGAACTATTAAACAATAACATTGCAAAAACTGAAATCCCTTGATACCTCAGATAACTAGGTTGATATTTGAATATCAATTAAAATTAAGCATAAAAGAAAAATAAGAGTGCTTAGAATACCATTTAATAAAACCTATCCCATTGTAGTTATTACATTTAATGTATAAAATCTATATGCAAATGTAACAAGAATTACAAGACGAGGTCATAGTAACATATCTTCTGTAGTTACCTTTCTATACATGAAAAGATTTTATTGATGCAACAGTGATATCAAATAGTTATTAAAGTTTAAACAAATTAATGCTAACTACAGAAGTTTGACAAGTACATACTAAACATTTTCTTTTAGGTTAGAAGCTTTAATATTTTCATGTCCTATTAAAGCAAACATCAAGTGTTTTAGACAACACTTGTATATTAACAAATGACAAAGAAAAATAAAGAAATAACAACCACTCCTGCTCTAACAGTACAATTTTTAAATAACATTTCTTTTACAATATCTCTGAAATGTTAGGTTTTATCACATCATTTAATCTATTGTACCAAATTCTAAAAGCACAAACTAAACTAAATAATCCATTTTATGATGGAGTTAATATTTAAAATTTCAATAATCTTGTGTATTTGGAAATAGTTAAGTCAAAGTAAATTATAGAGACTTTTTTCTGTTGTTTGTTAGATATAATGGGTTAAAAACTAAATTAAGCTTAGCCAATCAAATTAGCATAATTAAAAATGTAATAAAGTAAGAAATTTGAAAGTAAAAAAATTATACTAGTATACTTGAAAATGCTTAGAGGATACTACTAATGGAAATATGATAAACAACTTCAGTCGAAAATTCCAAACTTTAAAAAAATGACAATTTTTACAAATGAAAAAAGAAAATTTAAAGGCTCTTGAAAAATAAAGGTTAAACTTAGTTTAAAAAAAAATATCTAAAGATAAAATTAATAAGAAAAAATAATTTGTTTGCCTCCCTCCTCTTCTGAAATAGTTGAATTCTTTAAAATAGACAAAATATGATTGAGCAGAAATGAAAGAAATGATAATGGAGGTGAATTCATAATTTTCTCACTCATGGAAACTTCTCTTCCACTTGAAAACTTCAATATAAAACAAATAGGATAGATTTGTTGTATCACTTTTGGAAAAAATCCAATATTTTACTAAGTGATCTGATAAAACAAAATTAACCAATTTTCATAATCACAACAGCTCCAACAAGAGAAACGATGCATTGAAAGTGGAGGAGCAGATTAAGCTCAGAGCAGCTTCTTGACCAGTGTTCCTTAAGTCTCAATTGGCTCAACATGAACCCAATATTATCAACTAGAATTAAGATATCAATACAAGAAATTGACAATATTGTTTTAATTTAGTCCCAAAAATAAAAAAAAGGCATTTGATAGCAGACATTAAGAGGAAGGTAACAGATTTGAGCAAATTTTAATATTTGTGTGAAATTCACTACCCTTACATATATGCACATATTATAATTAGTTAGTTCATTGGCTGAAGGAAACAGACATTGAAATCTAATTTTTAAAAAGTTTCCTTGCTAAAATACTAGGATCTAGATCTGCTCTGGTCTTTTCATGTGTTGTTTTCTGGCACTAAACAAATTTTACAATTCAATAGTGACTCCAGTACAAGATATCATCTCATCATTTATGCTGGAAATCTAAATGTTTTATCCAAGGTAGGTTTAACCTCAGATATAATTCCCTACAAAGAAAAGTATATGGGTTTTAAATTCTTTAGACAGTAGATTTACATCCTGCATAGTAGTTCAGGATTTACCTCAAAGAGACTGCTTTGGCTTTTTTTTTTTTCAGCACAAGGAGATACAGTTTTGTTTTTCTTTTCTAATTTGTTTTTATAGCATTCACTTACCTTTGTTATCTGAAACAAAACAAAAACAAAAAAAAAAAAAAAAAAAAAAAAAAATCACTGAAATCCCCAAGATCAAAGCATCAACATGCATTTTATAAATCATATCTCTTATACTACGAAAAGCGAACAGAAATGAAGGTTATTCATGGTGTTGCTGGATATATGTACACAAGCACACACATGTCCATACATATATATATATATATATATATATATATATATATATATGTGTGTAATAGTAGGCATATAGATAGATGTACATACCTATATGCACAAAAAATTCAGAAAGTCAGTCTCAATTACAATGTCCAATACATTCCCAGTCATGCATTACTACATAACAAGGAAATTCATTAAAATGTCTTCCAAGTGAATCAATATTTATTTTTCTTTATTATAGATTAACAAAATCTGCACAAAAACAGAATTCAGCAGGGAAGATAGTGTAAATGAAGCCGCTTTACATATCAATTGTCTAAGACCAAAGAAATACCTGTTTACAGAGGTGAGCATCACTTGTGTCGAGGAAGGGGTGAGGTACCGTGGTCTCATGTAACAGACTGGTAGTCATAGCAACGATCTCAACATTGGCGACTGAGCCATTCAAACATGGTGCTGACAAAGACTGATAGAACTGCATACATAGAAATCTGTCTGTATCAGAAAAGAAACTGGTCAAACTATATAGGCATGTGCTTAGAATAAATCCATAGGAATGATGGGAGGGAGGGAGAGCTGTGCAGAAAAAAAAAGAAAAAGACCCCAATTACAAGGAGGAGAGATAATTCAAACAATTTGATCAAATAAGGAAATAATCAACTAAGTTTTGGGAAAATTTGACAAAAATAAACTCCATAACAAAAATCAGCTTGGGGTGGGGATTAATTATAATGTAATACAAATTTTAAAATGTACCAACTAAAACTAGAAATTCTTCTCATACCTAGAATACAACACTATTTAAAAATTATTATTTATTTATTCCAGACAGCAAAAGGGGAATATATATATGAAAAATAAAGATATAAAATTATGGAAGATAGGAGGTAGTTATAAAGAAAAAACGTCTAGATAAAAATTTAAAGAACATGATAATTTTCTTTTTTTTTTTAATCCTAGCCTTTGGTCTAAGGAAAAAAAAGACATAATTATCATTGCCTATGGAAAATTGTTAAACCACTAATTCTATTCAGAATTTTACATAGAGAAATACAAAAGTTACACTAAAATTACTTTTGCACAGCCCAAAATTAAGTAAATAAATAAAAGAGTACAAAGAGAGGGGAAACTGGGAAAAAAAATTTAACAGGACTATTGTAAAGGTGGATATGTTAACTGCATACAATGGCCACAGCTTAGTTCTTATTAATAAGTGTTACCTTTGAGAAGGAGGAAGGTGTTATGACTTGTGTAGACCAGTCTGCCAAGCCAGGGAAAGCTGTGATAATTGAAAAGGTTTATTAAATTTAAAAAATATAACTTGAAAACAGGCACGCCAGTAGACTTCTCAAACTGCACATATGCAATAATAATGTGTCATCATAGGATTTCAGTTTACACATGAATATATATATATATATATTTATTTTTTTTTTACTTTAATGGTTCACCATTAAATTTTAAAAGAATAGCACTATTATATCCAGGAAATTGTTCAAGGAGTCAAACTCGTTTTAAGGGATAATTATTTTGAATTATAAAATGATTTTAGCTAATAATTTACTCAAAATGAAATTTTGTCATTTCATAATCAACTGTAGTTATTTTTCTTACATTACAACTACAAGAATAATTGTTGGTGATATTCTAAAAGCCCAAAGAGGAATCCTGACAACAAATCGATTATTTCTAATAATTCTCTAATATGAAAGGCATCAATATAGTCTTTCTACAGTTTAGTAAAATATAAAACAATACTGAGATTTTTTCCAATTGTTAAAAATAAATAAAAATGTAAATAAATTGATAAATAAATAAAAGTAAACCACATACTGTAAAAAATTCATTAACAACATACAAGCAGCAACATTTTTTAAAGACTTTCATATTGTCTTTATTTCCTATCAGGTATGCAGATCAACATTTGTACACTGAAATTGAGAAAGAAAAATTTTCAATACAAAAAGAAAACTAGTATGGTAATTTTTCTAAAAGTTCAAATCATGAACAAGGACTCATATATCAGATTACCAATACAATAGGAAAATAGAGATGCCTAAAGCAAAATTGCTCAGGTTTGTTGAGTAACAAACCAAAAACATTCACTCGACTGGTCTCATTGAACAAATAACTCACTTCACATTTGTGTGGTGTGTGCATGTATATGTCTCTTGCTCAACCTTGACGGACGAACAAATGGACTGACGGACGGACGGATGGATGCATGCCAGTAGAGGTCACCACTTACCTCTGATAAAAGATGAGCTGAAAGCAAGAGCAGGGGCACAGTCAGACAGTCACTTACCTGTAAAAGATGGGTCAGAAGCAGGCTAGATCAAGCATTCATTTAGTGTCACCTTCAGAACGAGTGCCAGTTTCTTCATTGCTGTCAACATCACCACGGCTATCAGATGGGATCTCTCCATCCTCATACTTGTCATATTGCATCTCTTCCATTTGCTCAATGTCACAATCATTGTACAACCTTCGCTTGTCTGGGTGCAAAAATAGAAAGGCAACATAAGAGAAAACTCAAATAATAACTTTGAAAGTCAGTGGATTTGTATCTTTCAAAAATTACATAATCATTTGATATCAATACTGCTTAAAAAGTTTTGAAATGTTTTATTGACAAGGTACCTAAACTAATCTTAGAAAAACTGTATAGCTTTCTTAAATAACTGACAAAGCTTAGAAATTGCAAATGGTTATTGTCTTTTCTATATGTTCACAGTATCAAATCTTAGAAAACCCTTGACTAATGTTTTAAAATTAAAGAATTAATAAGATTTACCCCACTTTTGTTATTTCTGAATTAGTTTAGAAATTTTTATAACTAAAAGAACATACACTGACGAGTCAAAACAACCAGTACATGTGCCAAAAATGACAGCAACTGTCTTGTGATAACTACACACAATAGATAAGCCACACTTATGTATTTCATTTAGATGTATTGAAGACTAGTTATGTGCAAGAAAGAATTTGAGTGACTTTGATAAAATCCAAATTTTAATTAATAGACTAGGTCAGAACATCTCTAAAATCACACAACTTGTAGAATACTCTTGTTCAGTTGTGACGAGTACCTATTGCCAGTGATCCAATAGCTGGGATGGGAGGATACTAAATCACCAACAATGCAGTTTAGACTTATCGATGCAAGAAGTAAACATACGCTTTACTGCCAAGCACAAACCAACAGAAAGGCTATTGTAGTACTAACTACAAATAACTTTAATCAAGATGAAAATACTTCCATCCTTGTTTCTATAATTGCAGGTCAATCAGGATACTCATGCTAAGTGCATTGTCTATTTCCAAAAGCATTCTTATACACAAATGAGCATCAAAACTGTACCTTATATTGATGGAAAGAGATCAACTAGCTCAATAAATCTTCATTTTTTCCCTGAATATGGAGGATGGCAATGTACATATGCATCATTATCCTGAAGAAGTGATGACATCAAGATGCATTGAGAAAACCAAAAGCCACTAGAAGCTGGGAAACAGTCCTATCTAAATGGAAGGCAATTTATCATGCACCACTTAACCTCAATATTATTGAGAACCAAGTACACCTTTTTCATGAAAACCATCTTCTATAACAGTTACATCTTCCAGCAGGACAATACACCCTGCTACACCACATGAGTCACACATGAATGCTTTCAAGAACATGAAAAAGTTCATACTTGATTGGGTAAAATCTGTTCTGCAAGCACATGAATGACCAACACCTTATTAGACAGGGGATCATTGATATTCATTTAATATAAACAGCAAAATTATTTATGATAAAGAGATAAATCTAAAAATTATTCACAAAATTAATGAATAAAAAAGTGTTAAAATATTTCAACAAAATCTGAATATGAAAACCATGAAATGAAATTTAAGTATAAATACAGGAAGCACCTACAGGTATTTTATATTACTCAATACAAATTGTAAATTTATTAGTTAACAAACAATATGCCTGTGCTCAAATTTACTCTGCACACCATGAAGTTCACATGCATATATGTTTGTGTGTATGTTCCTTTATGTTATATTTCTAAGTATAAAAAGATCTTTGCTCAGAGTAAAATTTGTCAAAAAAATCAACTCACCATTCTCCAAGTGCAGGAACTTTCTCTCACTATTGCTGCCAGACAGTTGTTTAGAATCAATGCTAGTTGAACGTCGCTTTCTGTCCTGACTTTGGGAACGATGCCTTGACTCTTTGCTGCCAGAACGACGTTTGGAATCTCTGCTTCGTGAACGATGCTTATTGAACTCTTGTCCTGGAGAACTAGTTTTTGAATCTGGGCTTCTTGAGTGATATTTTGATTCTTTGCTGTCAGACCTGCTCTTCAGCTCCCGACTACGTGATCTGCGACTGCGATGATTAAGTTGACGTGAAGTATGACTTCTGGAACTGGAGTGACTCCTCGAGCGGTGCCGCCGACTGCTTTTGTGTTTCTCTTTACTGCCAGATCTGTGCCGGTGACGACTACTTCGACTCCTAGAACGCCGTTTTCTAAACAAGAATTTACAATTTATGTTTACCCTTTTAACCTATAAAAACTATTTTATATAAATTAAGAACAGAAAATAAGCATAAACATTATTGGATGTTCTAACCAATAAATTTCAATAACATAAATAAAATGCTTGGAGAAAAAAAAAAAAAAAAAAAACAGAAGTTGCACAATAGACACTAAAAAGTGTGAATTCAATTTCAGAACTTTAAAAATTATTAGTTTGATTCAACTTTGAATCTTGCCAAAAATGCTCATCTTGAATTGTTGAATTAGACAGTATATATTTTTCACTTTCAATAAAAATTTGGAGAAATTTCATTTTCTTTGTCTAAAAGAAAACAAAATTTCAATTCATGCTATATATATATATATATATATATATATATATATATATATATATATAAACTATATATATATATATATATATATATAGTTTAACACAAATGAATTTGAAAACTTAGACTACATAAATAAAAATTAACTTAATTAAAATTATATTTAAGCTTATAAATTCAAATACTAACAGATTGTTGGATATATTTTAAGATAAGTTGTAGGTTTTGTTTTGGTTTTTTTTGGTAGGTGCTACTTTAAAATATGGCATGTAAGAGTATGCAGCAGTAAAAGCACATACAAATCTCTTCTTGATCTTTTAACTTGCTATGCAAAGAGATCAAAAAAGTAAATATATATTTTAACTAGAACAAATATGCCAACATGACCAAATTTTTTTTTTTTTATCAAAAATGTGTGTCCTCTTGAAGTACTGTATCAATTAATCTCAATTCTACTGAGACTTTTTTTTTTTAATTCATTAAATACAATATTGGAAATGAAATTTACATATACACTTTGTCACTTATTTTCAGTTTAATATGAGAACTTCCAGTGAGTATTCTGTCAAATATGCTTTGTATTTTATTATTTTTTTTCTTTCATTTAATGTTCATTTATATCTGGAAGTAATGTTCTGAACTTTATATAAATTATAAAAAACAAAAAAGTATAAAGTAGTATTTTTTTCTTAAAAATCAAGGTTTTTGTACACCCCCCCCAGCAAGTTCTTTTAATAGATTGATAGGACGTTTTAAATTTTACCTCAATATATTATCATATACATTTCAGAAGATTCTCATTTTTTTTTTAAATACTAGTATGGAAGCAAGTGTAAATTTATGAATTAACAGTAATAAATCTAACAGCATTAATTGTAAGAGATATGTTTTGTTTTTGATGATGAGAAACAAAATGACCATGTGCTCTTGTACTAAATACAAGAGGTAATAATAAGTCTGGATTTAAATTGCATGTGATTATAAAGAGCAGAATTTCTGGGTATAGTTACATACTTGGAAATCAAAAAATGTGTTACAACTATTCATAAGATAAATCTATTTGGGAATTCCACATTTCTATCAGATCAAATTTACTAAGTCAACAAAGCCACAACCCAAAAAAAACATTTTAATATTGTTATGAATTTAGACCCTGGGGATAGTCAAATTCATATTTTATTCATAAATATAGACTCCTCACTTCTCTCTTTTTGTTTCCCTCACAAACCAGCAGAAGTAGACGAAAAGTCTGAAGAGTTGAATTTGGGTCAAGGGTGCGTGCTGACTAATTAACGGTCAAGTTTCCCTAATATGGGTGTATGAACTGGCAAGCAGCCCCTAGCAACAAGCAACCTATTTGAAGGCTGAATGCCAATTGACCAAGAAGCCCATGTGATATGAGGCAGCAGAAAGGTCGAATCTGCAAAGAGGAAAAATCAGACAAGTCAGTTGGCCAAGAGATCCCAAAACAAGCAGATGTGTCTGTGATGCAAAGAGTAAACTGCCTGCCTCAGGCTAGTTCATATGGGAAGATTAAAAGGCCACCAGAAAAAGGATAAGAACCATGTGACTATTTTGTTTATTGACTGACCATGAGAAAAACCAGAGAACAAGAAACGATTTGAAAATGTACCCAGAAAGAAAAAGAAAAAAAAAAAAAGAAAATTAAGGGTCAGTGAAACACGATACCAGAAAAACGAGAGAGACATATGTATTAAAAAAAAGATAATATAAAGGAGGGAGAGAGAGAAGTAAGAATAGCCTTCATTTTAATGTTTTTAATTTTTGCTGACCCCGTTCCTACCGCACACAAAACACATCGAAAAAATTTTTTTGGCACACATCACAAGAAAATTTCTAAGTGAATTGTTCCCAAATTGTTAAAATATAAATATTTTTATTTTTGTCACTAAGACTATTTTACTTCGCATACATGCCTTTAGTTTTTGGGGTAAATAAAATAATTTATATTCTAAATTTTGCATTTCGTGTTGTCTTTATTTTTGGCTTGTTCGAAAATCTGTGTTATAGTTTTCCCTGTTCACTTGTTGTTGAATGACATCCCGAAATAAAATATTGTCTGACCTAATACCAGGAATACGCTTGGCATTGTCCGGGTGATAGGCATAGGTAAAAAGGGTTGAGACTAAACGCTTCTCACCTTCGCCGACAATAAATAGTCGGAGAAGCTTCGAGACAATATTCATTTTTGTATGTAACACTAATGAGATAACCATTAATGTTAATTATAGAATAGTCAACTTTATTTGGCATATTTGTACCCATTAAGTGGGTAAGAATTAATAATTGCTAAGTTCCAGTGACTTTCTCTCCAGGCAGCACTTGCCACTTCATCTAAAAGAGATATGAGCTGAGTTTATTACTCAGTACCAGGGCCTAAGCAGTTTTTTGCACAGCTCTCAGAGAATTTCAATTCCTGCAGGGCATTACCAAACTAAACTAACCTTGTTTGGCCTCATGAGGAGCTAAATAAATATATCCAACAGATCACTGGGTCATTATTCTAAAAATTATTTATTATTTATAAAAATGTACAGCAAAATCATACATTTATAATCTTTTAATGTAAACTTCATTTAAACAAATTTTTTAATGGTTGTCAAAATGAGAAAACAAAATTATACAACAGTTTAGTCGAGTGAACAGGATAAAAACCAATGAATATTTTTCCTTTGTGTGTACTGTGTTTGTTCAATTTCACAATAAGTGAGAGAGATGAAGAAAATATTGGTTAGATAAAATATAGTTTAAAAATGAGAATTTCTCCTTCAGCAATTATTACTTATAAAGGAAGCAAAGATCAAAGTGTGATAAAATGAGATAAGTGATCTCTGAAGGTCATACTTCAATAATGCTAATGATAGATACTTCAATTATTCAAAAACACATAAAGTCAGGCAACATATGGTGTTGCAAAGAAAAGAACTAACAAATTGAATCCTTGAAAATTTAGATAATATCATACAATGAGCAAGACTATGTTGAAAGTACAACTAATAGAGATAAATCATTTGTAAGTGAAGTTTGCAAAGAAGGGAAATTTAATAAAAGAAAACTAATGGGCAACCTGGAGCATAGACTAAGACTTGTTTACCTATCTCTGCTTCTACTACGACTTCTTCTGGTATGGCACCGGCTTCGACAAGAACCCCACTTCTCTCTTTCATGATCTCGTTCCTTTTCCTTTTCTCGTTCTTTTTCTTTCTTTCGCTTTTCTTCACGCTCTCTCTCTTTCTCTCGTTCTCGTTCTCTCTCCCTCTCTTCTTTCTCTCGTACAAGTCTGGCTTCCCTTTCTTCTGCTGACTGTAACTTTCTCTGAAATTAAAAAATAAATGAATACTGTTTTAGAATTTAAGTTAAATATCAGTAAAGACTAAACAGATTAATTAGATTTAACCAAAAAGGAATAAAATCAAAACAACCAAACCAAAAAATTATCCTAAAACAAAAGTTAATTTATCAACCTGATAGAGATGCAATGGTTATTATTTTATATATCAATATATGTGTTAAGGATCTAACATTCATTCATTCATTCTATGTAATCTTAAAATACAAAACATCTGACATGCTTATTTCTTCAATTCATACCAAGAATGACAATTTGGGATAATGAAATTAAAGGTTCATGTTATAAAAATAAGTTTACTTTGATATGAATTATTATATTGTATATTAACACAAAATCATCTCTTATACTCTATTTCAACAGTCACTGAATTGTTTTTAGGTCTTATATACACACAAGACCAAAAAGAAAGAAAAGTATTAGTTGACTTGTCCTATTCCTAGACTTACATGAAAACATTTCATAAAAGAAATTAACACTTTGCAAATGAATGGTAAAACAATTCAAACTTGTTAGATTTTTTTAAACAAAATATTCTCTTTATTAACTTTTAATGAGTTACTTAATTTGAAAAGAATTTTTAAAAAAGTAAAAGTTAGGAAATATAAATTTAAATAAGAATTTTAATTTAGTTGTTTTGTTTTTTTTGGAGGGGTTCTGGGTAGGGGGATCAAACCATAAGTTGTTAGTTTACTAACTTGTTTTCTTTCTTCAACATAGGTTCTAATTCTTGCATAACCAGAATGCTGCTTTCCCATGATATGCTCATCAATGCGTTGTTGAATATCTCCCACTACGAGCAATGCACCACACACATTGCACACCTCCATTGTCTTCTCGCTCTCTGGGGTTTGATTAATCTGTCGGCTCTGAGGAAAATTAAAGTTAAAAAAAAATCCAGTTTCCTGCTTAATAAAAAGACACTGTGTGTGTGTGTGTGTGTGTGTGTGTTTGAGTAAAAAAGAGAAAATAAGATTTGACAAACTAACACAAGTGTTACAAATTTTTTTGTATAAACCCTCTATAAATACAAATGTGTTTCAGTTTAGACTTCTGCACCCATTTTAATTCCTCTGTTTAATAATGGAAAGAATGACTAGCATAATACTCTGGTCTGATTCTCTTCTTAATATTGGTCAAGAAAACTTAAAATTGTCACAGGAAAACTGTCTCCACTTTTCAATGCAGTCACATTTTTAGTCAGCAATTTTCTAAAACATATCAAAGATGATTGAACTTAGTGTTTTTTTAACTTGTGACTAGTTTAATGCTTATAAAATATATCTCCAGGATATAATTCCGGAATTACATTATAAATGAATAATGTCTTTAATATCCCAAATCAAGCAAATCTAACTATGGTTTTATCATACAAATGATATAGGCATAGAATGAAAGACTCATTTTCAAGGAAAAAAGTTGGCTTTAACATGAGCCAGATAAAAAATAATAATATAAAAAAAATAACCAGAACTAAATGACAGAAATTATCAGAAAATTTTTGTTAAATTAGGAAAAGAAAAACATGCCAACACTACTTACATTTTCTAGTGCTTTACGCTCTTCTCTCAATTGATCACATAACTTCATTACACCTTGAGCCTCTCCAACTTTGCCTTCACAACCTAAATTTTCAGCCTAAGAAAAAAAAATTGGTTGAGTACAGTCAGAAAGAGTTTGAAAAATCCTAAACTATAATTTGAGGTCTTATATTTCTAAAAAGAGGGGTATTCACAATATTAGAATAGTTTTAATGATAAAGAAAATGGCTAAAAAGCAAAAAATTTACTTTAGTATAGCAATAAATGCACAAATTGTACACCTTGTAAGAGATGGAAACAAAAAAAAGATTAAATAGTTTAAACTTTTAAAAAAGATGACAGAAACATAAAAGGAAAAAGTCATTTTACTGTTAATGCACACAAACAAAAGATTTTAAACACTAAAATGCCATCACTTTCAAAAGTTACACTTAGTTATGTTGACTTTATTTTGTAAAGATTCAGGTAAAATAAATGCACAATTTTGATTAGCAAAGATCAAATAAAAAACTAGAGAGTTACCTGTTGGACTAACTCATTGATCCGTTCTGTTAACATAGCAACTTTTTCTTCTTTAAGTGCTGCTGCATTACTAGAAGGCTACAGCAAAAATAAAAAGAAATGAAAAAATATATTTTCTATATAGGCAAGTAATAAAAAAAATTAAATTAAATTTAAAAAAAAAAAAAAAAAAAAAAAAAAAAATCACTAAGAACCTGAAAAAGTATGTAACAGCAAAATAATCTACAAATAAAACCATAAATGATAAGGATATTGTC
Source organism: Sepioteuthis lessoniana (assembly GCA_963585895.1). Taxonomy (NCBI): domain Eukaryota; kingdom Metazoa; phylum Mollusca; class Cephalopoda; order Myopsida; family Loliginidae; genus Sepioteuthis; species Sepioteuthis lessoniana. The sequence continues at coordinate 27,383,862 of OY757946.1, forward strand.
ACGTGATATCCCGCGGAGACAATAGAGGTAAGATTAATACTATCCTCCCGTTGGAATGAACAGTGGAAACCCGTCAAAAAAGTGACTGTTAAGAGAGAATGTGGGTCACAGAGGGGATATCAACAGGTGTTGGTACTTAGTAACCTCAGGTCGCCGGACACCGGAAGGGGAGGGAGAGAGAAGCCAAATGATTGGCTGGGACCCCAAAACGGAAATAGATAGTAAGAAAGTTTTTTTTTGAGCAGGGCTCGTGGCAGACAGACCCCTAGCCATTTACTCCGGGTTGAAGACAAAAGAATATCTGAAACACGAGGAACCCCAGGTTCTTCAAGCCAGTGTAGAAAAATAGAATAAAGTCTATTAGCCTGTGAAAGAAGAAAGATTCTCCAGTGGAACACCATCGAAAAATAAGATAAGTAACTTTGGGGCCATTTCTCCTTTATACCCAAACTTTATATACCACTCTCTCTCAATTTGAAGAAAAACAAAAGTCAAGAAAAGACATTTATATTCATGGACTGTCCAATTATTATATGTTTTGACACTTTGAAAGTGTATATAACTGTAGTAAAGGAATCATATATTTTTATGTTACCACGTGGTCTATGATGTTACTTCATGCTTCCTTTTCAGCTTCTATTCACCTTATGTTATCTTGCTTAGAATTGTCCTATTAATTCCTTAACAATATCACACGGGAAACCGGAGTTGCCGACTAATACAATATAATATTATTACGACTAAAACCTATAGGTCCATATCTTCTGTTGTCTAGGGGAAGAAGTTTAGCGACCTGGTGGGTGTGTGGATAGTGTGAAATTTGGAACCCCTTGCCAGCGGCGGTCAGTCTGGCCCTAAATCAATCCCTCACATAATATACCAGTTCTTATATGCCTGAGAGAAAAACTCTGAACGAGGACTTATTCTATAGGGGATCAAGTGCCAACCTGCCCCGTCTCCACATGTGCGAAAATAAAGTCCCGTTTTGGGATTTTAGTCAATTTGCCGTCACAATATCATTTCCAATACATATAAGGATATTGTTTCCAATTAAATACATGCTAAGAGTTGTTTATCAAAATATTTCTTTTAAATAATAAACTTATCAAAATCATACCTTGTAAATAGATTTTTAAAAAAAGTTGTAAAGAGAAAAAATTTAAATAGTTTAAAATCAGTTTTATTACAGGCAACTTTTAATTAAATTAATTCAACCAATATAGTACTTAATATTACATCTCAAACTTAATGACCAAACATCATAACATTTACATCTTTTCAGATTTTTTTACAGATAATCTTGTTATATACTCAGAATGAAGTGACAATAACACTTGTTTATAAAAATATAAACTCTTTATTTACAAAAGTCGAGATGGTTGTGAGAGAGAGACAGGACTGCTAGGATTTACACCACATTGAGACAGATATATTCAGAGCCTTACTTCTTTGTGCTTCTTTCACGGGAGCCTGAAACAGAGTAGCCTTATAACCCAGGGACCACCTGGTCCCCACTCCAGGCTAATGCCAAGATAGCATAACTTGTCTACTCTGTTGATTGCTCTCTCCAACTGACTGATGGGGTTGAAAACTTCCGTCATTATATATTTTTCTGATGCCCACACATTTCCTTCCAGCATCCCAACTACGATATTTTTTCCACGCAATTCACATAGCATTTCCACTGTCCCTTGTTTACCTTAAAACACAGTTGCACATCCTGTTTTTGAAATCTATACTAACTGGCCCGTCAAAGGTAAATATGTAATATTCTTAATTATACTATTTTTTAGAATGTTCACCAGTGAACATTTTCTTAGCGTCCTCCTTCTCTGACTCTGTTTCCTCACAAAAAAAAAAAAAAAAATACAAAAGAAACAAAATAAAACAATCATAATACCAAAAAACAAAAAAAAACTTTAAACACTTGCCTGTTGTTGTAATAACCTAAATTACTTCTATGCTATTTTTTCATGTGTTTGGCTATTCCCACATACATAGATCAAAAATACAATACAAATACATCTCATTTCCAAAAACACCATAGGGCCATCTGCGATTTCTTGAGGAAACTAAAAAAAATATGACAAGATCAACGTCTTGGTCGCAAAAAAATGGTCACAAACCCAGTGACCCCCAGTCATTTGCTCTACAGGTTCCTACCTGGTGAATTACACAAAATCCAAGAACATTACATTCATGGCCCAAAACAATACATTAAAAGGGCATTATAAATTGTCATTCATGCAGCAAAATAACCAAAATATACTATGCCAAAAATATCTATCAATCATGTGCTATTCTTTTCCACTATTGATTTTCTCTTTAAATCAATTACTGCTTATAATATTCCCACACACTAGGTCTTCTCTTTAGTTCAACACACATACAACCCAATAACCATTGATCACTTTTTAAGATTTCCGTTCCTTATCTATCTCTCAGAACATATTTGTCTACAAAACCCCGATGGACGGTGTTTTACCCCTCACATAATCATGTTGCTATTTAATTCATCAGGAACCTCGGTGTCAACTAAATTGCTGACATGCTGACCATGCATAAATCCAAAATATCAATCACCCACAATTCATACCCCCTGAAAAAAATTTTTAAACCTTAATAACTTAGGAGTAGTATCAGTCATTTTTCTTTCTATCCAGAACTCCAACTCTCAGGAAAATTCAGGCTGCCAAAAGCCTTCTGAAAAATCATCTAGCCAAACTTCTATGGGGAATCTTCCAAACTGGGACTTCACTCACGGAATGATCTCTAAAATTACCCATAACACAATTTGGATGAAATCCCAGCCAATTAGACTCGAAATCAGCCTCAAGCAGAACAAAAAACAAGGACTTAATAAACTAAATAAAATAATTTTTTTTTTAAATTTCATTTTTCCATGAAAACTCCAAACAAAACTAATCTTCCTTCTTCCTAAAAAATTAAAATCCCCATGTGTCAATGGCGGAGGAAAATTTTTCATGATGTGAAAAGGAGGGAATTAAAATGGCACCTCAATTCAAAATAATTTTTCGTCACACACACTAAAACAATCTAAGCCTGAAAGATCACTCAAAATAAAATTGTTTTTCTAAAAGTTCACAAATCCTCAATTTTTTTAAATGCCTGTTCTATGAAAAAAAAAAAAAAAAAAAAAAATTTTCTTCCCCCTTTTTTTTTCTCCATGCAAATTCTATGTGCGTATCAACTTTTCCTTTTCTCAAATTCTAAAAAATTTTTTTTCAATTCAGAGCTGTTCTTTTGTTTCTTTTCATAACTTGTAAAAATTATTTTTTTAAAAACTGTTGTTTTTTTTTTAAAACATACATTTGTATACTTTACTTACAATTTTTCTTTTTTTATATACATACTGTTCATTGTTTCTTTCTTGTCTAGTCTTTTTATTTTCCAGTTTTCTTCTGTTAGGCTGCTTTTATTCTTTTCATTGTCTAGCAGTCTTTTCTTTCCTTCCTGCGTTTCTTCCTGTTTTTTTTCTTTCTATTCTTTTTTCTTTACTCTCTATTTTTACTACTGTCTGTGGGTTATTCTTGTCTAGCCGTCTCTTTCCTTTTCTTTCTGTTCAGTCGTATCTTTCTTTTTTTATCCCCAAACTATGATTCAATGTCTTACTTTACTAATTATGTTTTTGTTTGTTTTTCTTAAATGTTCATTGTTCCAAATCTGTTCTGTCTTTTTCGTCTTTCTATATCGGCAAATAACTTCAACCTTTTTCTCCAGTTCTCTTTGTCTTCTCTTTCTGCTAACTTATGCCACCATAGATTCACCCCTCCCCCACTTTTCCAACTTCTAACAAGTATTTCCACAAAACTAAGCATGCCCCATAAACAAACTGTTGTCATTTCTACCTTTTTTTTCTCTCTTTTTCTGATCAAAATATATTAGTTTCCTGCTCACTTCCAAAAGCAAGATAAAATCTAGGGAACTTTCTTCCAAACAACACAAACCTTTTCCTTCTCTTTCTTCACCATTGGTCTATCTCTTCTTTTTCAATGTTTAACATGTATATATTTTTTCTTAATCTTAGTTTGAATCCTTGTCCAGAATTCCTTCTGCATACCACAATAAAGGCTAAGTGTCAGTACATTTACTACCTAACTCCCATCCCTCTTTCAATATTCATTTCTTCCAGTCCATGGGTACAATACATTCCATCTTCAACAAAAGCAGTAGTCTAGCTTTTTGCCAAAATCTCAAATTCTGTTCTCACCTCAGAGAGACAACTCATAATTCTATCAAACACAACTGTTCTCATCTCAAAGAAAATTCCATAATTCTTTTCAACACAACTCGGACAACTCTGCAAAAACCTCACCTACATCAATTTATGTGGCACAGTAAACAAACCTTATGCAATAGCCACATAAATATTATCAGATCCTGGAATTGAATAATATATATGTATATATATATACACACACACACAAACTCTTACATTAATATAGCTTATTAAATTTACAAATTGATAAAATTTCATTCACAAAACTCTTAAAATTTCAATGTCCATTCAGATTTTTATCATCAAGCGGTCATTTCTTTGACACATCAGCAACATTCCCTCCCCTTTACCTATTTCAGTCTGTATGTTTCTTTCTTTTCCCTAATAAATCTCACTTAAACTAAAATCTAGTTTATTATTTAATTATTCTAATACTAGCAGGCACAAATCTACAAAACTTACTTCATTTCTTGATGTCTTCTCCTGTTTCCAGTTGGGTTTGTCTATTGCTATTTTTATTGTTTTTCTTTCATTCCTTTCTATCTTGTTCTTTCTTTTTCGATATTTTTCATTTTCACACAAGGCTTTCTGTTTTTGTCTTCTTTGGTTGGGTGTGCTTTTGTTTTTCATCTTGTTCTTTCTTTCTCTATTTCTCCTTTTTTGTCTTTCCTTTCTGTCACCTCTAACAATCCTTTTTTTTTCTTTCATCATCCACTTTTTTTTCAATAGTCTAGTGGATAACTCATGTTTGAAATCATGTCATGTCAGCATGAACCAGCCTTCAGCACCAAATGAAACAAATGTTATATACCCGAAATGAAGAGTCAATAACACTTGTTTATAAAAATATAAACTCTTTATTTACAAAAAAGTTATGATGGTCGTGAGAGAGACAAACAGACAGGACTGCTAGAATTTACACCACATTGAAAGAGATATATTCAAAGCCTGATACAGAGCAGCCTTACAACCACTAGATTCCAAAATAAATCTTTTATACAATAAGGATTAAAATTATTACCAAGATTTTTTAAAATTATCATATACAGCATCAACAGGTACTAAACAGAAAATGCTGAAATACTACAACTAATAACTTCCCTTTCTTTTTTTACTACTTTTAATAAGGTTTTACTTTATATCGCAGAAATATCTACTATATGGTCTTTTATAGAACCGGATCATTGTCCTAATGAGTAGAGTGTTTGCCAATGGTCCAGGAGACTGGGGTTCAATTCCAGGTCAAGTCATAGCAAAGACTCAAAAAAAAAAAAAAAAAAAAAAAAAAGGTACTTGATGCTGCCTTGCTTAACTCAGCATTATAAGGTAAGGATCAAAGGTAAAGTGGAACAATCCAGAGAATAAAGTAGTGCCCTCCTTATGCCTCAGTGTAGTAGCTATTGAAAAGGGAGCCTTCGGGGGTCACCCCTGACCAAGGTCGCCAACTTCACTTAACTTTTTTAATAGAACTTGCCTATATATTTTTATGAAATTTTATTTTTTTAATTCTTCAATGAAAATGTTGCATAGAATTTTTTTTCAGTTATATTCAGAGAGGATGTTTTCAATCTTTTATAAGAAACTAAACTGCAGTTAAATAAGAGGATAGTAAATTAGAGAATAGAAATTTATTTTTGCCAGAGCTTTTTAGTGGAAATAGACTACAAAATTTTATAATAATTGATCACTTAAATTTTTTTAAAATGCTGTTTTATTGATGTGAATAAGACATGTTAATAACTGTAGCCTTAAAAGATATTGAATCTAGAATTAGAGGAAGTGGAGCTAAACAGAATCAATACAATTATTTCCTAGATCAAATGAATACTTATGGCAAAAATTGGCTACTCAAACAAATCATGCCAATCATTGTTATACCAATTAAACTGGGGAAAAAAAAAAACAAAAAAAAACGATCATTTTATATAAAATCTTATCATTCGATTTCTAACAGTTACCATTAAAAAAAATAAGATACATCCCAGTAAGATTTTTGTTAAAGCAATAACATTAAAATGCTAATTAAAAGACTAAATTAATCCAATTTGCCATTTAATGTGGGTCTGCATTCATACTAACCCTGAACACCGATTTATCAAACGAGAAAACTAAGAATATTAAACACTATTTATAGATTAGTTTTCGTTATTTGCAAATAATATAAATTCTATAAATACCAAAATAACTTGGCATTGAGCTTAACAGCCACCAATAGTGACTTTTAGACAAATTGGAATTGTGGTAAAAAAATTCTAAAATTTAAACAATTAAGAAACATGATTCATAATGAAATATTAAAATGAATTGTTTATAATGAATAAAAAAGCATTAATTTAAATGCTTGTCATGACCAAAGAAATATGTTTGGAATAAACATTTTGAAATTAACAAGTTATGTAACACTTTTTCTTAAAAGATATACAAAATAAGTGCCTTGTAGAAAAAAACTTTTTTTTTTTCTTTTTTAAATTAATAACCTACATCCAAAGATCTATATTTTTAAGTAGTAAATCATTTTTTACTAAAATATCTCCATTCTTATATTACCTGTCTTCTATTTGCTCAATATCAATTACACATTCCATTCTCAATGAATTGGTAGGATTTAAGCATTAAAATATTTTGAAATGATTTATTCATAACAGATGAGATGTGATAGTTAATCTTATAAAAACTGCACTGCTTTCTTAAATTTTTGACTTGGATTTAAAAATGTATGAGAACTATGAAATAAGATCATCCTAAAAACAAGCATAAACAAACAGGTTACTTTTTATTAATAAACAGTACATGAAGCTAACAAATATAGAAAAAAAAAAAAAAAATCACTATTATCCATTTTTATATTACCCAAAGTGACAAGCTTACCACATAATCTATTAAGAGATGTGGTAACTTTTGAGTAATATATGAATAAAAAATCTTTTTTTTAAATATACCCATGTATTATGATAAAAATCAAAATAAACACACACTTACAGTTCCCTGGGTACTGTTTAAAGCTAAACGCTGATGTCCTCTTCGAATTCTCCTTTCCACATCAGAAATCAAAGTTTGAAGGAATCTCATGAATTCTTCTTCATATCCCATCTTTTCAAAACGGCTACTTTTTGTATACCTTGATAAGAAAAAATTCTTTAAAATAGAATTCACTTCAAATAAAATGCAGACATTTTTTTGCCACTTTAGTTTGTAACAATCATTGAAAAAAAAATAAATAAATAAAATACACCATTGAACAATATTAGAAAAAACAGAAACTAAAATGTCTTAACATCAAGGAAAAACTGGTAGATTTAAAAACAAAAAAGTCATTTTATTTCTCTACGCATAAAAAATGATACTTTTTGAACTCCAAAAATTTTATTGAATTTAAAATAATTATAAAAAACATTTTTTTTTCTTTTGGTAATATAAATTTTACTCTTAGTTATCTTAAGTGATGATTTAAGGACATATCTTCTGTTCTTTTATAAAAAAAAAAAAAAATTAAAATAATGTTAGGTATAATCCTTAATGAAGAATAAATAGCATATCAAATCAAACATTAATATATAATAATTAAATGCATTTATACAAATATACTTACTCTTTTTTCAAAACATCATCGTGGATTTTTTCACAATTTCCTGTAAACAAAAAAAAAAAAAAAAGAGTTAATTTATTTAAAATAAATTGAAATGTAAAGATACAAGTTCCAAAAACTAAATCTTACAGTATTTATGTAAGAAGAAATGAGTTGAATCTGACAGAATATATGTAGAAAAGGTAAAAATGGAAGAAAAATGTTTGGTTTGTTTATTTACCAATGCTTTTCAACTTCAATCTTTTTTGAATGCAAAAGTGAATTGTTATCGAAATTATTTTAGTATGAGAAATAATTATGATAGATAAATTTTGATTCAATTAGAAGTCTTCATCAGGGCCTGTTGATCTTGCTATGTGAAAAAAAACAGATTAATACTGGTCGATATGTTCAAATTGCATAGTGTCATGCGATGGAGTTTTTTAAAAAGTAAATGGCGTTTTGTGGTTTAAGAAACGGATTTGTTACCTTTTATTGCTTTGAACGTTTAGAGAAAAGGGAGCTAATCTTTAGTGTGAATTTTGAATTCTTTTAATATTTTTCCTGTAGATTGTGAAATTTTGAAAAAACCTTGTTGTAGTATTGTGTTGTGATGTGCTATGGAACATGCTTTAATTATTCTTTTATTTTTGTCATGAATGAAGGCAAACATGGCAGAATTTTGAAAGTGAAAAGTGTGAATTAAGATGTTGTGAGAAAGTCTTTTTTATGATAATAGATTCTTTTGTTTAAATTTCTGCTTGTTTCTCCTATGTAAAATTTATTGCAATTTTGGTAGCTGATTTTGTAAACACCTGCATTGTTCTTTATTATTTGTTTTGTTTTTGTTGTGCTAGTAGTGGTTTTAATGCCAAAGTGATTAAAGTTTTTTTCAATTAGGGTGGTAGTGGGATTTGGGAGTAAAATTATGTCTCTTTATAGGGTTGGTATTTGAGTAAGGTTTATTTTTATTCATTTTGTGGGATGTATGTTTGTGGATATTTATGGCTTTTGATTTGGCATGGTGAATGAAAGATTTGAGATATATATATATATATATATATATATATATATATATATATATATATATATATATATATATATATATATATATATATATATATAAAAGTAAATGAATAAATAAATTTAACTTACCAAGATCTGCTCTAGTATTAACAAATAGTTCATGAGGACAAAATCCACACAGGAAATATTTACAAACCTAGAGGGGGGAAAAATAAGTTTAATATTTTGAGTTGTATAATATTTCAAGACAATACTTCCAACAAGAAAAATAAATAACTCAAATTGCTCAATTTTTTATGTTGTATTACTCAAATTCAGAACTATTTCTTAAAAGAAAATATTGTCTATGATAAAGTTTTCAAAAATGTTTTAAATGTATAATGGTTATCTTCATTATGATGAAGGCTTTTAGTTCAAATAATTCATAATTAAGTACAATAAAAACTAATACTAGTTTGAAATACCATCTACTGGGAATTTTTTTTTATAAAACCCAGGACAGAAAGAGAAAAAGAATTGTTCAATTAATTTTTGATCAAAACTAATCATTTTCTTAAGTAACATGAACTAGAAAAGATTTTAAGCCAAAATAATGAATTTATAATTATTAATATTTCATAATGTTTCTGATAAAACAAGAGAGTACATAAATAATTAAAAAAATACTTATATCTTTCTGAAAGACTTAACAGCTTTATTATACTGTCTTAACAAAAAAATTGATAAAGAAACAATATAATTGAAAAACTTTACAAAGAAGATTGATTAGAAAAAATGTGAAATATAAAAGTGGTTGTGGTACTTAAAAGAGTGATACATGTGTATTCCTTGTATTGCTCTCCCAAGTTTCTTTTCTGATACTGATTACATTTCTGAATGTGATCATTTCACAACATTACCAAACATTGAGAACAGAGATACCTTCATCCTTTGAAGAATCTTTATTACTCTGACCAAAGGAATCAACTATCTTACAACCATTTGAAAACTCTTCTTCACAAAACAAAACTTATTCACAATCTGACAGTCATTTTCATCCAATCATTTAAAAACAAAAAAACATCTACACTAAGTCTTATGACAGAAAGAAACAATTTTTTTGAAAAAATTTTGTTTTTATTGAGCATTTACACTGGGGCAGAACAAATAACTATATTTAAAAGTGCTATATAATAACTTTGAATAGAATGAATTTAAGAATTTTAATTTATAAAAGATTTTTTTTTATTTTATAAGATTTAGATTAATCGAAGCTTGGCTCGAGTTAAACAAATCAGAATGACATTTGTTCAGATATAGAAAAATTATTTATTTTTCACTTAAAATATTTATATCTTAAAAACAAGGATTGGTAGACAAATTTAATAATTCTAAGTAATATTAGGAATATAGACTTTAATAGATAACATTTAGAGTATGACATTATTTAACTAGTTTATGGTGAGTTTTCACATGTAGATTTGTGTAGCCACAACTGAGAAGCACCCAGTGTGGACTGAATTCACTAATTATTATAATGGTCTACTAAACAAGACGTCTATATTCAGCTTAGACGCGTTAATTACCAGATTTTAACCTATATCAATAAAAGTACAAACAATTGGCATAAGTGAAAAAGAAACCTAAATTATGAAAAAATATTAATATATAAACCAATTTACTAGACGAAAATCATCGAAATTTAAATTAAATTAATATGGTCTAACAAGTTTCAAATTTTACAGCGTTTCAAAATTTCGAACTTACCATCAACAAGAAATAATTTCTAAATATTGGGAACAAGATAAAAAAATTTTAACTAAAATTTAAAGAAATTAGTTAAAATTATTAACAATAATGACCGAGAGAGAAAAAAAAGGGGGATGGATTGTTACTAATGACATTTTTTGTGTGTTTGCAATGGTTAATGGCTTCTCGGGTACTAAAATAAAAAAAACTACTGTTACGAAGAAATAAAAAAAATCTTAAGGCAAAAATCTTAATTTTGAAATAAAACTAGTTTCAAGGTCAAAATGAAATAGGCTAAAGTTTAAATTAACTAAATATTCATTTGTATCTTAAGTAACACTTTTAAACTTTTTAAGAATAAAAAGGTATTACTTCAAATCTGTTCACAAATATTTGTAAACTGATTTGAAGTAATTTTTTTTTCAAATTGAGAATCAATAAATCAATATGTAAAATTAAGAAAGGAAAAAAATAACTTAAATTAATTGTAAAAAAAGAAAAAAAAAAAAAAAAAAAAAGAAAGAAAGAAAAAACCTGTAAAAGCCATAGTTGAAAAATTTTTAAAAGGAAAGATATTTTAGACTCTTGAAACAATTCTTTTTTAATTATGAATATTATACGATTCAATATTATTAATAGAAAAAATAAATTCTAAATCATACTATGTCAATAACTGCATTTAACTACCTTATTTTTACTAAATGAGCTTTTAAGAGCCAAAAAATGTTTTCCTTTTTTTAATTTTTTTTATTATCTAGGAGGGAAATAAAGCATTTTTAATTAGTGCAGTTTATAAACGCAATCACTATAGTTGTTAAAAGGTCTTATCCTTTAGAATTAAGAAAGTTGTGTGGAGATATTATATATATATATATATATATATATAACAATTATAGGAATTACAGTATAAATGAATAAAGATTTGCATTTTGCAACCGTTACGGCGACTACACACAACATGCATGGCTATTGGTTCGCTATTATTTCGTTATAGACAATCACTACATAAAATAAAATTGAGCAAAATTTTAAAAAATTTTGGAACATATAATAAAAATCAGATTCCTCTTTCATGAATAGCAAAACTCTTTTGAAAAATATTAAATTAGAATGAAGATGAATATTTATAAAGCACGCTTCGTGAGTTCGCCATGCTATAGGTTGTTACATACGATGGTAGGTAAAGATAAATCCCAATAACAATAGATTGAAAATTGATTAGCATAAAGGACCAAAGATACATACCTCTTGATCGTCCCATTTTAATTCGCTTCTTTTTTCTGTGGGCTGCAAATTTCTATCTCTTCCCATTAATTCGTCTAACAAAGCTGCTGCTGCCTGAGCCGCCATCTTGATGAAAACTTGTTGGGACGGGATGATAGCGGCTTATTCGAAACTGCTTTATTATTTTTTTTCATTTTTTTATTCCTAATGAAAAAAAAATCAGTAAAAGATAACTAAAAAATTATGAAATGTTTTTAAACACTCTAATTAAAATTAAAATTAAAGAATCAGGAAGAATTACCATTATTTCGAAAATTGCGCAAAAGCCCGAACTAGTATTCGGTAATTTCCGGAACTGTTCGGACCGTGACGTCAGGAAGAGATCTACACGCGGTGTCCGTGCTAAGATTACCGAAGTTGAAGTACGGATAGAGAGAGAAGGATACTCTTGTCACTCTAGAAAAAAAAAACAGGAAAGGGAAGCCTAAATGGCCTCAGAAGATAATGATAACAATGCTCCAGACTCTTGGGAGCAAGAATTGAATAATTCAGATGTGGAGCAGATTAATTCTAATCTATCTAACCTGAACGTAAATGCCGAAGTGTTCGTTCCTGGCCAGAATGTACATGCTCCGGCATTCGTACCATCATTTATGAAAGACTCTGAAGAAAGTCCAGAAGGTAAGTTTTAATAAAATACGAGGAAATAATGTATTTAAGTATCAATTATCCGTAATTGTTCAATCTTATTTTCTTCAAATACCATAAAAACACAAGAAAAATGGCAGCGATTGCTATTTAAATAAAATGTCTATCTTTAAATTTCGTGTTCCTCTATTAGTAAAAGAAAAAAAAAGCCGAACAACATGCCGTCCACGATTTATGAGGTGGGCATAAATTGAGGGACCTGTTTCTAATTCTATAAATTACTGAACAGATGCCTCACTTTCTGACCATTTTGTGTATATATATATATATATATATATTATATACTGAATGACATTTTAGATTTCAACTTTGTTCATTGTTGTTTTTAAAACCTTTTAGACATCTTGACTTTAAGGTTTTAAAATGTGTATCGATCTACTCTTTAATTAAGTCTACTGTTTCGTTTGTGTGTGTGTGTTTTCCTTATACTTTTTTCTTCTAAGTCATCATGCAACATATTTTTCGTTTTAATCAAAATTGTTTTAACTGTCATACTGAAGCAAATTAATAAAAAAAAAGCCTCAGATTTCGTCATTTGGCCTTTCTGGCCAACATATTGCACCAGAGATAATAGTTCAATCTTTTTATTTGAAACTAGGCACATTTACAGTTTTAAGCATTTCGACTTAAAATTTAGACATGGTTAGATTTTTTTTTTTTTTTTATCACATGATGAGAAACCATAAGAAATCTCTTGCTTTTTATTTATTTATTTATTTATCTATTTAAGACTTAAATTTTGTATTCGTGATTTGAATACTGTTTATTAAAGTAAAAAATAACTCTTACCTCATTCAGTGTAAAGTGGTCCCCAGACGGGAAAATCCTAAATTGACCCATTTTCACTTCTTACAGTAATATTTTTTCCAGCTATGGATGGCCAGTTGCGCCGTATTTTTTATTTTTATTTTTTCAACACCTGGGGTTCTTTGCTGGTTAAATACTTTCTTCCTCTTAGACTTGTAATCTGACTAATACTTCAGAAACATGATAATGTTATTTCTTAATGTGATTCTGGTATTTTATTTCTTTGGGATCTTCTTTTCTTTTTTTTTTTTTCCTTTTTTTCTTAATCTGTTAAGTTTTATTCTGACACATCCACGCACACACACGTGTGTGTATCTCAACTTAAGAGTTTTATGCTTACTTCATTAATGTCGTTAAATTCTATACTCTTTAACATTTCCTTATAATTCTCAAAATAATTTGACATTGTCTTTCATCTGTTGAAAAAAAAGCCCGAATGGTCTTTACACTACTGCCTAGTTTGTAAAATTTGCAATAAATCTCAAATCATTGATGGACTACGAAAGAAGAAAATGAATGAAGGAGTTGGCATATTGCAAATTTTAACTAATTTGATTTAAAATTAATTTGTCTGGGGGTGGAAAAAGTTTGAAAGATGCCGAAATTTTTCATGTTGGGATGGTTGCTTTATATGTATATTCAATAGAAAATTGACCAAAGTTAATTTTTGCCTTCTCAATACTGATTACAATAAGGTGATCACGTGATCTAATGCTTTCTTCATCGTGGGTAAGATCAAATTTGACGAGTAATGCCAAGTTTTTAGTGTTTTAACATATCATATTGGAAAAAAAAACTTAGACCTTAAGGGTCATCGAGATATTTTAGGTAAAATATGGACTTTTTGACTGATACAGGTTACTGAACAACAAAAGTGTACAATTCTTCTGATGTAACCATTTTCATTATTCGGGTTCCGTTCTCCTCAAATACGTAAAAAATAATTTCCGTCCAGTTTTCAAACCTATTACTTTGTGACTTTCTTTCTTCCCCAATCCGATTCTCGGTATTAAGGAATGTAACCTCATGCTAAATAATGTGAAATACGAAGTTTCCTTTTACAATGATAACATCCCCTTTACTTTCCGAGTAAACGAGTTAAATCTCGGATCAAAGAAATGCTTCAGTGCCCCCATTGCTTAAAAAAACTAAAAATTCACATAACGTATTAAATTCTGCGAGTTGCCGATCCTTAGTTTGTAGTTTTGTCAACACAATGCTAGTACACGGTTTCTGGTGATCATACATTTAAAAAAAATACCAATTTGAAAATGAACTCATAATCTGATCATAGTCGAACTTATAGAACTTCTAACAGGTTTGAATTATACCTAATGGACTTTCCTGTTGGTACTATGGGGTTTTCTTCCATGACTTGGTAATTCATTTTGAAGACATTTGGAAACCGTGGGTTTGGTGGGAGGTCGGATTTTTATTGCTAAATTTTAGTATATATTTTCTTGTATTTGTTCGCATTTTCGAAACTTTAATTTCGATTCGGAAAAATAGGGTAGGAGTTCTATTTTTAGAACGAACCTATCAAGCATTCTAAGCAAACTATTCTGTTGTCTTTTCTCTCTCTCTCTCTCTCCTCAAGTTATAAAAAACTTGAATGTTGATGGTTCTTTATTTTAAAACCGCTTTCTTTCGAAACTTAGCATCAACGACTAATTTGCCTCTCACAAGACATGCGTTAATTTTCATTTTAGGAGGGAGGATCCGATTTCAGACTTTAAGAAATATGCTTTAAAAAATGTCCATACAATTCTATTCAGGGCGTGGCATTTCCTATTGCCGCGTGCGAGAAATTTCTAATAAAAACTTTTTTTTTATTATCATTCTTTTTTTTTTTTTTTTTTTTTTTTTTTTTTGCTATGAAAATTCCTGCATAACTGACGATGACTTAGTAAAATAGGGTTACTTTGCTTGTTCAAGGGACGTAACTCAAGATTTTAAAAAGCCCAAATTCTGCCAATTTTTATTTAGGATACGCGTTGTATTTTCAGCGTTTGATTTTTTTTTTTTTTAGTCTATATTTTCATTTCCAATGCAGTAAATAGAAATCAACAAAGCTAGCTCTTATTTAACTTTTTTTTTTTTTTTTTTTTTTTTTTTTTTTTTTTTTTTGACAGTATTGCTACAGAAATTTCCTGTCTTAAGTCAAATAAGGTAACAAGTCTAACCATAAAAAAATGCAACGTTTTGATGGTGGTCCCGAAATGATTGCAAAGTCATCTGTTGTTTTGCTTCAATTAAATTTTTGTCTTTTGTGTGTAAAAAAAATAAATAAAATAAAAATAAGTATTAAAAGAATGTGAAATAATTTAAATCAAATTACTACATTATAAATTCCATTCAGGGACCACTATCTGTACATTCTCCTTAAAAAAAAAAATCATTCCTTCTATTATGTGTTAGGTTACTCATCCTAAATGAGTGCCCCCAGAACAATTCATTAATTTATCTGAAATATTAAATTCTCAATCATTATTATTTTTTGACTAGTATTTCTTTCATCTTAATTTTAGTTGGTTTTCATCACAACTATTCTGACCATCAGTCTACAGAAGTGAGTAAACACCATGGATTGAAAATAAAGAATAACCTCCAGGCAAGACTTGAACTTACATCCCTTTTACCTCGGGACGCCTGCCTATATACAGCAGCTGCTCTACTGATCGAGCTACCAGAGCTTTGATAATGAAAGAAATACTAGTCAAAAATGAATAATGGCTAACAATGATTCATCTAAAATAAATAAAAATTAAGATATTATGATACAACCTAAGCAGTCTGATTCTGATTTGAATTCATCTGACTTCATGCAGATATGATCTTTGTAGTTATACAAAGTTAGCATAATCTTACTATTTGAATTTTGATTGTTTTTATTTAAAGGAAAACTTGCGTGATTTATGGGGGGGTGCTGTTTAAATACTGTATATAATCTTCAATGACGACTCAACCATTTCAGCTATACATTGCTGCTCTTGTAATCATCTGTATAAAGGAAAAAATTTATTGGCATTTTAGGAGTTAAATTCTAAAGAACTATTTCAATTTAAATAATTGGATTAGTGTAGTGCTAAGATGTAATTATACTAACTTTGTGCAACTTAAATTGCATGTGTGGGACATCAGCTGAATTTAAATTGGGACTAGTCTGCTTATATTGTATGTAATATTAAAATTTTCACTTGAAAATTTACATCTGCATATAGAAATTGAACTCTTTGAAATTGATTGTGGAAATGTATGCATTTAGTTCAATAAGGAACTAATACAAACTAGTATTAGGTATCTTTTAAATACATTTTCAAGAAAATTCTTCAAATCTACTTATAAAAACTGGGAAAATAACTGTACCTTAAACAGAAAATGTATTTTTACATTAGCTTTCTTGCTAGTTCTACTCAAACTTTGAATGAAAAAAGGTTTATTTCTATACTAAAAATCATTAAAATCTTCTCACTGTTTGCAGACATTTTTTAAACTGTCATTAAGCCAAATTAAGTTTATTCTGTTGGTGCCAATTTGCTAACTAAAATGAATCTTTCTTCAGTGTCACAGTTAAGAGAGTAAGCTCCAGTTCTCTCTCTCTCTTTCTGCTTTTGTTAATAACCTGATCCTTATTCACTTGTATTTCCTGATTTAATAACAATAGATTCTCTAAATTAACTAATTTAAGTAGCAACAATTACTCGGTGTTGCTCAGGTTAAGGTAACCTACACATTCATCATTAACTGAGGTTAATTTTGTTTGTTCCTATTTTAACAGTAATACATCCATTTTTTTAAAAAAAAAAAAAAATGGAAAATGACTAGAAACACAGTAACAGTGCTGATTAGAATTTATGTATATACTTTGGCAAGGCATAACTTTTTTACATTATATAGATGTGAATGCTTTGGGTTCCCATTGTAACATCAGACCAAAATGATAATGATGTTTCTCTTTAGGGAGGAGTGGAGGATTTTAATCAACATTTCATAGTTATCTCTATTAAAAATAGAATTTGGGTGATTAGTAGATGATGGTCAGTGTAGATGCAAACCTCACAAAGTTACAAAATTGTAAATTAGACTGGCCATTACTTTATTTTTAAGACTATTTTAAGCGTGTGGCTCTAATAAAAAGAAATTGTGTGGTTTTAGCTGGGTTATGATTTTTATATGGATGTGGGTGGCATCAAAGTGTGTGTGTGTGTGTGTATAAATATATATAGGTATATGCCAGTTATTCATGAGCTTATTTGAAAGTTTTGTAAATATTTAAACAGCATTTTGCTTTTTATCTCAGTTATGTTCTAAAGTGACATCTGTGCTTGATGTGCTGTCAAAGAACTGCTTATCGTTCCATAGTATGAGCTGACATGATGCTAAAATTCATCTGTGAAAAGTTGTTGGGATAAAATTCTCAGGCATTGAAATAAAATTCGCTTTTTTCTTTTTAAATATACTATACAACCCATTGGACTCCTTGTACCTGGAGTCCATGATGATATTGATATTTAGAAAGGAGTGAAGAATTATAAAAAAAAAAAAAATGTTGGCACTAATAAAATAAGGGTGAGTAGTGGTCATCAATATTGGTTTGAATAAAATGATTGGAATGTGTAAAGAACTTTTGCAGTACTATTTCTTTTGTCCATCTTTGGACAATTGAAACCTAGAATGTATTTTTTGGTTATATTATGAAATAATTTCCTGAACCTTTTTTTTTTAAGTATTGGAAGATGCCAATGATTTTCAGGGTATTTCTGATGTAAAACTGGATTACATTTTATTCAAGTTAGTTAGCTATGAATATAGTGATCTGTCAAATAATATAATACTAACAATTTTTAAAATACAAATCTTGAATAAATTATTAATCCAGGCCTATACAACAGTCTGTGGGCCACATGTGAATGCTCTTGTGGCCATTGAGAACTTTCAAAATAATAAACTTCTATACTCTATTAAGTAAATTCATCGACTGATTCTGTGCAAAAAATTCAATTTCAAGGAAGCCTGACTTCAATCAACTATTGTTTCGACCCTGCAGACCTTTTCTTTGAAATAAACATTAGATATGCTTAAAGAAATGCATCTCTGATGTTTATTTCACTCATCCATGGGTACTAAAAGAACTGATATTTAGGAGTTAGTGTTTAAAAAAATATATATATACTCTTGGTAAAAAGAGAAAGTGATTAATTTAAATTTATTATAAAAGATGAGGGTAAAGTGAATGAAAAATAAGGTCAGGTTAAGGTTATTGTCTTCGGCAATATCACTTTCAGTAGTTTCAGATATTAAGATGTACATAAAAGAAAAAAAAAGACACAAAATATTCAAATAAAACTTAAAATTCTTTTAAATATTCATTATATTCAATGTTTTTTGCTCAATAATCTTTCACCTTTTGTCTCTTGCATTATTGCCCCATGTATTTTGTGCAGTTTTTTTGTGAAATATTTTGTAAACTTAAATGTTATTCATCTAAGTATTGATCAGTCAAGAAGTTATGAATTAAGATTTTCGCATTAAACATCGAGATAGTTTGTCAAGTAGCTTTGTAACTTAATGAGTTTTAATTTAACCATTTCCAATAAGTTTATAATCTATAAATTAGTGGGTTTTTTTCTTAATTTCTTTTGACATTGCATGATGTAAAATAAGAAATAATTATTGATATTCATATTGAGTGTAACAATTTCAGAATAATTGTTGTAAAAGCCAACAATTTACTTAGAGCAGTATTTTTAACTAGTAAATATAAATAAACTTAATTTTTGATAAGACAATGGGACTGGAACACCACTACCTCCCAAGTAATTGTAGATGTATTGTATTAAAAAATACTTTAAAACAGCTTCGAGCTGACAAAGAAAAGAAGCAGAAGGTGCCCCGCAAAAACAATTACTGACACCAACTACGCCGATGACATAGCGATACTGGCAAATACACCCGACCAAGCTGAAACACTACTGCATAGTTTGGAACGAGCAGCCGCAGGCATAGGCCTCTGTCAATGCACACAAAACAGAATATATGTGCTATAAACAAACGGGGGACATCTCCACTCTAGACGGAACCCCTCTTAAACTAGTAGACAAATTCGCTTACCTAGGAAGCAGCGTCGCATCAACCGAAAAGGACATCGACACAAGGTTAACGAAAGCATGGACAGCTATCAATAGGCTATCGATTATATGGAAATCAGACCTAACCAATAAAATGAAACGCAGTTTCTTCCAGGCAGCAGTCACATCGATACTGCTATATGGATGCACTACATGGACTCTAACAAAACGGCTGGAGAAGAAGCTAGACGGCAATTACACAAGAATGCTGCGAGCAATCTTGAACAAGTCCTGGCAGCAACACCCCACAAGACACCAACTGTACGGCCACCTGCCTCC
Organism: Sepioteuthis lessoniana; assembly: GCA_963585895.1. Lineage (NCBI taxonomy): Eukaryota > Metazoa > Mollusca > Cephalopoda > Myopsida > Loliginidae > Sepioteuthis > Sepioteuthis lessoniana. The sequence goes on from OY757946.1 coordinate 27,403,567, forward strand.
TATCACGAAAACTATTCAAGTTAGATGAACCAGACATGCAGGTCACTGCTGGAGAAGCAGGGACGAACTCATAAGTGATGTACTCTTATGGACCCCCACACATGGCCGTGTAAAAGCAGGACGACCAGCACGAACATACATTCAGCAACTATGTGAGGATACAGGATGTTGTCCTGAAGACCTGCCTGAGGTGATGAACGATAGGGAAAAGTGGCGACATGATGATGATTAAAATAACACGGGTATTTTCAGAGAAAGGATTTTAATTTACAAAAAAATAAAAATAAGGAATAATTTGAAAATACTTTTATGCTGTCATCTTTTTAAAAAAAAAAAAAATAAAGTACTAATACTTATAGTTAAACTTTGACATCGAAGATTCATTGGTACAAACATATTTTTGATATTTATCACATAGTACAGATCAGGTCAGCACTTGTCAATTTTTCTAAGTGTTAAAGTGAGTTAATATGGTTAATTAAAGTTGTGCTTTCTTGAAATTAATTTCTTGTACACATTAGGTTTTATAATGAAGCTAACTGCTGGTGTGTAGTTGAATGTACATTTTTTCTAGTTAATTTATTATAAGCAACTGTCTAACCAGATTTTATTTTATATATATATATATATATATATACACACAATTCCCTAAAACTTTTTTTTTTATCCTGTGGCAAGGAATTTTTTGTATTATCTTATTAGGGTTGTATTTTCATCATCTAGTGTGAAGTATTTTTGGATACTTTATTCCAAACTTTCAACTATAGAAAGCATTCATTCAAAATGATGCCCTTTCAATGACTTGACAAATTGTAAATTGTGCATTACCATGATTGTCTTTGGTAATGATAATGGAATCATTTCCTATTGTTTGATTTCAGGGTTGTCTTTTTAAACTGGTTGCTTACTACCAATCGGTCCTTGATAGCTAGGGAAAGAGCTTATGTGTTTCACAAGGGTATTAGAAGTCTTGAATAGAATTTGAATTGTCTTTTTTCTTTTTTTTTCTTTTTTTTTTTTCTCTCTCTCTCTCTCTCTCTCTCCCTCTCTCAATATTATTGCATAAAAAAATTTAACATGATTCCAGGTTTTAATTCAGAAATTACAATCTTTAAACTTAATACTTCATACAATTTTTAAAAATTTTCATTTCTTGAATTAACATTTGCATTTGTGACTTACCTTTTAAATGGTATACTAAATAAATAAGTTTACATTGAAAAATTTAAAAGTTGTAAATTTTCCTATACCTGGGTTTCCAATTTATTTTCAATTTCTCTCTCTCTCTCTCTCTCTCTCTCTCTCTCATAAAAACTTTTATTTTCATTTAATAAATTTCAAATACTTATCTTTTTTGTTTAGATGCAGAAATGGATGATAGCAATGTTGGTGAGTTTTGTTTTTTTTCTTCTGTGTTTTACCATATTTAATTACTGTAAGGCTTGTTATGAGATCTGGTTATTTCAGGACTTTCTTCACTTAAAATTGTTTTATCTGTATAGAATATACAGTGCTTTGCAAAGTATGTATTCCTAACAATAAAAGGATAGGATTTACTGTATGTCAATTTTTATGCTACAATATTAGTTACATAACATTGTTCTCAGATGGATTGCCTTATGCACTAACTTCATTCTTTTGTATTGTCAAAGGAAAACATTTGAATTATTTAATGTTTAAGTTTCCCCAGTTTGCTCTTTAGCAACAAATCAATATTGCTTTTAGTTAATAAATTTGGTGAACTTAGGAGTGTCCAGGAATAATACTGTTCTGATCAACCATCTTTAAAGTTCTTGTGTGCAAGCATTTAATTCATCCAGAAAATCTCTTCAAAAGCTATCTTTGTAGATTAGGCTATCTACAATTACTGTTTTCTGGGCCAAAAAGTTAGAAATAGTTATCAAAGATTATAGCATCCTTTTGAAATACTCTATATAAATAAAATGGGTTTGTGAAAATCAGTCACTATGTTGTCTTTTACAAGAATGTTATTTCTATTGCTCAGTTGAATACCAAAGCTCAACAGAAATATCTGGAGAAAATTAGTTTTAATAACTAATTTTATATATGGTGCCAATATGATCTATACTCAAAGCCTTTTTTTTTTCCTGAAGCTTGAGTCTGAAATCAATGTTATCAACTGTCTCAGCCAGAAGATGGATAATACCAAGAAAACAATGATCAAAGCTGTCACAAATGCTGCTGATGATTTTTGTCTCTTACAAAGTTTTCTATGTGGTGCCTGTCAGCTACAAGTATTAAGGCTTCCAAATGTTTGGTGTTTGATCAATAACTTTTCTTTATTTGGTTTCTCTCTCTCCTTCCTCCAAAACTTCAATATATTCCCTCACCCCTTGCTATCTCTCTCTCTAGACCTTTTTTCACCAAGTTTGGTTGTAGTTTTTGAATAAGCATCATAATTAGCATAATTTTGAGGTGAGCAATTTGTTCAGCCAAAATAACAAATAAACTACCAACATAACGCTGCTTCACTTTATCACTTTGAATCCGGTGTCCACCACGAAGCCAATGTAAGTCCTTGCTGGTCAGTCAATTCCATGTGTTGGAATCCATAGGAGAATGTTGCTTATGAGTTCAACTATATTTTTCCAGCATGTCTTATTTGTTTTACTTGGATGGTTTATGAGATGGGTGGTAAGTGGCTTAAAACAGTATGTAACATTCTTGTGTAGTTCCCATCTAGCTTTTTCTTCTGCACTAGGTGGGAAAGAAAATGGTTTTTCATTAAAAAAAAACAAAAAAAAAACACAAGAAGCAGATGATATCCCACAGAAACAATAACAGATACAGATTACACAAATGATCTAGCGCATCTCACAACTACACCTTCCCAAGCTGAATTCTCGCTGCTTAGCTTAAAGCAAGCAGCAAGAGCCATTGGCCTTTACGTGAATGTAAATAAAACTAGTCTACTGATTTCAGAGATTTGCTACTCAACATGAAGATGGTTCTTCTTTGTTTAAAACACATGACAGCAATATCCCATCTACTGAAAGCAATGTCAACATATGCAGAGCAAAAGTATAAACTGCTATTGACGGGTTATGGATCATGTGGATATCTGATTAAATAAAGAGCTTTCTTCCAAGCTGTGACTGTCTCAGTACTATTATAAGGATGTACCACCTGGATTTATTTTGTATGTATCTTGTAGACGACAACACAATATTCTTTCTATAACAGTTATATTATGACCATCCTGATTTTTTTCTTCTAACAGCACTTTCAATTATTAGAATGGTTAGTACTAAACTGCTTTAAAAATTCATTATGATTGAAATATATAGTAATTAATACAATGTAAATAATTATTTTAACAAATTAATTTTCAAGCTTATCACATGCAACTCTTGGTGTTCAACAGGTTGATATGGATTAACTTAAATCAAGCAAAATTTAATTTTCTTGTGACTTAACATTTATATTAAGTTCAACACTTATTCTCTTCTCATTATTTTAACTTGTTTTAATGACATCTCATAATAACTATATCATTCATTTTGTATATTTTAAGGAAATATTTATGGTGGTGAGATAAAAAAGATGGGTGGTCCCAAAAATATATCTGGTAGTATATTCAGTGTTCTTTTTATTCATTATTTTTTCAACAGTCAATATTAACAATTTGCTTAACATTTAGTTAAAAATGTTGTTTGTTTGTTTTTTCTTTTGTTTTTTGTTGTTTTTTTTTTTGTTGTTGTTTTTTTTTTTTTTTTTTTTAACTAACCTATATAATAAGCAAAATAAAGCTTAATAGATAATTTGAAAAGTTTGCAGAAATTTCTTTTACATACAGACTGTTGGTGAGATCTGTACTCTCAAAGTTTTTGTTTCTTTTTCATACTGCTCCATTATTCCTTTTAAATACTTTTGTTTTAAAAAATGTTTGTCCAATTTGATGACACCTATTTAAGCCAATGTTTAGTAAATAAACTACACAGATTTTGTTTATAGTGGCAAAGGTGTAGGACCAACCATACTTTAATGATCAGCTGATAACAAGAATAACAGATTCTCCTTACAGTATTCAAGTTTTGAATTCAGAGATTTTTCCTTAACCAATTGTTTTGCCATGTCTAAAGACTCCAGTCTGCTCTACTGTTTTAAGTCTTATCAGTTTCTTAACAGTTATACAGTTTTGTGGGGGGGGGGCATTATCCATCAAATATTAAAAGAATTTTTTCTAGGCTATTAAAGAGTAGCAAAAATTCTCATTTGTCTCAAGATATTACTATAATTCTATATCATATTTAAAAAATTGATTTGTAGGCTTGGTCAGGTGTAGGTTCTATTCTGGGTTTTAGAATATATACTGACAAATCTTAAGTATTGATTTGACAAAAACTTACATTGTTAAACATCTTTAATCATATGAAATTTGTTTATTCTTAAACTATTTACCCTATTTACCAAACCCTCTGCTCGGGCAGGATATGACACAAGGTAAATTTTTTAAGCTGAGTTTAACAGGTTTGAATTCAGAGTTTTCCTTCTCATAGACTAGTTGCCTCACCAAGGCTGAAGAGTTCAGTCTGCCCTACTATTTACCCATAGCTGGATGGAGAATATATGGATTCATACCTTTCCCAAGAGTATTAGTGCTACGTGAAATGCAATCAGTCTTGTCCAGAATTTGAACTCGTATCGCCGTGTCCATTTCCTACGACGATAACCATTACACCATGGGCACCTCCTATTCTTAAACTATTTATCCCTATTTTGTCTACACCCCCTTACATCCTCTCTATGATTTGCTGTATATTCCTGTGATTGGATCCGTTTTTATTTCCTGTTTATATATAAATACAACTGTATTTTTAATAAAGTTAATTTTAACCAAGTCATTTAAAATCAATGGGAAAATAATTTCTATTGATACTTTTTTTTAAAGCTTAAAATCTCCCATTAGTGATAGCCATTCCTTTAGGTTACATTTTAAAATATTTCTCTTATTGAAATGTAAAATATGTATTTTAACTTTTAAAAAAATATTAACTTACATCTTGAATCGGTTTTCATTATTGTATTTTACAGATTCTTGTAGAATGTTAATAGCAACGATTTTAAAACTCTTTCACTATATTTTAAGTCTTTATATTCACTTGTTTTAATATTGACTTTTTTTTTCATAGCTGATGACTGGGCTGACAATGTGGAAGAGGAGGAAGAAGAAAAAGAGGAAGAAAAAGCTGATAATGGTGCTGAGGCAATGGAAGTTGAAAGCGCTCCCATGAAACAAAAGCGGAAAAAGAAAGATTCTGCAGCACCCAGTGTTAAAAAAGAGCATGTGAATGTTATATTCATTGGTCATGTAGGTAAGTGTATATGTAATCTTTTTATAATAGAGACTGTGTGTCTAACAAACTGTCACTATTGACTTCACAATTCCCTTAGTTATTTATGTCCCATTCTCCATGGTTTTATGTTTATTTAAATCCGATTTATTAATAAAATTGTTTTATATTACCATTGACTTTATATATTGATAACATGCAATTATATTTATTTATATATATATATATATATATATATATATATATATATACACACACACACAAACCCCAAATAATGATTTACAATAAGAACATATTGCATATTAATGTTAACTTGATTTTAATAAATGTGACAAAAAACAGCAAATCTTAAAAGAAATTCATTAACAAAAAGAGATACCTGTAATTTCATTCTTTACAATCTAATTTGTAATAAAATCTGGAAATGATGGTAATATTTTGCATCCAAACTGTTCTATTCTTTGATTATAACCAATGTTTCAAATCTTTCTATATGCATTCTTATTTAGTTTCATTAGTCTTTCTAATTTAATATATTTTCTTACATTAAAACTTAAATACTTGTGCCAAAAGGGCACATATTTTTGCTAGAATATGATGTAATAACTGTTTATATAATTCAAGTTTAAGATCAAGCTCTCTTTATTAGTACTAATCTTTTTTACTGAAAAATGCAAATATAGATTAATTGTCCTCTTTATCCACTGACTATTTTCCAAGACTAAAACCACAAGTTGTTGCAAACCCTATAAATACTAAATTTTCCCTACATATCTGATAAAGTTTGAGATATAAATCTGCATAAAAGTGATTAACAATAATAATTTCAAATAAAATAGAGTAATTATAGCAATATGCTGTAAACTAAGCAGCAGGATTTGTTTTTACTGTAAATCTTAACCTCAGATATTTTTTTTTAACTTTTCTCTTGCACTGAGACACTGGAGTCCCAGTCAATTAGAAAAATCAAAAAAATTGAGCTCAATTAGAACAGGATAAAACCTATAGTAAATCTTAGTTCAGGGACCCCTTTTTTGGCTACCCTAAGATTTTCAGTTTCATTCCTTTTTTTTTTTTTTTTTTTTTTTTTTACTTTAAAGAAGACTTTTTATTGTTTCTCTTTGGCATATCCAATTTGCCAACATTGACTCTCTTGTGCTTTGGAACCATTAAAAGTAAAACTTAAAAAAAAAAAATTTTTAATCTTTTTCAGAATTACGTACATCCAACAGTTTTAAATAACTTAACTCTGACAGAAACAACACTTTCCAGCTCACACTCTGTTCTAAGAAATCATTTTACTGTAATCTCTTGACCTCTTATCCAGTGTAAATAAACTTAGCTGGTGTCTAATATTAGTAATATAAGGAAGCTTGTAAGACGTTATAATATTTGCGTTTTAATACTTCGCTTTTTTTTTTTTCTTTTCTTTTTTCTTTTTTTTTAGATGCTGGAAAGTCAACAATTGGTGGTCACATTATGTGAGTTTTACTCATTTATAAAAGATTATAAGTGTTTTTTTTTGGGTGGGGGGGTCTATAAAAAGTCTTCTTTGCTTTATATTCATCTATAAATTTCAACAGAGAAATCAGTTTTGTTTTGAGATCCACTTAAAAAATGAAAAAAAAATTGTATTTCTGTCAATACAAAACTTTCCAAGCTGTCACCAATAGTCTCTTATTTATTTAATTAAATTTCTCATTGCATTTCTTATGCTATTTGGCTAATAAAACTTAAGTTTTTAAAGCTTTGTGTTAATACTTTCTGGAAAATTTAACTCGAGTACTTTACAGAATAAAACTTCTGTTATTCCTTGCAATTCATTGAATTAACCCTTTGAGTGTTTAGCTTCTTAACTCAAATACATACTGTGTATTGTAGTTCACAAAATTAAAGGAAAGTCAAGTTCAAAATATATTTAGACCTTGCTTCAAGGCAATGACATCTTTTAAATCTCTTTCATCGTTCTATACAAAGAAGCACAATATCAAGCCTTTTATTATTAGTATCTGACTAATATAATTGCCTTGAGCCTGAAGTATTGGGCTTATGAATTTAAAAGATTATTTTAATTTTTCTTCTATACCTTGTGTATCTACTGCTAAAGTAAAAATTTCCAGTATTTGTACAAAATATTTTTAGATATTGTATATTTTTTGAATGCTTATTTTGCAAAAATATTGCATTTTCAGGTATTTGACAGGAATGGTTGATAAGAGAACATTAGAGAAATATGAAAAAGAAGCTAAAGAAAAAAATAGAGAAACTTGGTAAGTTATAAAGTGTTGTTTATGAATATTGGCTGCTTTTGTTTAAATTTTTAAAATGATAAATCAGTAAAAAGGAATTTTAGATATTTCTAAATTAAGATCGTATAGAACTCTTCTGACATATAAATACATTTGTTTTTGCTTAGGTATCTATCATGGGCACTGGATACCAACTTAGAGGAGAGAGAAAAAGGGAAAACTGTTGAAGTAGGTAGAGCTTACTTTGAAACAGAGAAAAAACATTTTACCATTCTTGATGCTCCTGGCCATAAAAGTTTTGTGCCAAATATGATTGGTGGTGCCTCACAGGCAGATATGGCAATTCTTGTAAGTCAACTAATTTTTTTTTTTTTTTTTTTTTTTTTTTCTCTCTTCTTCCTCTTTTAAGCTATTTTGCTTCTTTTTTTTTTTCTTTTTTTTTTTTTCTTTTTTTTTTTAAACCTGCTTTTACCAAGAAAAACCATTTTAAATATATTTTCTCTTAATTCTAGAAATCTGTGTTCACCTGTCATCTTCATTTGAAATTGACATTTACCTCATACTTTTCTAGGTGATTTCTGCTCGGAAAGGAGAATTTGAAACAGGATTTGAACGAGGTGGTCAAACAAGAGAACATGCTATGTTAGCCAAAACAGCTGGAGTGAAACATTTGGTTGTATTGATAAATAAAATGGATGACCCAACAGTAGAATGGTCAGAAGTACGGTATGCACCATAGTTGGTTTAGTTTTCTCAATTCTGAACTCATTGACTATGCATTTCTGTCCAAACAGCCTCCTATCAAAAAACAGATGCTGTACATATCCAAAAAAATAAGATAAGAATGACGGTAGTGCTTTTCAGAGAGAAAAATATTTTCTGGGTATACCATGTCAGAAATTGTTCAGGCAATTTAAACTTCTTCACACTCATGTTGCTCACATTAAGAATACAAAGAGGTTCAATTATTTGAGCAGTTTCTAATATGTTAATGAGTCTTTTAGAATTTTTGACAATAGTTTCTAGGTATTTTCAAAGGACATCTATGGATGACTTGACTTTTTTTTTTTTTCTTTTTACTCCCTCATAAATATGATGGTAAAAAAATAACTTTTTATATTTATTTTGCATTTCTAAACTATTGAAGGATTTACTTGAATTGAAATTGGTTAAAATGTACACAGCATACCTTACAAGTAAAGGGAGATTTTTGCTAACTCAGATTATATCAATAATTTACCTTTTTCATTCAGTTTTTTCTAAATCTTTTTTTAACAAGTCATTTATAGTTTCTCACTAAATTTTTATAATTTAGGAATGTGTCAATCTTAAATTTAGATATTACAGTTTGATGCACTTTGTCTAAGATCATATAGCAACAAAGTCATCTTGAACTTTTTAAATGACTTTTAAGATGTCTGGAGTCAATTATGACAATGGTCAGTGACATATAGCACTAGATTCTTTGAACCCTACAATTTTCAAAGGGTTTAGATTTATGAAAGTGAACAAATATTTCTTTTCAATGGCCTATATTATCCTACAAGCCATAAGAACTGTAGCCAGTTTTAAAATGGAAAAACATCTCCAAAAGTTACTCATAATTATATACATGCTAATGTTTAATTGAACATTTAAACTTAATGTATAAATTTAATACAAGAAAAAGAATTTGATTCTCATCTTATTAAAGTTCTATATTTTCTATCATTCACCTTTTCATTTCAATAGTGTATCAAAGATATTCCTAATTCAAATTTTTCTAGGTGCTTCAAAGTATAGCTTAGAATATTTTTATGCATGCTCAATAAGTTTACCAAATAAAAAGTAAAGAGAAGATCTATTTTCCACTATGTTTTGTAGAAATTTTTTTTTTCTCTTAATTTAAAAAGGTAAGGAAAAGCTACCCTACCCACCCCTATTTTTATTATTAAGCAAATTCTTTTGTGATCGTTAACCAGTATTTCATGTTGTCACTTAAAACTACTAATCAAGAGCTCAACTAGTAAGAAATATCTATTGCTTTTCATTTCAGGTACAATGAATGTCGTGATAAACTCCTTCCTTACCTGAGAAAATGTGGTTTTAATCCAAAAACAGATATTTATTTCATGCCAGTCTCTGGACTGACAGGCGCATTCCTTAAAGATGTAGTTTCAGAAGATCAGTGTCCGTGGTTCAGAGGGCCAGCTCTAATTCAATATTTGGATGATATGTCATCTTTGAATAGGGCATCTGATGGGCCAGTTAGAGTACCAGTAGTTGATAGGTATAAGGTGAGTAATGTTTGGAGTTTTAATATTGTCTATATTCTGTTTTATCTGTCTGAACCTTGATTGGTAGCTTTTGGCTTTCCATATTGTAAGAGACTCTATACTTATACTATATTACCCTTTTCTTTTTCTGATTGTCCTGATTATGACACTAAACAATTTAATGGTGGAGCTCTAGGGGAATGTGGAGTACCACTTCATTGCCATTGCTTCTAGGTCCACTCTGAATCGGAGTGGTAGCACCTGATATTATCCTATTTATGGGTCAAATAGAATTGTTTGACATTTAATCTATGCAAACAAATGACTTTCTTTAAATCAAATTGTTAAAAATAGAACTTTGACCATTTAACTATTTTTAGACAAATGACTGAATTATTAATTATACATAGCAATACATTAAACTGAGTACAAACAAATAAGTAATGTTGAATAGAATTATCTGTACTCAAGCTCTTTAACTGTGTGCACAAATTGAATTATTGGTATTATATAACAATACTTGTAACTATTTGATTATGCACATGAATGACTAGTGTTAAAATAGAATTAGTGTTAAATAGCAATACTTTTAACCACTTCACTGTCTGCAAACATTGAATAGAAGTGTTAGATAGCAGCAGTTGAAACCATTTAACTGTGTGAACAAATTAGATCTAGGTCATTTAAAAATGAAATTACCTATAAACTATTCACTTACAAATCATGTGTGTATATCTATTTAAATGTGTGCAAACAAATTACTGATGTTAATGTTACATAGCAATACTCAAAACCATTTAACTGTTTGCAAAAAATGAACTCAGAATTTGGCTAACTCAGTCCCTTTTGAATTCTACAATTAAAGAAAATTATCTCCTAAATTAATAATTACTTTCCACCTTCTAAAAAACATACTTTCAGCAATATTACTAAAGCTATGTATACTTGTACATATTTAAGATATCAAAGAATACTTGAATGATAATTTTAATTATATTTTAAATAAATGTTTTTAGTATTTATTTTCTTACCATTCATATTTTTTTGGACTTTACAGGATATGGGAACAATTGTTATAGGTAAAGTTGAATCTGGAAGTTTAACAAAAAATCAGACTCTCTGTCTTATGCCAAATAAGGTAAGTCTGTACTGATTTGTAAGTTGAATTCAGCAGGAATACCAATCCAACAAATAAAAACCAATTTAGTGACAATTATACTATGAACAGATTATTCCCCACTTCCAACCTCTTGATTCATCATGTAGAGTTTAATTATCTAATCTTGAATTTGGTCAATGAGTACCAAATACATTGATAAAGTATCTAACACAGTAATATATTGTTGTAAATCCTAGTCGTTTAGTGTAGAAAGTAATAAAACTGATTTTTAAAAGAAAAAAATTAATCTTTTGAACCAATAGGACTGACTACAATATTACTAAGCGTCATTATTTCAGGCTCAAAACATATCAGATACTTAATGAATTGTATAATGATTATTCAAAGCCTTTTAATGGAATGAGATAACTTTAAAGATGTGAATTTTCATTATATTTTTGTTGGCTATGCTACAAAGATTTCCAAGGGTTATGGATGATAGTTATTGTGCATACTTCTATGTTTTTATTTAATAAGTTTTTTATTTGTTTGTTTGTTTTTTTTTGTTTTTTTTAAATCTTGTCAGTATTTCTTATTTTCTAAAGAAGTTGGAAAATGGATCAAAAATTATCCTAAACATTATCAACACTTAATAAGGATTTATGAAGTTTAAGATTCAGATTAGACTTAATGTAAAAAAAATTAAGGCTACACATTTTTATATAAGTTTAAAAATATTTCAACTTAAAACCTTTTAATACATTAATTTTTTTTTTTTAATATATAATCACTTCACATGAATATTATAGGATTTATGATGATCATTTGAAAATTATCTTAATGCCTGGCATGTTTAGGGTCTGATGTTTTTTATATATATATACATACATATACACACATTTTTATTTGCATATTTTTTTAATTTTCTCAAATTTCTTTCTTGTAGGTTCCTGTTAAAATTATGCAATTATGGTCTGATGATATTGAAACAGATGCTGCCAGTGCAGGAGAAAATGTAAAAATTAAGCTACAGGGAGTTGAAGAGGAAGTAAGTAGATTTTTCTTTTCTGTATTATCAAAGAGTTATATATATATATATTAAAGTAATTATATATTTTGTGTAGTAAACATTCAGATATCTTTTTAATGTTTTCACCACTTTATTAGGTCCCAAACAGGTAATTACGTAATAAATAAAAAGATGATATATTTTGTCTTCTGCACACTGCTGTTACTTATAACTGCTTTCCAGATATGCTATTTAGTTTTGTGGTGGTGGAATCTCTCTTCTATTCTTGACCTACTCCACGTTGGTCCTCAAGAAAGTATGTACCATTGATTATAAGATCCAACTCTTTTTTAATATATCTTGAAAGTTTTATCATAACTTTGGACATTCATGAGGATTGGACAAAAATTTAGACAGTTATGTTTATTTCAACACTAAATAACCATTTCTGCTACCTGTTAAGTGCCACATTTATGTAACATTCCTTCCTGAAATTTATGGTTTGTCTTTTTGTCCTCGGCATACTGTTTCCAGTAACGTTGTTAATTGAGACACCTATAATTCTTTTCTTTTCTCTTTTTCCCCCCTCTCTCCTTCAGAGCACCTTTGCATTCTCTTAGTAAATCATCAAAGTTTTTAGTGCAATAAATTAACCTTGTTTTAGGAATATTAAGTTGTTTAAATTAGTTTTGAGCTTTATGTGGGCTGCAAGGTGCATGCAATGTTTAATAATGAATTGAAATTTGATTGGAAAAGATGATAGATTTCAGTAAAATCTATATTATTACTTGGATATATGTGAGCATATGAAAACACTTTTTTTCAAATAGAGTATTTCTATAACTAATGAGTATATTAGTATATAGGAAGTAATATATGGGTCATAGACTTGACTTTTCTCTTTTCTCTCTACTAGGATGTTTCTCCAGGTTTTGTGATATGTTCCCCTGAGAATGTTTGTCACACAGGGAAAACATTTGATGCTCAGGTGAGTGGTTTTGTTTTTAACACAATATTTTAAGAGGATTGGTTGAATGTAATCTGTGCAAAAATTTTAATCCACAATCTGCTGCCACTTGAAAAAGATTGGAAATGTGATCGTGAAAATCTAAGAAAATGTTCAACACTCATCAACAGGAGAAATTTTGTGCTTCTCCATGAAAACACAAGTCTATACATAGCAAGAATGGGGGTGGGGTATTGGGTTTTGTCTGTTCTACTCCATCAACCATATTCACCAGACCTTGCACCAAGTGATTTCCATCTTTTTTGTTGTCTACAAGATACTCTGAATAACAAAAAGATTTTATCATGAAGTGAAAACATTTGTGTAAAATTTCTTGTTCAAAACCAGCTGGTTTTACTTGAGAGAAATCAACAGGCTACCTAATAAATGGCAAGAGATGATACAAAACAATGGTGATTGGTTGAAATTGATTCATTGTTAAATTATTCGTGAATAAATCATATTTGAATAAAATGGGAATTATTTATGACTCAACCCAATACTTCTATCATTATTCTCTACAATTTACTTCAAACATTGTTCTCCTTCCATTATGTCTCTTTCATTCATGTCATATGTCCCTATGCAATTATGTAGAAACAAGTGCCTAAAGGCACATACGAGGTGTGGTCAAATACTGATATTATATATTAGAGATTGATGAGATCTGTTATTGACATAGTGTAGGTTATTTAAATAAGTCTAACCATTGAATGCATGGAAAAAGCCATGGGTTATTTGGTATGATTGAAAGCTTATGAACCCAATGTCCATCTGAGACCACAGCGTTAACTGGATAGTTTCAATCATGTGAACAAAACTTCTAGAGTTTAAAAATATAATTGAAAATCTAATTAGTTGGTTTTTATGTGCTTAGCTGCTCACATGCTAACGAGTATGCATAATTTTTCAATCCATTGAACCACTCCCTGGTGTTACCCAGATAATATGTAAAGAAGAGGAGAGCAATATAATGTGTGCAAAAGTAGTGTGGCATTTATTGTTCATGGCAAGAAATGTCCAAAGAGTGAACAGCATGGGCTTATAATAAAAAGAATTTGAGCCACTATATAGCCACTACATCTCCAATCATTTGCTATCATAAGAAGGTTGCAACTAAGACTGAAGCTTTTTTTATTATTATTATTTAAATGAAGATGTGTGCAAAAGCAGCACCTTCTAGACACAGCTTCTTTTTTTTTTTTTCTAGTCTCGTAAACTGAAAATTCATCTATATCTTTGAAGCGGGAGTAGGTTGTTCTACAATGGATGCCAAATAGTTTAGGATTTGAGATTACTTCTTTCCATAGTTTTATCTAACTGGCACTGAAAATTAAACTATTGATTTTTATAATTTTCAGTCATAAATTTATTGCAAATGTATCTTTAATGTTACTTGTACTATCCTTTTCTTTTTATTTATAGATTGTTATTTTAGAACACAAATCCATCATTTGTGCTGGGTACAGTGCTATCCTACATATCCATGCATGTGCAGAAGAGGTCACTATCAAGGTGCGTAGTCTCTCTCTCAATATAAAAAATACAATAAACAAATTATTCCATACAAAAAGAAAATGTTTGATTTCCCCATTTTATCGCATGTTATACTTATATCATCAAGACATGCTTTAACTTTTATCAATTTTGTTTTACAGATAAAACCTTCTTGTACCCATGAAGATATCCAAATGCCTATCCATATTCTAACCAAATTTTAGATGCGGTCAATAATTTAATCTTTCATAGGCACTTAATACATTCTTAAATTGACCCTGGAGAAACTATCTCAAATGCAACTTCTCCTTCAACCCATCTTTTTTGCTATTAAAGAATATATATATATATATATATATATATATGACCTGAATACAACCCTAGTTAAGAAACCAATCCTCATTGTTTCATAACTGCACTCCATAAAGTGTGTATACATTAGTTGTAAGATATCTTTTGAACTATTTCCTTTGGTATCCTTATATTCACAGGTTTATTTCCCTGATATAGACAATGAATGATCTTAGTTCAAATTGATGTATAGATGTGCAATCGAGAGTCTATTTTACTTTTTGTTACATTTTTAAAAATTGAAATTAATTCAAGTTGACATTTTTGGATTTATCTCATTTTTATTGTAAAATAACTTTTTTTTTCTTCTCCTGTCCTCAAATAGTGTTTTTAGTTTGCAGAACATAAATGATGGCTTTGCTATATTGGTATTTCAGTTGAATGTTAGTATAGGTGAAGTCCAGAGGTGCTTGTGGCTTTAATGGTTATCATTTTAGGGAGTGAACTCGGCTACCCATGTTCAAATCCTGAGCAAGGCTATTTTCATTTCTCATAGCGCTAATACCTCTGGGAAAGGTATGAATCCAACTATTCTCTCTCCTGCTATGGGCAGACTGGGTGGGCTTTTAAACCTTAGTATGGCAATTGATCTAGGAAAAGGAAAACTGAATTCAAACTAGACTTAAAGAGGGATCATCTCTGCCAGGCTATACCTGCCCGACATGCTACATATGTAGCATTCCCATGACCAAATTTGGTTACAAGATTAGTTTCCATAGCTGATAGAAAATTTATTTTTCATGATTCATTTCAAGAAGATAAAAACTGGTATTACTGTTGATATAATTGACAGACTAGATGAAAATACAATACTGCTCTTTTCTTTACTTTTCAAAAATGTGTATTTATATAGTGCTGTCAACCTTTTACAGAGCATAAACTTCTTTTGCATTAAAATTTGCTTTAACACATATCATTAGTGCTCTCATAAAAAGTTATTTAGATACAGAAGGTTTCTCTCAACTCCGTTGCTGTCATGACTACAAATACAAATCCCCTGTCTCTTATCGTTATGTCCTTCCATCACTTGCTCATCATCATGAGAAAACAAACCTGATTCAATATCAGCTAGTTTTACTCTATTATATATATCTATAAAATATTCAAAAATGACCAACACAACAGATTTAGTAGTGACATATTTCAGCTACATGGATGCCATAGTTTCCAACTATTAACCTAGCAACAAGCAAAAAAACACACACACACACACACTGCTGCTTTATTTCAGATTGTCTTTCTTGAGGTTGTCACATCAAAGGCTAAAGGACTTTCCTATCTCTGAGTTTTAAACTCTGTTTAATTTCATTTCTTTTTTTATACCTGCTTTTACTGGGGCATGAAGATGTTTCATTTGTGACCAATAAACCTCTATATGTATGCACACTCACACATAAACTTACATTCTCTAAAGTTAGGATTTTGTTTGAGTATTTCATTTGTGTTAATTTTTTTTCTTTGCTTAATTTTCATTTTTATTTTATTCATTATAGCATTTACTGTGCTTAATTGACAAGAAGACTGGTGAAAAGACCCAATTAAAACCTCGATTTATTAAACAAGACCAGGTTGGCCTTGCACGGATACAAGTGAATGGTGGAATGATCTGTTTGGAGTCTTTCAAGGATTTCCCCCAGATGGGACGTTTCACTCTTAGGGATGAAGGTAATGAATAAATAAGTTTCTCCTTCCCCCCTCCCTCTTTTTCTTTCTTTCTTTTAATATCCACTTCACATGAAGATACTGAGGTAAGTTTGATTAATTTGAGAATAAATCATTTGGCTTAAGTGTTTGTTTGTTTTTTTTTATGGATATTAAAGGATTTTTCTTTGTTTATCTTACAAATCCCTCTGTTTTCCTTCACCGACTTTCACCTTTCTCTCACACACTCCTACAACTCTCTCTCTCACACACACACACACACACACACACACACACTTCTCCCACTTTTCTCTCTCTCACCTACACACACACACATACTTTTCTCTCAGGCGCCTCTGGTGGTGTAATGGTTAGCAAGCTCGGCTAGCAAACCTACACGAGTGAGTTCGAGTCTCATTGGGTGCCCCTTTCATATGGCCTTGTGCCACATCTAAGCAAAAAGCTTAGTAAATTTCCATACTTCTCTCTCTCTCTCTCTCTCTCCCCACCCACCACTTTTTCTTTCACTCATATACACACTCTTCCTCACCTTTCTATCTATCTCAGTGTGAAGGTTGAGCTAACAAGCTTTTTAACTATTCACCTCAAATGCAACAGTTAAAAAATACCATTTCCTGTGAATATTCTCCTTATTTTGATTTCTTTTATTTATTTGCAGGAAAAACCATTGCCATAGGGAAGGTGTTGAAAGTGATAAGAGATTAACTTGGAGCTGCTCCAAACTCTGCCCCCCCAACAACAAAAAAAAATTAAATTCTGGAAACAAAACCTGCAATACCAACATTCAACTCTATTTCTGAATCCACTTAATTCTTTTTAGTTTCCCCACTCCAACACTTTTGTCAGCTCTTTCTTTTTTTTTATGTATTCTCTCTTTTTTCTCTCTCTCTCTCTCAATTCTTGAGTCTGGAAATGCATGGATGATCTGGAACAAGTTTGGAGGACAGTAGCTTGGAACTTCTTTGCTCCTCTCTCTCTCCAGGCTGACTCTTAGTTAGCATTGGGTTAACCATTCTTCTTCTTCTTCTTCTTGCAAGAAAGAAAAGGAAGCAACCAAAACAAAAAAGACAGCAGTTTTTGCCTACTGTCTAATTAATAAAGAAATTTTAAAAACATAGAGTTTTTTTTTTTTCTCTCTCTCTCTCTCCCTTCACATAGAATAAATCCATTTTTTAGGTTTACAAAGGGTCAATGTTTCATTTTCTTCTGTTCAGCCTTTTTTCTTTTTATATTTTTAAAAACATTTACACCACCATATAATGCTGTAAAATAACCCTTAATTTTTTATGACCTCTCCCATTCATATTTTTGATATTATTCACTTTGTCATTTTTAAAAATTTTACTTAATTAAAAATAAATTAACAAATCCCTACCCCTTCCTTGTAAAGTAGAAATAGTTTTTTCTTCCTTTATCACTTTTCATATCAGTCATTCACTGAGCTCAGGATTGTTTGAAAATGTTTTCAAACATATATATATATATATATATGCACATAAACACGGTTTGGCATTAAATAACCTATGTATGCCATAAAACACAACTAAACCCATTCATCTAAGAGCAGTCTAAGTTTTTATTCTTATTTTTACCAGAATCCCCAACTCCATTAATTTTTATTGCTACAATAAAAATTAATGGAGTGGGGGAATATTCTGGTATAAATAAGAATAAAAACTTTACAATATTACAGCAAATTGTTTGGATTTCTAAGATGATTACCTTCGTTTATTCAACCTATTTTCATTTTTATGATTTTGGTTATTTTAAATAACCTGCCAAATGTCAGAATTTCAAATTGGAGACCCTTATTCAATCTTTCCACTGTTTACTCCTTGTATTTTTTTAATTGTTATTTTTTCCAATTCATCCCTTGTGATGCCATTTCTAATTGTTACACTGAATTCACTTGCCTAACTCAGGAATTAAACTTGCAGCCACCAGGTTAACTGCACCATTTTTGGTGCTGTGCATTTAGCTAAAATTGGCCATAAAATAAAAAAAAAGCTTGAAGAAAAAAAAATTATTAGTTTTACAATTGCTATCATACATACATACATACATACATACAGTCTGAAAAGTAATTAAAATTTGAAAGGGGGGAAAAAATGCAATTTTGTATATTACACAAGTGTGTTTAAAAGAGGGTTTGTTTGGGGTTTTTTTTTTTTTTGTTTTTCTACTAATACTTTTAAAAATGACTATTTTACTAAAGTTTTCAAAGCAAAATTTTTTTTCTCCCACCAATTTTAGAGCCAGGGTATAACAAACAAAAGGGACACTTTCTAGCACAAGACTGGAATTTTTTTGATAATATGGATGCATAAAGTAAATTTAGGCAATACAAGTTGCTCACAGCACTAAAAGGGTTAACCAACACTTTTATCAACTAGCATAAATCCCTGGTATGATTTTAGGGTCTTGAACTTGGCGTTTGTTTTTTTCTTAATCAAAAGCTCCTATTTGTTCAATTCTATGCTAGAAATACTGAGATTATCAAAACCTGTTTGTCACCTTTGCTCTCAGTAAATATTTTCTATAGAGGTTGGCAATGCTCTATCTTTTCTTTATATATGATTATAAAGGCTTGTCATGGATTTTGACTTTTTAATGTTCTTGCTTTTTCATTGATGCGTTGTCAGATATGCAATATATTTCCTGTCACAACTGTACAGAATGTTATATTCACAATCCTTTCTCATATCCTCATAAAAAAGAACAGAAATGGCATCACAAGCATAAAATAACAGTAATTATAGAGATATCCTCAATCATGGGCAGATGAATGAAAAGAGTCTACCCCCATGAATAAATTCTGATGTTACCAAGATAAGGATAAGAATTTGACTAAGTGCTGAAACAGCAACATTTAAAATTTTGCATGAAAATCTTAACGTACTGAGATACCCTCCTGACCAACCAAGATTTAAGAATGCTTTTTTTTTTTTTTTTTTTTTTTTTTTTCTAAAAAGTAAATTGATATATGGAATAATAGGTGACAGTTTTTAAAAATCAAACTACCATATTTAGTATACCTACTTATTGGACTTGGGGGGAAACTTTAATGTATAAAGAAATCTTTTTTCTTTTTTTTTTTTAAACATCCAGAGATATAGTCTTTCTAAAATAATGAGCAGATTTCCAATTCTTCAAGCTGGAGATGTAAAATGTAGCATTATCACTTTGGACTAACAATCTGCACAAAAGATGTCAATTCATAATTCTGTGTCACTCACTGAAATGAAAAATATTTTTCTAAAAATTTCCATGAAATCTTTCACAGAACATTAACTTGAGATAATGTAACAAGAATGGTAATAAAAAAAAAAAAAAAATTTTTTTTTTTTTTTTTTTAAATCTTACAAATGGATATTTTAGCTAATTGTGGGTGTGCTCACATTTAACAAGGAACAATTATTTTATTTTATTTATTTTTTTTTTATGATAGGATTAGATTTCCTGTAAAATAAAGGTTACCAGATGATATTACCAGCATGCTCAGTTGGATGAAGGATTGAGATTTCTTTCTTTTTATCAACTTTGTTTTTACAGTTTACAAAAATTTGCTTGTGTTCTACACATATACCAGAAAAAAAGTGTCAATTACTATTAAGGTTTGATTCCTTGACTTAATAATCAATAGATCAATAAGATTTTTTTTCTCAAATAATTTTAAAAAAAAGAAAAAATTATACATTGATCCTACTATGTTAATGGCCATAAACCATCTGTACACAAAGAGCTAATAGAAAAACCTGACTAACAATTTCAAGTAGACTTAAAATAGATATTAAATTTAGGCTAATATAAACTCTTAATTCCCTTCAAAATGTTAATTATAGCACTCTGCCTAGGATCAAAATTCTGCTCCATGGCATTCCATTTGAATCCATGCTACAGGATATGTATATAAAATTATAGGACTTGAGAAAAAAAATTAGTAAAATATGTTGAAAATATTTTTAAAATAGATCTATATTTACTTTCATGGAGTTTTAAACTGACAAAATTTAGGCTAGATTGACTAGAAATCCAAAAACCAAATTAATATTGTCTATTTTATGGGCATTTTTTTTGCATACATAGACTAGTGTCTTCATCTTGGTTATTATAATCATAACTTTTTCAGGTATCATCATATTCAGTAACCTAATAATTCAAACTGAACCCTTTTAAATCTGTCAGTGGATGATTATTCCATTTAATATTTAGGATGCCCAGTCGGCTGGAGCTGTAGAATACACTGACTGCTTTGCAGAGGGGTAAGTCTACCACCACCCGCAAACAAGTGTCCTAAACAATCTGATGGTGAGGTTCCAGTAATGCAGGAGCATCCCTTCATTGCCATTACTCCCAGGTCCACTTTAGCCCGGATTGTTTGTACATGATAGGGTCAAATAGAACTTAACTGCATACTTATGCTAAGAATGCAGTTAAGCCCTATCAGGTGCTATCAAATTGTTTGAAATTTAATTTGGAATTGAATGGCCTGAAAAAGGGTTGATATGCCATAAAACCAACTAACTTGATATTTAGAGGATATTTTCTGTCAGTTAATTTGACATTGACGTTATTTATCTGTTTCTTCTACTTCATGCACTATCCAACCCAGAGATTGATTTCATGACCATCAGGAAACTAGACAGACTTTAATCAATGCTAATATTTACTGAATCAGCCTCATAAAATCAGCAATTATTAATCTTCTCGTCACTTTATATATAAACTGAAATTCTGTCAAGGTAAATTTTCGAACTTGTAAGATTAGGGTGGTAAAAAATTTGAAAGAATATGAGCCATCTGTCATAACACTTCGAGTTCAATTAACCATGTTTTTTCTTTAATAGAAAACTCTCAAACAAGGGAAATAACTTGGCTACCCAGAACAAAGGTATATTTTTATGGGTTTGCTTATTTCACGTTTTTAACTTTAGTCACAAGCTAAAAAGAGTCTGTTGTTTTTAAGAACTAAAAAAAAAAATACTTTTAGTAATTCTATTACATTTTATTTTTAAAAACGTTTATTCAGTAACAATACTGATTTGTTTAAATTATGCAAATTAGTGATAGACATTTGGATCAGTACTTTTATAATTGTTCTGTTAACATGTACTGAAGAATATTGTGCAAAAATATACAGTAAGTTAGAATTTACCATTTATAAAGTGTATACATCTTTTCAAGATTATATATCCCCCAATTTATCAGATTTTTGTTACTTAAGGTGGTATTAATTTAAGGATTTACTAATTTTAGTTTTAAAATAATGGATTGAAATCTTCATTTATTGTTGCTGCAATTTATCTCTGCCAAGTCTATCATGAATATAAAAATCTGCTAGATGTATCTTTTAATACATAAGTGATATGTTGAAAAACCTAGGAATGTTATTGATAATGCATCCAGGCTCATTTGTAAAATCTCTACAAATTTTCATATGAAAAATTAAATACAAGAAAGATCCTATTATTATAATGCCATCAGTGGTAAGTGCACAGCCAACCATCTGGCATTCATGCCAGATGGCGCTAAAGGATAGACTCGAGGTTGAATGGCTCCTGGCTTTGGCTGGGCCACCTGCAAGTGGGTGATGATGTCATTGACAAGCGATGCATAGCACTAGACTCTCAGGTTTAGTTCAAGCTATGAGCAGGCATACATGTTGGACTCCCATAATTTATCGAGTGAGTGTAAGACTAGCAGGGTCATCTGGCTTACATTGCACCTATGACCAGCAGAGCATGAGTCTCCCAACCATCCCCTCCCTAAACCTCCACTATAAAAAAAAGACATGTTGAGTCCTGTCGAGGCGGGATGCAGAGATAAATATAGTGGGCATATTAATTATTTTGCTATTAGAATGAGGTAGATTGTAGATAATTGAACTTGCCAAACTATAAAATTATAGTGAATTTTTTAGTTTCTTGCTTACCTTTTTCCTCTATACGATGGGGGGGGCTCTGGTTTATATTATCCTCAGAAAGTTATTTCCCATGTGATGGACATGTTCTTTGTATAAAATTATCATATGTTAAACCTGGATTTTTTTTTTCTTTTTTCTCCAATCTTTCTATACTTTCTTTATAATTCATATTAAGAATTTTTATGAGATTCTAATGCATTAGTTGAAGGAAAATTTATCTTTATCGGGTCAGTATGGTAGTAAGATAATCATATACACTTCATAATGAAGGTTTTCTAAACTTTTTACAAAAAAAAAAAAAAATATCTGTTTAGTAAAATTGATTTGAAATTTAAACTTAATGCAGAGAATGGATTGTTAACCCGGCTGAAGTATTAAATGAATGATCTTACTGTTCCAGAATAGATGTTAAAACGTCAGATAAATTTCATACACTAAATATAACAAAAAAAAAAAAAATTTGCAACCCAATTAAATTGAGTATGCTGATTCCAAATCTGCTCTTGGAATTGTCTTAACACATCAAGATATGCATAATTATATATTGAGAATATATTAGTAAATAGCATGTTTATGTCAAAAGTAAATGTTATTTTAGTACTGTATATATTTTATTTATGATCAAGGCAAAGGGCTTATTCATATTAAAGGAAAGTTCACTTTATTTATGTTCAGAAATGTTTAAACACTTGATTATGTGTTAAGCAGATCTACCATCATAAGAACTAGCAGTAGTCATTAATCATTTTTAGGGTGAAATGGCCTTGATACCTCATTTCCACCTCAAAAATATCCTGATGGAACTTTTTATTATATGCATTACTTATGACACTAACATCTGTTGGAAAAAAATCAATCAAAATACAAGACCTCAGGCATATATTAATATAAACATTTCTCTGATACATTATTAACATTTACTAAATCAGCAAAGTTATCAACTTTGAGATCCAAGAAAGTTTTGTACAGCATTAATGACTTATGTTAAAGCAGATTCAATTTAACTCAGAAATTACTGTCATTTCTCAGATCCAAATGGCTGCTTTCAGCTTTCTATGCATCAAACGTTATGTACTAAAATCTACTATATGCCATTGATTTTATGATTTTTTAAAAAAATTTTTTAATTATGAAAATTGGTTGAATGTGAAAAATTGGATGGAAATTCTTCTGTAGGTTTACCAGTCACATATTCTATACATAGTACAAAATTCTGAACACATTCAGAAAAAAAAAAATCTGACTTTGTCTTTCTATATATATATATATATATATATATATATATATATATGTTTTAAATGCAACCAAAAAAGAAAAAAACTATTCCAGCATCTAAGTCTTTTTAGTTCAGTGTTATTGAACAGTATGATTCTCTCGAAGAATTTACAAGTAGAGACCAATTTTTCTATATTGTATTTCACTGGGCAATGAAATGAACAGCTAAACTCAACATTTCAACAAAAATATTCTTATATATGGAAGTAAATAATGGAAATGAATCCGACTAATATAGAGAAAATTTGGAGGGGGTTAATCCAAAAAGAATTTAATATAAGTCAACACTATACCATTTTGGTTCTAATGAATCATCAAGACTAGGAAAGAATATCAAGTGATGTTAAATCACTGAAGGATGTTTGATAAAATACTTATATTAAACATCCTTCGATGATTTCATATCACTGGATGTCATCCTTTCCTAGTCCTGTTGATTCATTAGAACCAAAACGTTGACTTTTTTTTTTTTTTTTTTTTTTTTTTTTTTATTACCTTGTTTTTCAATTTTTATATATATATATATATATATATATATATATCTCAATGTTTTAAATGCAACCAGAAATGACCTAATTAAAGAGTGCCTTCATTGGTCATTCTTATTTCAGTAGTGAAAGAGTGCACATAATGATTTAATCTATGATCTCACACTCCTAAAATGGAGGAACTCAAAGTGCATATTTAACATGTCATGTGGGAATTTAAGAATAACAAAAATGCTACAGAAACAGCTAAAAAAAATTTTACTGTTTATGGTCAAATTTTCTTAGTTTCATTCTGACAAAATGTCATTGGGAGATAAACCCAGATCAGCATACTAATCAGACT
The DNA here is from genome assembly GCA_963585895.1 of Sepioteuthis lessoniana. Lineage (NCBI taxonomy): Eukaryota > Metazoa > Mollusca > Cephalopoda > Myopsida > Loliginidae > Sepioteuthis > Sepioteuthis lessoniana. The sequence continues at coordinate 27,428,039 of OY757946.1, forward strand.
TTGATCAAGATTCTTTAAGAGACTTTGTGGATTGCAATTAGTACAAAAGTACTTGAGAATTAGCACTTGACCTCAACACATTCCAATCCACTTTCTGCTGTCACTTGAAAAAAGTTAGGAAAAGTGAACAAGCTGGGAATTTGGGTTCCTTAAACTCTTAAAAGATTAAAGATTGTATATCGATAGTGGCAAGTCTTCTTTCAAGGCAGAGAAATGATCCATTTATCAAGAATATCATTAAAGGTGATGAAAAATGGGTCTTTTATGAGAATGTTCAACACAAGGCAGTGGATTGACAAGGATGAATCTCCACAGCTTAACCCAAAGGTAGAGCTTCATGGTAGAAAAGTTATGGTGGGATCACTGCAGTATTATTCATTTTGAGTTTTTAAAACCCTAGACACTCCATGCAAACATATACTCTCAACAGCAACATGTACATGAAAATCTTCAAAATAAATGCCCCACACTCATCAATAGGAGAAACATGGTTCTTCCTGATATTGTAAGGCCATATTCAGCAGGAAAAAATATTGGATTTAAGCTGGTCTGTTCTACCTTGCATCAAATGATTTTCATCTTTTTTGTTCTCTCAAAATGCTCTGAATGACAAGAAATTTTCTCAAGAAAATCAGGTGAAAATGTTAGTGAAAAACTTCTTGAACATGAAACAAGCTGAATTTTACTTGAGTGAAATCAACAAGCTACCTGATGAATGGTAAGAGGGGATTCAAAATGATGGCAAATACACTTACTGAAATTAATTCATTGTTAAATTATTCATGAATTTTCCTAAAACAAATTATTTATGACTCAACCCTATATATATGCATATGTATATATACACAAACACACATGGTGTGTGTTGAAAAAGTATCAAGATCAGCTGTACTTACTGAACCAAAAATAAACAATGAATGAAATGTTAATTTCTTTATTCTATCAAATTTTCCATTGATCAATGCAACTCTGAAACTCCTCTTTTGCATGATCTGAAGCTGTTCTGTCATTTAATGACTTCCTCAAATCTTTACCTTAAGGTGAATTTTCAGTTGAAGAAATGAGAACAGTTGCAAAGAGTTATGTCTAGTGAATTTGGACAGTTCTGGATTTCAATCTCTAAATATTTAAGCAGTGTGTGTGAGACATTTCGATTTTATTTTTCTCAAAATGACTCTACTGTATAGAACTAATTTTATAAGAAATGATTCAAATATCTATCACTAATTTATTTCATTTTTTTGAAACAGTCAGCATTGTTACCAAATTCACATTTTTTTTAAATTGATATTTGATAGAATTATCTAAAATATACTCTTTAGCTTTTAACCTTTTCACTACCAAGTGAGATTGAAATTTTTTAGCTATAATTAAAAAAAATTTTTTTTTTTTTTTCAAATCTTTGTGCTGATAGCCTTTTACAGATAATCTCCATCTTTAACCTTTTCACTACCAAGTTTGTTTTTTTAAGTTTTGGATATGCAAAAATATACTTTGAGTACAACATTTTAAGGGTTAAAATGAAATTCAACTGAGACGCCAGTATCCCAATTGTTAAAACAAATTTACAGTCTGAAAAGTTTTTGCCTACTATTAGCTTTGCATCAAAAGCAAAACAATTCAGAAAACTCTTACATTCCCTTTTTTGTTTCAAAAATTTACATAAAATATCTCCAGTCTTATTCAGATGGAATAAAAATGTTTATTGGATAGGAGTAAAAAAAAAACAAGATAGTAGGCATGTGATTATTTTTTTTGCAATTAACATTACCTCTTTTGATTTTTGTCCCAGGCAACCTTTCACTAGAATAAAATCATTTTAGATATTTATAGCTGCTAATGACTTGTGGATTTTACAATAATCTTCAACTTTTTTGTTCTAACCATCTTGTATAACTATTTTTATATTTGAAATATGGCACTGCACAATTTTATATAAGATATTAGCAATGATAATATCAAGATAATTATATGGAAAATTTGCTAAAAATAAGTGATTATCAGAAGAATTACATATGTAAACTTTACTTGCTAAAAATCCGCATATATTAGGTGGGGAGTGAAAAGTACTTGGTTTGACCAAGAAAGGAGTGACCAATGTACATGTTATTCTCAGTTTCAAGTGTTTCTCCTTGCTTAGACCAAAACATTTTCAATACCTCTTCATATAAAACACTATATATATCTGCAAAAGCAAATGTTGGTAATAAAATCAGTGCTCAATTGCCAATGAGCAGAACTATATAAAAACTGACAAGTGATTACTTACAATACTCTCACTGCAAATTTTCCAATTACATTGTATTCATAAAAATATCAAAAACTTAAATAATACCATCATTTTTTTCAACATGGTAAACTAGTCATTGATACAAAACATAAATGTAAATATTTAAAGCATAAAAATATTGCAGTTTTTGCTAATATAAAACTAACCTTTCTCCTGAAGAATATTTTATTAAAATTCAATGTCAGACTTACCTGTCCACACATTTAGAACTGAAGTAAATCTGTAAATGTAGACCAGGTATTTAACAATTCAAATGTGTAGAGATAAGGTGATATCAATTTTACTAGATGAAAGACCATTTAGCAATAAGTATGAATTATATGAGTAAGGAAATGTAAAATTTGACATGGCAGTTGCTGTGGGCGCTAAATGCTACTTAGAACCTGTCATGTTTGAAACAGTTGAACTTTCTTCATACAAATGAAAAAATAAGAAGATAAACAAAATAAGAAAATTCACTGATGTGAAGTGAAAGTGCTCACAATAGCTGGGGCTTAGGAGAGGAAGTAAGTAGGGTGAAATGAGGTCACAAGGGAATTTCTGGGTCATGATTGCTTTCAAGTTTTGTGTAATAGGATGATAGCTATGTTGGTGTCTGAGTCCAGGTGGTCAGATGCAAAGAAAGCAGCAAATATGTGATCTAGAGATGAAATGGTCATATAGCTGCACATGAAGTGCAGCTATATGACCATTGTAGGCATCTGGTAATAGATTAATTTAAAAATGCAGTATCATGATGGGTGATTGATTATCAACTTGTCTAAGGTTATTTTATGTTTAAAGTTTAAGGAATCATGTTCATTGTACATTCATATTTACATTTTTTTTCTTAGTTGTTTCTTAACATTTTTTAAATATTTAATTATTAAACATTTATTTGACACACAGATGGGATCCCAACAGGTACTACCATTCCCAGCCAGAGTGAACCTGGGAGTAATATTAATGAAGGGATACTGAACACTCCCCAAAACTCTAAAATTGGAGCCTCACTATCAGATTCAGTTGAGTGTCATAACCCTCATGGGGAGCTCTTACCCCTGTTGCAAGGGATACAATGTATTCTAAGCTGCATTAACAGGGCATTCACATGATAGGGAGTACAGAAGCTGGGTGTCTGGCAGCTTATCATGATTGATAGAGATAAATCACATGATAGGAAAAAGACAATTTGAAAGAAGAGACAAGAGATAGAGATCAGTTAAATCTCAACAGTTGTGAGGTAATTGTAATTCACTCATAGTGAATACAGAAGCTCAGCAATACAAAATCTAGACAGAATAAGTATTTAGCTGTCAACAAACTTTTCATCCTTTAAAACTGCACCCCAAAAAACTCACATTAGGATAGTAGGATAATAACTATTAATAGACATTTTTATTATTCTTTTCTACTATAACAATTCATAACTAGGTCTCCTGGTCAAGAACAACAGTAACCTGTTCATTCATCTGCATAATATAACACAAGTTTTGCTACTCTGCTTCTTTATTCCACTGCACCCCCTAAGATATATGAGTATATATATATATATATATATATGTGTGTGTGTGTGTGTGACTGCCACATCTTAGCAGATAATAGCCATCTTTACCATCAAAATTACACCTCAATCATCCTGATGAATAACTAATTCCTATTCATGAACTCTCATGTGACACTTAAGCCCAGTTGTTAACTTACAAGTCTTAAGGAAAATATAACAAATGCAGTTTGAATTTTGTATATAGTTCATGGGATTCACCTATGAAATATTATTTTTATGAATCTTCATTTGTATGATTTGTACATTTTATCACAAGTGTGGGAATACAACTCGGACCATGTACTCCCAACCATATGATCATCTGACCCCTTGCTGCATTTGCTTTCTCAGCAAGTTGAAATGCATGTCCAGGACAATTCCACAAAGAAACATGGTGAAAACATACAAGGTTGAATAAATGTTTTTAGAAAATAGAGGTTTGTGTGACCACTTTTTTTTTCACAAAATCCCTTAAATAAAAAATAAACTACTCAGCCGATCTGCATGTCTGTCTCTGGTCCTCCCCAGCTCTTTTGTTTTCTTCTCAGCCCATTTCTGTATCTGTGGTCTAGTAGCTGACTAACTTCTTCTGACTGGCCTGTTTGAATCCTTTCTGACTGGCGTGTCTCTTCTGACAGTCTTCTGTGCCAGTTTATCCACTTTAGGTGACAGATTCCCTCTTTTTCACTGTCCTTTGGTTGACACCTATGACTCTCTTTCCTACCCCTTCTAGTGACCAACTGACCTTGTTCTTCTGACTTTCCTCTGGTTGAACTTCTGTATATATGGAGAGGCAAACATTCCTATTTCCAGACCCCTATATGGATACATACAGATGCATATGCATACCCGTGGCCAACACACACATGCAAACATACACACACATATGCTTTCACATAGAGCTAAGCTATAGTGTCATAAGTATTACGAGGACAAGGTGGCAATAAAAGTTTATAAGTTTCTTGATCTTTAACTTACTATGTGATTTGATATGGTTAAATATGTAAGTTAGGATAGTGTAGACATAGTTAATGTTGCTTGGTAACTCAGTTTCTTCCTTGTGATTGTCAGACCAAAGTTTGGTCTTGCATAGACTAGAAACTGACAGTTACCAAGCATCACTGACACTATCCTAATTTAGATATATTTGCTCTATCAATGATATTGAGCACTCATTATTTATGAAGCAAACCATATATATGTATATTTGGAGGTATGGAGAGGATAAAAATATTGTGAGGAAATGGACAAATGAAATGAATAAGATAAAATCCAGAATGAGACTTTATATTTCCTTTTACACTTCTGGTCTTGAGGAAAGGCATGACTCCATATCCTCTCTTACCAGCTTTCTAGACTTGAAAGTAAGAAAACCAGTCTAGGAAAAAAGAAAACTCAAATTCAAAACCAGGAGGTGTGAGGCAAGCAACTCCAACAAAATTTGCAGCCCTTTTACTGACATAGTGCAGCTTCATGTCTACAATACATCTATACAATTAGCATTCCTTTTTTTTTTCTCTCTCTCTCACTGTAAAACATAATACAATATTTCCATAGTGCTGAAGTTTATCTTACCTGGCATGCAACTTATCCAAGGGCCAGCCTTGATGGCTGTAAAAATAGTTTCACTAGAAATTCAAAAAGAATTTACACAACAAATAAAAGAGATTGAACAAAATGAGACCAACAAAAGTTTTACAGCAATTTTATCAATAATTAACAGTCAATATTTTAACAGGAAAATAATATTTGTTTGCATTCAAATTTTTATTTCATTATGTTAAAAGCTCAATTTTTTCCTCTCTTCACCTTCCTTGTTACATTCAAGTTTTGGATCATTTTATTTTGATTGATATATTCCACATTTGTCAAAATTTGAGAAGAAAAATTTTCTTTTATTCTCTCTGTTCATATCTTAACAGGCACATAACACCAAAATTTTATAGAAACTACCATAGTTCCCATCTTTTATAACAAGAATATTTACATATGGACCAGTGCTGCTGCTAGTGTGTTAGGTTTGATGACATCAGTTGAGAATGCAGGAGCATCAGTCAACTGAATTCCTTTCAAATAAAAAAGAAATAACAGAAGAAAAATATGAAAAAGCAAAAAGAATAAGTTGAAAGGAAAGAAAAATTGCAAAAGAGAAAAAGATTAAAGTCTAGAAAGAGAGAAAAAAGAGGAAGAGAGAGAAATTAAGTAGTGTCATTTATGTAAATAATCTCACAAAGTGCCATCAAGTAATGTCTTGTCTTACAATAACAATAGAATTTCTCAGCTTTCATCAGCAATAAATTTATATAATATAGATAGATAGATAGATATAGTCATACTTTTTATATAGATTTTATCAAAAGCTTTGAATTTAAATTTGTTTTATTTTTTACTGCTTGGCATCAACATAATGACTTTTTTTAACTAGGAATTTTGAAGAGTTTCAGATCATTCTGACTGATATATATTTCTCTTTTATATATATATATATATATATATATATATATATATATATGCCTTATTTCAACTTGTGTAATATATGAATACTTCGTTTTGAAAAAGTGTTAGGATGAATACACATATTGTCATATGTTTCATTATTATTTTTATAGGTCAGGTAAGGGATCATTCCTTGCTGCTGATACCATGTAACCTAGTACAAATTGTCACATGTTACTCAGAGGTAAAATGGGTATCACCAAGTAACCCCAATTGCCTTAAGATATTCCATGAAGAGAAATACTCAGCATGGTGCTCTGACAACTGAATACAGTTTACAGCAGTGCTTCTCAAATAATCTGATATTTTTCCAATATGTCACATACTAGTAGTAATCTAGTTTGTACATAGGTTTAATTTCTGATCAAATTCTAAGTATTTCTATCTGTTGTATTGAATCGCAGCATACAAAAAGAATAATATTAAACAATACAGAAAGATTTTCATATTACATAAACTAGAAACTCACCATATGCCAGCAATCAATGACTTACATACCAGCACCAAGTATGTATACCACCACTTTGAGTTGTACTGAGTTACAGGAAACATTTAAACATTGTTTTTAAAAATATACACTATATGTATATATATAGAGAGAAATGGTAGATTTTGATAAATCTGACAAGACAATAAAAATAATGGGAAAAGTGAATAAACCAAACACTGACAACAGATTCAATATTTTTTTCCTTATTGGAAATAGAACTTCATCAGAATTCTGATGAAGTTCTATTTCCAATAATGAAAAAAATATTGAATCCATTGTTAGTGTTTGGTTTATCCAATTTTCTACTTATTTTTATCATATATATATATATATATATATATATATTATTACAAGGAATTCTGAAGTCAAGGACAGTTGTTTCCAATAAATTCTTTCTGATTTTGCTTTCAATAAACAGTAGGCAGACTGAATCAAGAATTTGGTTTATTTTTCATTAATTTTACTAATCCTTTTCTCATAGTGATAAAAGTATTCAAGTAGCCTAGTAGATACATTGTTGGCAAGTAAAGCTAAAAGGCTGGTTTCAACACCACTACTAGGCAATAATATTTTGTATAGATGCCCTTGAGAATTTTATAAAAGTGTCATCAGATTTTTGTATTTGTTTTTTTTTTTCTAAACATTAATCATCGAGAGATAACAAGCTATAGAAAGAGACTAAGAGGAGATATTTAAGTCTGTATAATTCAATACAGTCTGAACCTTTGAGCTAACAAAAAAAGTGAGCACAAAACATATTTAAACTTTGCTTCAGAGTGCAGAAATCTTTGATTAAAGCTATTCTTATCATTCTATTAAATGAAAAGCTGTGAATGGTCATTATATTAGGATTTGGCATGATCTCCCAGGGCCTAAAATACTCAGCTTACATACAGTAAAATAGCTCTCAGCCAAAAATATTAGGCTAACAATGTATACCAAAATAGCATTTAGCTTGCATTATTAGGCTCAGTGTATAATAAAACAACCAGAAATACTGTATGGGGACAAATCCAATCAATAGTGAACAAACATTGTAATCATTGTAGAAAATTGGTTTATCTGTAATCATTTTTTTTAAGTTTTAAAACATTTTCATTAGTTTCTACTTTTTAAAACTTTTATTAGAAATATTTTTTCAGGTTGTTATTTAACAGTTGAGCTTAAACTGAACTGTTTAGGATTTTTCTTGTTCTATAGCAAAAATAAGAATTTTGATAAAAAAATTTTTTATTCATATCATTATACTTATTTTGAAAATTAAAAACTATAGCTAATATAATCATACTTTATTTGCAAAATTTATAAAATCTATATAATCAGTTCTGTCTAAATTTCCAAGATGAGGAATTATACACAGATATAGTCAGATTAGTATCCCCATCTGGGTTGGTAGCAATGAATATGAAGACATTAGTCAGACTAGATCAGTTTATAAAGTAAAAAGTAAAGTTGGTGACCTGAAAGCTCCCTTTTCAATAGCTACTACACAAAGGTGTAGGGAAGGGTGCTACTCCATTCCCTGGATTGCTCCACTTTACCCTTGATCCTTACCTTATAATGCTGAGTGTTAAGCAAGGTGGCATCAAGTACCATTTTTTGAGTTTATGGTATGACTCGGCCTGGGATTGAACTCCGGTCTCCCCAGCCATTGACAAATACTTTACTCATTAGGCCATTGGAAAAATAAAGTCTAAAAAAGTTTGGCTTCAAGTTAGCTTTATCATACTTTTAAACTGGACTAATACAAGGAAAAAAATAACTGACAAATGTTTGTTATTTAATATCACAACACTAGATTCAAGTAATTTAGCTTACGACATCATTTTTAACTCTTTCATTTCTTGAAGTAATACAAAATTCATAAAATTTAAACTTATTGTCAATTTCAGTATTGAGCAAAAAAAAAAAAAAAAGAAAGATATTGAAAAAAACTGAATCATTTTTTATTATTGTCACAAATTTTATAAAACTTTAATGTCTTAAACACAACACAATGTGATTATTCTATTTAGAGAACTGCTTACTAGCTATTAGCAAAGGACTAATCATAAATTAGTATATCAAATCAAGGAAAAGATAATTTTAAGAAATTTCCTTTTTCGGTATTTCAGAGAATTTTCTTTTTAAAGAATTATGGCATTTCACTATAACTAAGGGAAATTTGACAATAATAATCAAGGATAATAATCACTTCCTATAAGTGTCTAAACCATTTAAGTTTCATTAAAATTTGTGGAAAAAAAAACAAAAAAAAATTACTCAGTTTTTCACTATTTTTTTTTGTCAAATACTGTACATACAGGTATTTAAACCAAAAGGTTCAAGCATCAATATAAAAAAAAAGACCTACATCAAAAATAGGCAGTTTATTAACTCTTTGACCTTTAATTCTATGGCCCTCAGATGCCCTGTATCTAAAATCACAATATTCACAAAATAAATTGAGTATAAAGCACATGTGCAAATATATTTGTTGAATGCTATCATATAATTCCATAAAAAGAAAGGCTATAAATGGTTGATATATTAAGCCTTTTATCATGTGCTGTTATGTGCTGTTCAGTACAGCACATCATATGATGACAACAAATAAGCACACCTGTTATTATTAACTTATAATTTTAACTAATGCTGTTCCCAATCACCTAGCTGATACAAGTAAAGTGGTCTTGGAGATCTGGATTATATAGACATCTAGCAGATCACAAACAGCTCTGTGAAGTTGTCCAATGCAATCTCCCTGATCCCAAAATACTGACTTTATAGCGTATAATAAACTTGCAATCAGCATAAAATACTGAATTACAGGTTCAATGAGTCAAGTGTAGATTTTCAAATATTTAAATCCTATACAAAAAGTTTTTGAAATGTGTTTATAAGATATGAATGTAAGTCAGCCCAGGATGCTGGATAATGATAAAATCAACTGAAATGAGAGTGAGAGTTATTAAAATATGAGTGTCATTTGAATACCTTAACTTTTAGTAATAAAATCTACACTTCTCAATATATTTTTGAGAGATAAGGTATCATTTTCTAATCAATTGTTTCAATCAAGTAGTTTCATTTCAACCCATACTGAAAATTCTTCACATAACTAAACCTCTTCTGGCAATTTGTGCTATAAACACAATGTTTTAGCTAAACCATTCTTCAGCTCTCAAGTGTACAAAGTCCAAGAGTAAAATAAAAACAAAGTGGGGTGGGGGAAATATCTCCTTATTTTACAATATCAAAGCTGGACCAGACCTTCAACTGTGGCTGCTACAAACATGCCTGTAGTTGGCATAAACTGGCCTCTTCTTGATCTGTTTTACAAAGTCAAGCCATGAATTATAAGAAAATACAATCGCTTAAGAATGGATCAGCCAAAATGTCAACAATACTAAAAGTGCCAAAAAAGAGGTTCAATTGTCTGAAAGATTCCCAGCATCTGAAGTGTAAGCAGTCTCCTTAAATTTTCTAAGAAGTTTTTTGATGAAAAACCATTGTTCAATGACAACAGTGAGAGTTTTAGTTTTCTAATGCAAGCATTTACAAAATTGGAAATAGTTTGGATGAAAATATACTGAAAAGTATGGTAATGCTCATAAGTATTTGAACAAGAAAATAATTTGCTTCTAATCACTTAGTCTTAAGAGTTAAAAATAGGAATATTGCACAAGACCAAATTTTATAGCAATCAACAAAAAGCATTTAGTTATGTTTTGTGGTTCTGAATGATAAATTCCTGGAATTTTATTTTTTTAATAGACTTGTTAAATGAAAAAAAAAAAGAAAGATATATTTTTTCTTATTCTTATAAAATTTTGTTCAGAATCAATAAGACTGAAAAGACAACCTTACATTTTTATTTGGAAAAGTTACCAAACTAATAAGACAGTTTGAATCTTTCCACCACTACTCAAAATGGGCCCTTCAATCTTAGGCAATAAAAACAGATTTTATGAGCAGTACTTTCTATAGGGTAATTATTCATAAAGGCAATAAAAGTACTGATAATAAGTATTTGAACAAACATAAAATCTGTTTTGTATCACTTAAAATTGATTCTTTTTATATAACTCTCAAAACTCAGTGATTAGAAGTGAAATTGTCTGTCTGTTTAAATATTTATGAGCAGTACAGCACATCATATGATGACAACAAATAAGCACACCTGTTATTATTAACTTATAATTTTAACTAATGCTGTTCCCAATCACCTAGCTGATACAAGTAAAGTAATAGGGTATACAGTGGTCTTGGAGATCTGGATTATATAGACATCTAGCAGATCACAAACAGCTCTGTGAAGTTGTCAATATTAAAAAAAAAAAAAAAAAAAGATTCAAATCATGAAGATGAATATCCCAGCCAACAATCTGTAGACAACAAGCTGCTTGAAGATGTAGAGATGTTTGTCTATCGACCTAAGCAGGTGACAACAAATGCTGACTGACCAATACAAGTATCAGACAAGCCTTTATAATGCTCATATCTATCTTGAGAGGAAATGAGCCTAGTGTTCATTTGCCCAGTCAGCTGGGGCTGCACAGGGGTAAGCCCCGCTCCCCAGTATCCTGGATATGACACTAAACAATCTGATGGTGAGGTTCCAGTAATGCTGGAGCTTTGGGGAATGCGGAGCACCTCTTCATGGCCATTGCTCCCAGGTCAACTCTGGCCCGGAGTGGTAGCACCTGATAGGATCCTATCTATGGGTTAAAATAAAACTAAATTGTGTACTTATGTTAAACTGGATTACTTGAAATATAACTGTTTTGACATCTAAACTGTAAACTAATGCTAACCTGAAATAAAACACTGACTGCACCTCTGCACAGGAGTAAGACCCCTCCCAATGAATGTCCTGATATATGACACTAAACAATCTGATGGTGAGGTTCCAGTAGTGCTGGAGCTTTGGGGAATGCAGAATACCCCTTCATTGCCATTGCTGCCAGGTCTGGTCTGGCCCAGAGTGGTAGAACTGTTTTTGACATTGAAGCAGTACTTACGCTAAACTGAATTGTTTGAATTAGAATTGTTTGACTAAACTGAATAGCTTGAAATAATATTTTTGACAATTAAACTGCACTCATGCTAAACTGAATTGTTTGAAATAGAACAGATTATTTATATAAAAATGGATTTGGTGTTAAATAACCTATAAAGGTTGATATGCCATAAAAAAACAACCAACCAACCAACCAACCAACCCGATGTTCATATAAAAATTAGGATTTTCCAGTCCTTCTAGATAGTATAGAATGCTAGAAACTATCATTACCATTGAGCAAAAATTTAAACTGTTCAAACCAAATGTCTTCAGCATATCCTTCTATGATGATCTCTTATAACTGACAGACAATAGATTATCCAACAGTGCCAATGGAAATGACTAGGGCATATTTGCTGAATACCAACCAACTTATTATTTAGCATAATTTTATGCTGGAACCCACAAGGAAAGAAAAAACAAGGATGACTGAAACAGACAAGGTGCAAAATAAAGCTGAAATGCAAACAGCCTACAAAGCAACCACAGAGATGGAAACCTCTAGTTTTCATCTCAAGCACCAGTTGGCAAAAAAAGGATTAATAAGAAACCTAAAGAAATTGTCTTGCTTCATAAATAACATGTATCCAAGTCTATATCAAGTAAAGGCCGAGCAGTTATGCAAATTGGGTTGTGCCAAAATTACTACTAACCAACAATTATTGAGAAAACTTTTAACAAGGGACTTATTAGGAATATCTAATAATTAACTAATCAGCAACTATATCTTTCATACTGAATGTTATATTTTATAAATCTTCCAAATTCTCAATGTAGATAACTATGAAATGCTACTTTATAATCCTTTACTCCTTCCTCAATAGAAACATCAATATCATCATGGACAATGAAGAACAATGGGAACCCAACAAGTTCACTGGTCATTGAGTCGTTAATTTTGGTTTGGTTTGTTTCGGTTTCTTTGTTTAATGGCATATCAACCTTCATGGATTATTTAATGCCAAAGCCATCTTTTGTATAAGAACATAGCTGGAGGAGGAATAAGGGGGTTCATACCTTTCCCTTGGGTATTAGTCCAAAAGAAAATGTGCGACCAAAGTTCAAACTCTCTTACTTTGAGGCCGCAATCCAGTACTTTAGCCATTATACTCCTCCTGTTAATTTTGATATATTCTTTCATCATTTAATTTTGGTTGATTTTTTTGTTTTTTTAACCCAACTCACTGAAACCATCATTTCTACAACATTAAAGAACAGAATGCATTGAATAATAAAGGTTAATTCTCTTGGTGAGACTCAAATTCTTGTCCCTTTTTGCCTGGTAGGGAAGTCTGGTAAATTGAACCAGTCCTAATCAAACCAAGAAACCCATTGCTGACTTTGTCTTTCAATGTTACAGTGCCATGTTTGTTAGAATTTTTTAAATAAAAAGACTTTAAAAAATCATAGCAAAAATCGAGTTTGCTTTCTTTGAAATTACCTGACAATGAATATTAAACCACTAGAAATAATAAATATTTAGTAGACAACTTTATACATTATAATAGAAAAAAACAATATTTTATATACAAAGACAAATTCCTTTCTTTTGTCAGTTTTCATGTATAATTAGTGGTATAAAACAAAATAGTGCTGGTACATTGAAACAAGATTATCACTGAGCTATTTCAGTTTTTCAGGTTAACATATTTTTTAATTTATTTATTCATCTAATACAATAAGAAATCACCATCCAAAATTTACCTGTACAGTTTGTACAATCAGCAAAATTTTCCTGTTTAAAACTTTTACAAAACTACATTGCAAAATATTTCATTAAAGTAAAATATGAATAAAAAAGAGCAGACATAACATAAGTCTTTCATAATGATATTTTGAAAATATAATAAAATTAATCAATTTATATGACATCAAAGTCTATCAGATCAAACCAATAAAACGTTTTATTCATAGACTACTGAAATAAGATTTGATGAATTAATTTCATTTACTGCATAAGTCAAACAAGTCTGGGGATTGCATGGCCTCTGTCATCAACTGGGCTTACTAAAATGGTGTTCAACCTAAAATATCTGTTTCACTATTGAAGTGCTAATGTTACCTTAATTTAAACAATGATGGGATATTTTATTATAAAATATCCCATTATTGTTTAAATTAATGGCACTAAAGTTGTTTTTTTTTAATTTATTAAATTTTACTTACATTTTCAAAATACAGTGTCAATTTCCAAGTAAAAACTTTTGGACATACCTACTATATATGCTTCACTATTATCCATAGATTTCCCACTCCAGTGGGATAGGGGAGCTTGGAAACTATCTACAGCAGGGAAATCAAAAATTCCAACTTGCATTTAAGAATTGAGTTGAATAATAATTCATCTGCATTGAAGATTCATGCAAATGTACTTAAAGAACCAATATATATGTTGGGGCATGTATACCTCAATCAACAAAAATACCATTTTTCCCACAGTTGATATTACCCTTGATCAAGGGTGCCAACACTTTTTCAATTTGCAAGATACTTTTAAAATGACCAGGCCCAAATGATCTACCATTATTAAAAATGCTAAATATATATATATATATATATATATATATATATATATATATATATATATATATGAATCTATTTTATATATACAATATATGTTCACATACTTTGCATTAATCCTTATGGCACAATACAACTGGACATATTTATGGTTACTACCGTACTCTGATAGGTTAATGTAAAAAAAAAATTTTTTGGAATGGTGTGTGACTTTCTGGCTGATCACAAATGACATTGGAAACCTCTGGTTTACTCAATCGGTAGCAAAAATGAAAACTTCGGCTGGCATAAAAAAAGAAACCAGTCAAAATGTAAATAAAATCCAAAATGGCAGATTTTACAGTAATGCATAACTCTATCACTTTTTAACAAAATCCAATACTGACAGACGTGAAAAGAACACTATGGTAATGATTAAGCATGATTCATCATCAACAGCTATTTTGAGTTCACTGCTGAACAAAGTCCTCACCCCATTTATTCCTTCCATGACAATCTTGATTGCCTTAATAGCAAAACTCCTCAATCATTTATTTCCATCTTCCATCAGGTCTTTCTTACTACACTTGTTATTTTTGGGACACAATTCAACAAAACATTTATACCATCTTTCCATCTAGCTATGTATCTTGCCAACTTCTGTCTTTGTTGTTTACTAACTGTTATTACTTTAATTTGCTCTCTGATCCATATGAATCTCTTTTTATTGCTTAACTATTCCTGGCATTGCCCTTTTTTACTGAACTCTGTATGAATGAGTTTCTTTTCTAGTAATTTAATATCACAATTATACCTTATAGATAGTATTATACGATGATTTTAAGTATTCAGAGAATGAAAATATTTGTAGATATATGAAGGGAAAAATCCACAATAGCCATCATTATGCAACTTGTGTGTGTTTAAATGATCAAAAGCCATTTTAAGTCCACTGCTGATCAAAGGCATTTCTCAATTCTTCCCATGATGACCATGATTGTGCTAGCTCTCAGCCATGTCTTACCAGCAAACTCCAATATCTCTTCTGTCAATCTTTTCATGTGTTTTCCTACTGCACTTGTTATTTCTTAGGCACCATTCTGTTAACCTTTTGCATTATCTAATATGATTTAGGTAAATTAACCATTTTTATTATAAAAGAAATTTGGTTAAATAATCTTTGGTGCTTTCAATCAATAAAACCTTTATATCATCTGAAAACTTGTTAGTTTTGAAAAATATTAAAAAAATTTTAACTTTTAAGATAGGGTCAACTTACAATGCAACTGTTATAGTAAAGTAGACAGCTACTTTCTGCCCACCTTATGAAAAATAAGGTTGTAAAATTAGAATTCTTTCTATCAGTACTTATTTTTTCTCTTAGGTATTTTTCAGTTTTTGTGATATTTTGAATTTTTAAAAATAAACAAGTTTTACTCTAGATAAGCTTGAATATTGTTATTTAAAAAGATGAAAAATTAAAAATATAATTGATTCAATTCAAGCTTCAACCCTAACTCAACAACAATCCCAACTCCAAGCCTAAAGAAGATGATGATAATATAGCAATAAAGATAGTAAATGAATACTTAAAGTTTCAGTTTTAAATGATGAAGAGAAAGAAAGAGTTCACTTTACTATAGCAGTTACGTTGGAAACTAAACCTCTCCTTAATACTTGAAAATATTTCTCAAAATTAAAAAAAATTCCAAAGGATACAAAGGTTTTCTCAATTGAAAGCACCAAAAGTTACTAAAGAAAAAAATTGTTTTTTTATAAAAACAAAAATTTACATAAACTGAATCTTGATCAAATATAACTTTCTTCTCATCTTCAACAATTAAGTAAAATGATTGCCCTCAACAGCAAAACCCTGAATATCAATTTTAAGTTGAGGTTTTACAAATTTTAGCATTATCTAAGTTCCAACAAATTAAGGAACTGCTTGTTGCATTTTCTATAAAAATAGATATTTACTAAACTTAGCTTAGTTGTGGCACAAAGTTAAAAGTATAAAGCACAATAGGTAGTAAATGGTATTTGTTCAAGCAAAAAAAAGTAGCAACTAAAAAATTTTAAAGCTTGACATTAATATGGAAACGTAACAACTATTATGGGATGATAGTATCATTTTACTACCTCTTTCCCATAATAACTGTTACATTTAATGTATGAAATTTATATGCAAATATAAATACTTAACTAACATTCAAATAAACACTCTTTCCTAGAACATCTATGGCCAGGAATAATTTCTGGCTCAGCTTCAGGGGGACTGTCTCCTCAGGCATATTACCACTATAACACTAAAAGGATCCCTCTTAGCCGAAGCACCTATGAACTATCTTTAGCACCACTCAATCCACACAAGAGAGAGTCCTGAATTAAACATAACTTCATGCTTCATTTAACCCTGGAGGGAGGGAGGTAGTACATTCAATTGTAATATGGAGGATCAATGTCATTGGGTGCAGGGTGAGGAAATGCAGGTCTCATTGAAAAAACACCAGCAAAGGAGTTGTAGGGTAAGCAAAATGTCCTATACTGGAAACCAAGGGGGCATAAATGTAGGCCCCATGTGTTGGGGAGGGGAACTTAACACAGACTAGTAGAGAAAGTGGCGACACCTGTACTACTCCAAGAGGGACTTAAAAAGTACAGGATAAAATACATTCTACTTGTAGTTATAATTAGCAGTTAACAAAGATTTCATCTTATTCAGAAAACTGGCCTGAAAACTTGTGACTTGTATCTTCAATCAGCTTCTGAAAATAACAATTGTTAAGAATGTTTCGTATCACTTTCTTTCCTAACACAAGGTGATTCACCAGAAAATGATCAGCCTTAGCATTCATGATCTGCATTGGACAAAGAAAACCTATATGCATATGTAACAACTATTATGAGATAGTATTATTTTACTACCTCTGTCCCATAATATTTGTTACATTTATTGTATGAAATTTATGTACAAATATAACAATTATTATGGAACAATGGTAGTATTACATTACAAATTTACCAAACAATGAAATAGTCATTAAATATTTTATTGATAAAACTTGATAAGCTAATATCAACTGATCAAGTTAGTCTGTTTGTTAAGTCAGCTAAAGTTTTTACTGTATTTTTATAGATTCAATGTTTGGATGTTTATTCCTGAGAGAGTTTTACAAACTATCATCATAAATAATAGTCATGTTGAGCTAAAAGTACTTAAGATGAATTCATAAAGAAAAAAGTTATATAAATAAAAAATACAAAAAATAGTGGCCCAGAAAATTTAGAAGAATTAATTTAAAGAAACCATATAATATTT
Source organism: Sepioteuthis lessoniana (assembly GCA_963585895.1). NCBI lineage: Eukaryota > Metazoa > Mollusca > Cephalopoda > Myopsida > Loliginidae > Sepioteuthis > Sepioteuthis lessoniana. The sequence goes on from OY757946.1 coordinate 27,445,702, forward strand.
CAAATCCCTTATTTAAAAGATACTGACATGTGAACTAAAGATGATCAAAAATTAATCTGTTGAGAAGAATGATAAAAGAATAGAGATAATGGTCTGCACACTGTCTGCAGTGATATCTTCATTAATGAGAACAAGTGCTCATGGTATAGACAACTTTTGTTGGTAGAATAAAAAAAAAGGACAATTTAAATAAACTCAATCCCTTCAAACTTTTGGTCACCAATTTTTGTTTCAGGCAAAAGGACATGCCCATTGATATTAAACACTTGAATATATGATGCAATGTTACCATCATCTTCTTCTGACTTTAATGCAATTATCACAGTATCTTGTGTGCCAGGCACAAACTTGAAGGTTGAATAGCCATGAGTTGGATTCAGATTTCCTATATGAGCTACTTTGATTTGACCAAAACGTTCATTGCAACTTAACAAAATGTTAGTTGCTCTACGTTCATCAGCTGTTTCATCGTATGCCTGTTGACTCAAGCGTCTTGGCAGGAAGAACCAACGCTGATGGACTGTACTCCAGACAGCAGATTCATGGATCAAATAGCCTACAAAGAGAAAGAGCATGTATTAGAAATGAATATATCTTTTAGTATTAGATGGCAACTCTGGGAAGTAGAGCATGTCAAAATTATGGAGGAAGATACACATGAAATAAATGAGATCTTGGGTAGCCACAAGAGCTACACCAATTTAACTGTAGGGTGTTAAATCTTCATATTATATAATGTACATTTCAACAACATAGATACTGAACATTACAATAGCTTCCTTACTTACTATTTATTACATCCAGACAGGCATGTTTCAACCATAGGCTGGATATAATAATGTACACATTATTTATAGGTTACTGCTCAGAATTTGTAGAATTTTACTAATTCAATTTTGTTTGTATAGAAATGGTTATTTTTGTAAGCTGCTACAAAGACTTTTATTTTACATAATACAGCTACAACTCATATGTATTTTAATGTAAATAGTAGAAAATGTATATTTTTTCTAATAAAGCTGAGGAGGGATCATGAGGTTAATTACCTGTCAGAAATGACCATCAATAACAACAAAAAAAAAAGGTTGAGGACCACTGCTTTACAGTAATATCACATTGGTTCAAATTTCAAAAGACACTATTTTCATTTCACTTTGCTCACCAACTTCTAATTGATCTGTATTCCAAATTTTAGACAAATTCAATAATCTTAAATGGTTTCACTCTTTTCTATGGTAAATATCTAAATCATGAGATGAAGTAACTCTGGGTTTCTAAAATACAGTGTTTGTTTGAAAACTAGTATTAAAATATTCCTTAGACCAGCACTACCAGTGCAGGTATGCAAATCATTGACTGCCAGTATGAGGTAAGTTTTCAGTTTCACATTCATCATGAAATATATAACATGTAGTTTAAAAATGAAAATGCATAAAAATATTTCTGTAGTGTTTGATATTATTCTTTTGACATGCTGTGATACAAGAGAGAGAAATTTTTGAAAGTTGATTGGAAATGATGCAATGCACATACAATGATATGGAACAAATAGGGTACCAGTCTGTAGCACACTGGGAAAATATCCTGCCAGTATGCCACATCAGGTAATTTGAGAAGCACTGCCTTAGACTATTGTCTATTATATCTTTCTTTCTGGAAAATTTGAAATTAAGCTATTTCTGATCAGATCAATATAATCCAAAACTTTCATGGTGTAATGAGGAGCTAGCTAGACTAGCAAACCATTGTTGATGAGTTTGATACTCAATGAGTGCCCCATACTTCTAGCCTTGTGCTAAACTAAAGTAAGCTAAGTACATAACTAATATCTATGTACAGTATTGTTAATATTGAATACTGTTCAGAGATGTTAACAGAAAAGACATACTGCAGAGATACCCTAAGATGCTGCAACAATGCATTTAAAATGGTGAATAACTTTGTAGAAAGAGGCATTGGCTCAATAAAGAAATTCAATAAGTCACTTCAGAATGAACAACAGAAGCAGTTCCTGTTGAGCACTATTAAGCACCCAAAGTAAAAAGTTTTTACCAAATGAAAAAAATATGAATTCTATCCAATGAATGATGAAAAAAACAAATAGGCAACATTAGGGTTTAATTTTGTTGTTTGTATGGGAAAATATCAATTCTTTAATTAATATGAACGAATATAAATTCAATTTACAGGCAACAGGACCTCTAAATATAACATTTTCTTCAAAATTGGCAATTATATTTTCCATATTAAAGTTAAACTCTCTCTGAATAGTGCTAAGTAACACCTTATGAAAACATAACAAAATTTCTCATTGTACTGTGAACAAAGTTGTATTTATATTTCAACTTTACACCCTAATTTTTAAACAACCTATATAATCCTATTTGTTGCTATCCTAGTTATTTTATAGAAAAGAATGCAATTTTAGAAGAATTGAAGAGTAATAATTTCTATGACATAATCAGAACAAAAATGCCTTACTAAAGAATCACAAATACAAAAAGCAAACAAGTTTAATATTTCTACAAATTTGGTTAGAAATAAGTTGCTAGAATGAACTTATGTTCATTCATAACATCTAGAGTCAGAACAGGAATCTATTTTCACATTTACTTTACATGTTAATCAACTTTCATATAAAGTACAATAAATCTCATAAATTTATATTAATAATTGGTAAGAGTTTGTTGCCCTCTGCAGGTGGCTAAACAATTTGATATTGAGCTACTGAACTCAATATGCATACTTATTGGACACAGGGGAAAGTTTTAACTTAAATAAATTTTTTTGTACCTAATAAAAAAAAGACAACAAATAATCAGTAGGAAGCCATGTTACTGCAAGATGTAACAAATCATACAGAATTTAAGCTTCCGAAAAAGAAAAAATTAAATTATCTTAAATAGTTATTCATATATCATTAAACATTACTACTTAAGTTTATAGATAGTTCTTCAATCTAAAGATGTAACATAATTACATAACATTATTGCTTAGTTAGTAAAGCCAACAATCCAGAGGGGGAAAAAATTTAAAAACTGATAAATCTCATAAGTATCACTCAAATGAAAAAATATTTCCTCCCAAAATTCCATAAAAATTTTCACAGCATATTAACTTCATAAGATTATATAAAAAATACAATTTCTTTTCAGTTATATGGATTTGTATTTTATAGAAACAATGCAAATTTTTAATTGACAACAAAGACTGTAAAATGAACATAGTTTGGAATAATGAAATAAGTAAAGGGGGTATTTTGGACATTAGTCAGTCAGTCTCACCATGTCTGTCTGTAAACTTATTAAGAATTAAAGAGTCATTTTAGTGTCATTAAAACCAGCTTGACCTCTTCCCAGCAGGCAGCTACTTCAGCTAGTAAATAATATTTCTACAAATTTAGTTAGAAAGAGGTAGCTAGGACGAAATCATATTCACACATGACATTTATAGGCAGAACAGGAATCTGACCCATTTTCCCTACAAAATAGTCATATATATATATATATATATATATATATATATATATATATATATATATATATATATATATATATATAAACACAATGTAATTTACATACTATAGATATTAGAAAAAGAAATCAATATGGAATATTATACAAAGATGTATTGTAAGAAAATAAATTTTATTTAGCAAAAATAAATTCTACATGTGACAAGTAAGAGAGAAACATTGTTTTTTTTTCTTTCTTTTTGACATAAACAACAACAAAAAAAAAATTACTCAAATAATAAGGCCCAAAACTTATAGTACTAGAAAAAAAAAATGAGCCATTTTTATTAAACTAAGTTCCCTTAGTTGTAGCAAAAAGTCATTAACAAAGGACTAATTAGAATAACAAATCAAGGAAGAAAAAAAAAAAAAAATCTAAGAAATTTTCTATTTTTTGTTATTTCTGAGAATTTTCTTTTTAGAAAATTATAACTATTCCTTACAATTAGAGGAACTTTGATAACATTAATCAAGGAAAATAATCACTTCCTTTAGAAGTCTAAGTCATTAAAGTTTAAATTTATGGCAATAATGAAAAATGATTCAGTTTTTTTACTGTGTTTTTTGTACAATACTGTAACTCATTCCAAGATATCTATAAGAAAAAAAAATATAGACTTTATTTTTTCGAAATAAAATTTAATTTCTGATTTAATAAGTACTTTCCTACCCAATTCTTTTTAATGATAAAGTTAATTTTCTCAAAAATATCATACAAATTCTATTATTTTTACTAGAACATTATACAATTAAAATAGATATTATTAAGCATTATTTATGTCCAAACTCTACAGTACTGAAAATCTGTAATCAAAAATATGAAGATGTAACAGTTCAAAAATAAGTACATTGCATATATTTATGCAATTTCATTTTAGGATACAGTGGTGTCCTAACTTTGATTTTGGTTACAGAGTTTCAAAGGTGTAGAGTTTGGTAACAAATAATACTTTATAATATCCATTTTGGATTCTGTCAGGTTTCACTAGAAATAATAAAATCCTATTCAGTTTAAAAGAAAATTAACATTTTAATAGAAAAATTGTTAAAATGTGTACTTGTTTATGGAAAACACTATATATATATATATATATATATATATATATATATATATATATATATATACACACACCAGCTCATTTACATAATGGTCACAGTGTTTACCAATAGCCTGGGAGACTGGGGTTCAATCCCAGGCCAAGTCATACCAAAGACTCAAAAAAAATCGTACTTGATTCCTCCTTGCTTAAGACTCAGCATTATAAGGTATGGATTAAGAGTAAAGTGAAGCAATCCAGGGAATGAAGTAGCACCCTCCTTTACATCTGGGTATAGTAGCTATTGAAAAGGGAGCCTTTGGGTCACCCTTGAATATTTTTGCCAACTTTATTTATATATATATATATATATATATATACATACACACACACACTTACACAAACATTTGCCCAGTTGTCTGGGGCTGTAGAATACACCAACTGTTTTTCTGCAGAGGGGTAAGACATTCCCCCCTCCCAACGAGTGTCCTGGACAATTTGATGGTGAGGTTCCAGGAGCTTTGAGGAATGTGGAGTACCCTATCATTGTCATTATTCCCAGGTCCACTCTGGCCCGGAGTGGTAGCACCTGATAGGGTCCTCTATCTATAGGTCAAATAGAACTAAACTTTGAACTTATACTAAACTGAATTGCTTGGAAATAGAACTGTGTTGACACTTAAACTGTGTACTTATGCTAAACTGAAATATTTGAAATAGAACTGTTTTTGACATTGAAACATTTGATATTTAACAGTGTGTAAACAAAAACCATGCTAACACTAGCTTGAAACAGAGATGTTTTTAACAATTAAACTGTGTACTTATGCTAAACTGAATTGTTTGAAATAGAACTGTTTATTTGCATAAAATGGATTTGACATTAAATAACCTACAAAGGTTGATATGCCATAAAAAAAAAAAAACACACAAATATTTATATGTGTATTTGACACAACCTTGTCTAATTAGAGCATGAGGTATTATTCAAAATCAGAAGTTCTTTATGTTATCATAAAATACAATTTCTAATATATTATTTGTGAGGCTAAATTGGCAATACATGGCAAAAAACTAAACTAAATACTTCATTTTCAGCTTCAAAATTGGCAGAATTTGAGCCAGAAAATTAAATTAATATACCAATTATAAAAACTAGATTTTATTTAGCTTTGGTTTTTTTTTTGCGTTATTATAAATTTTTGGTCCAAATCATTCAATTTGAAACTGTATATATGTGTTGAAATAATTACATTTTATATATTGGTATTTTAAAAAATTCTATATGATTTTTTTAAATTGTATATATATATATATATATATATATATATATATATATATATATATATATATATATATATATACACACATACACTCACAAACAGACCAATTCTAATCATTTTTTAGAAAATAAAATAAACTAACTGGTTTCAGTCCTCTCTGATCACAGTTAAAACGAGGACAACAATTAAGAAGGAAAAGGGGTAGGGACAGTGGAATGGAGTGGAGGAAAAAAAAAAAAAAAATGCAAGTTGACTAGAAATCAAATATCAATCAAATTCAGACCCAATAAACATTCCCTCTGTTTACAGAGGGATGGTTTATGGGTGAGAATATGAATGGTCTCAAGTATTTTCAGGTGATAGTCCAAGTGGGACTTGCTTAAAATGGTAAACAAGTCCACACTGTAGGACGAGGCACAATTACGGTTATTTATGAGATGTTCAGCAATGGAAGACCTGTATGTGTTGTTTATTTGGTCAGCAAAGTAGATCCCTTGCCATATTTTTGTGGGTACATGTTGCTTAATTCTTGAATCCAGACATTGATTGGGTCTCCCGATGTATTGCAATCCGCAAACACATGTAAAAGAAATCAAAGAACTACTATGTTGTGGGGAGAACATCTTTTTGACCAGATGTCAAGACAGTCCACGTGTGGAAGATCACACACAGGTTGGAAGAAAAATAGCTCTTATGTACACAAGCAGAGATCTGGTTGGCAAATTTATCACTAATATCACTGAGCCAAGCAACCTGAGATATATAGGGCACCTCTGGATTGAATCAGGTATAATTTTACTGAAGTCAGAAATTTTATCCCTGATGACAGATCAAACAATGTCTTCTGAGAAGCCATTGTTACGAAGTGTTCCAGTGATAAATTCGACCTCATCATATTTCAATGGGCTCAGCTTTGGGCCTCACTATGGCTGGAATTTTTGTGGGTTTCCATGAGGCTGATTTGTTCTCCAAATATAAAGCACCTGAAGTGTACTTTTGTTACATAGATGACACTTTTTGTAAAAAAGTAAAAGCATCTGGAGATGCTGAATTGTGTCTCACATTACCAAAATATTGCAAAACTTTTGATTCACACTAGTATTTTAATGTTGACTCACTGTGAAATTTGATATAGTCTATCTGGATAACTTGTTTAAGGATTCCAAGAAGAATGTTGTGTTATAGTTATGATATCATTTAAGAATATAAGACTATGAAATAAAATAACTCCTTTTACTTAATTTATTTTCAAATTAATAATTTAATCAGAGTTAAAAAAAAAAAAAAGATCGAAACTAATGAGTAATGAAAAATGAAGAGTGTCTATATGATCAAAAATAAGAATTTCAAACATTTCACTGGAATAAAACTATAATAAGCTTTTATTTATTTTACTATTTTAATTTTAGAATTAAATAACCTTATTTACTTATTAAAATGATTCTCAATACTTAGGTATTCAAAAGGTGAAACTGTTAGCTCAGTAGTGTCCTATATTCTTACTTGACATCAGGATATATGTCACAACATTCCATTTAGGATTTCTTAAGACAAGTGCTATCTATCTGAACAACTAATTAATTTTAAAAGAAAAAAGAAAAAGGGATTCAATAGACCTACCAGGCAGCAAAGTTCCTGTTTTTTTTCTTAATGCATTATAATTTTCATGCCAATCAATATGTGTGACAGCACCATTACGATCAATTATCTTAATCCACTGAGGGTTCAGGTTCTGTACAACTCCTGTGCGTGAGGTCCACTCTTTGCCTAAACTTCCAACATAAAGCTTCTCATCCTTCACACATGCCCACTCACACTTGAAACCTAAAAGTAAAAAATAAAGATAAAAAGTCAATAAAATTATACATTTATATTTTACAGAGAAATACTTAGCATATAAAACTCCCTATATGAATATAGCTTAAAGGCCATCTTTGGTAGCCATTAAATTCAATGTCTAGTCATATCTTTATAAAATTTATATTATAATTAATAACAAATGAAAAGGTAAATAGAAAGAAGTATTTTATAATTAGTATTTAATAGTTATTTCCCTTGAGAAATTATAATGATCAGAGTGAATATGAACACAGACCCTATACTATTATCATCAAGTTAGATTGGAGGAAAAAACAGAGCAGGTCAGTATCGTTAGTAGTTCCCAAGACAAACCAAGCCAGGGTTTGAAGGAAAATCAAAACATCCTTAAAAGTCAGATGTGGTAGGAAAAGATTGAATACCACAAATTCTGGCAAAAAGTAAGTGAATAAAACAACTTTGTTATATGTGAAAAGATACCTAAATATATTGGTTTTACCAATAGCTGTGTGTCACTAAGAGGTTGAGTTTCCTCAAGACCCCACCCAGCTAAGGTAGTCAACATGTAGTCCTCTTAACTAGATAGTGAATAATTCATACATCTGTTCTCCACCCACCAACCCACTTGCAATTATAAGTAGATAATAGGACAGAGTGGGCTTTCTAGCCATATAGGTAAGGGAACCAGTAAAAAGAAAAAAACTAAATTTAAAACTAGCGGTATACAGTTAGCAACATTTCTATAAAAACTTGATACTGAAAATGCAGCACCATGACAGATGTGATGGGGTTGCAAACCTATAATCCTCAAACAAGTCTACACCTTATTATTTGACTCCTTTTCACTCATCCTCTTTTAATTAACATCACATATATCTAGATTTTGGAAACCCACCCACAAAAAACAATGGCTGCTCTTCCTCTAGCATAAGTTGGATAAATCCCACACTAACTTCATGTTTTATTCATTTTTCATATTAAATGTTTTTATCTACTCCCTATCATGGGTTAAGAAGAATAAATTTGGGATTATGGTGGCTGGGATAACTGAAAGGGAAGGATGAGTTCTTTTAATGAAAGGAATATTGTAAGATAAATGGAACAACTTAAAAGAATAGAATAACAATGATCAGTGTTTTTCCATGTCCTTCTTTATAACTTTGAGCAAAATACATGGAAATGTATATAGATAAATTATAATACATGTAAAATCTGTAATTTCTGCAAAATATGTTACAAAATATTACTTTGAGCCACAAAATTTAGGCCCTCAACTTTATCCATAAGACTCTTCCAAAATGAATATTAAATGTTTTAATCCATTGCATAACATAGAAGATTGTGCTTAAAACATAATGAGATTAGTAATAATAAAGAGATTATCTACTGAAGATTATAATGAGCAAGGTGAACATACCACAAATACATTTAATGTGGGTAATAAAAAGTATATATATATATATATATATATATATATATATATAAGAAAATTATATAATCAGTGTAGCATGAAAAATATCTAGAAAACATTCAAAATAACTTCAACAGAAATTAAAAGTTGTAGTTAAGCAAATAACTGCATAGAAAATTAGAATCAGTTCTAAAAATGATAACTCATACATATAGCAATAATCTGTGGTGTTTATTTATCACAAGGTGTTCACTGTGCTGAACTTGCTACTTGATATAAGGATTACTGACACATCTTTCCAGATATCTATCCTTAGAAAATAGTTTATCCTCAAAATGATATTTTATAGTGACTTCATAAAATTAAATATAGAACAAGGTTGACTGACTTTTGAAATACAATTTTCACAAGTCAATTAATCATATATATAAAAAAAACATGATAATTTGACCATGCAGTTGTGCATGATATCATGGAAACAATAAAGCACTCACTTTTAATTATGATATTTTGCAAAACAACCATTGCACAATCCTACATTACAGTGGGGCCTTCAAGCAATGTTTCTATTCATTAACATTGAATTGGTCAGCAAGCAGCCAATAGGAAAATTCCTTACATTGAACTATTATAGTCAACAAAAACATCACTTTGCCTGTGTACTATTGGTGACAAAAATGCCTACAAAAGGGTTAATATTTATGAGGAATATTTGGTGAGTGTGTACTGTTCACCAAAAATATATACACCTGGTAATAATTAAAACAAATCCAAATCTGATTCGAAAATATTCAGATTTGATAGTAAAATTAATGACTATTCAATTAATGAAGATTAATATAGCCCTACAATTAACAGCAAGCTCTACACTTATTTGTTATAAAGAGGATGACCATAGTCCAAACTAATACATTTTAGGTCATTACAGAGAAATATCTACAAGCCATTGGAATGTGTGTTTGTTTATAATTTTGTTTTGCCACAAGCTTGTTGCATTTTTTGTCTGAATATGTCTGTACGTTTGATCCAAATACTACATAAATCCTTACTTTTTGCCAGAATAAAAATTTGAACAAATTCCAAATTTAGAGTAAATTTAGCTGATACAAATTCTAAAAGTCAGTGTGTATCTTACAGAAATTTTTTTCTTACAGAATTTCATAGTCCAAAGTTAGAGTGAGTGTTAAAAAGGTAATATATAGAAGACAGTGCCATTTTCTGCTACATGGCAATATTTTGCTTATATATGGAAATTGTTGTTAAACTCATGAGCCTCTGCTGTAACTTATCAGGTGGGTAGAGCCAAAGGTTATATTCAGAATCTTACTGGCAACAATATTATCCAACAGACTTTCCCTAATTTGTAATACAACTAAGTAAAACCCATTGGATAGTCATTCACTTTCAGTAAGAAGATCTAGATGGGTGCAAATGATTTGTTGATTCAGATGAGGAAAAACGACTATTCTACCCACTCCCCAGCAAACACCTACAGTTAAAACTAATAATAACTGGACATAACATGGTGACAGAACTGGTAGTATTGGTCTAGATTTACAATAATAAAAAGAACCATTTAACAATGAAAGACGTCAAATAAAAGATATACATTCTTATGTATAAATATAGAAAATATTGGGGGTGAGTGGTGTTTATATACATCTGCTTAATAGAATAACTGTCATTATTTACACAAAATAGCAAAAACATAAAAAAATGAATAAAAAATAACTAATACATCCATTATATTTATGTCATCTGATTACTTAATCTTCAGACATAGAATAAATTACAAAGAATAACTTTCAGCCATATATGAGGTGTATTCAAAAAAATGTCTAGACTACTGTCAAGACATCTAAGCATCATCATTACATAAGTTTCTGAGATGTGCAGACATCTTCATTTAAATCTTAAAATTAAAAACTTTTAAGATTCCATTTTGATACTTTCTGATCATGGATCTGACTTTAAATATATTCATGTAAAAGTCACACTTAGTGGCCAATAAGCTTGATATGAAGCTACATCCAATCAATTGAATTTATATAAGTAGAGATATGAGTGACATAATGGTTATCAATGAGAAAAATGGTATCAGCAAGCCAAGTTCAAATTCCCATCAAGGCCTTTTGCATTTGCTTCATGCTGATACTCTAAGAGAAAGACCTAGATCTACTTCTCACTACAGATATATATATATATATATATATATATATATATATATATATATATATAATCAGGATTGATTAGGCTCTCTTGCTATGGTGGTGAGTAAACAGTCTAAATAACAATTCTGAATTTAAGCAATGGGAAATCACTCCTCAATCTCTCTCAAAGACAGTCATGATAATGTAAAGTTTAATCATAAAAGAAGCTGATTATCCAAGGCCTTAAAAGACATGACACTTCCATTCCCCATTATAGTTGAAAATAAATAAAGGGAAGTACTCTTTAAAAGTTATTAAGCTCAATGTTGAGTCACGTCCAATTTATAGAACTTATAATTGCAAATGAACAAATAAAAGAAAGTGCTCTATAATTTATATTTAATAGCTACCACTCTTAAAAAATTATAACAATTAGAGTAAGCATAAACACTGGTCCTATTTTATTAAGTTGTAAATTGGATTGAAAATTGCTTTTTCTAAATTAGAGCATTTTTGATGCTATTGCTCTTACAGAAATCTTCCTACAATGTACTATTTTTACAGTAATATACAAACATACAAAATTCAAATCATTATAATATAGATTCTTGTCCGCACTAATAAACAGAAACCCACTTATGTTCTGAGGATTGATTTTAAAGAGGAAAAATAAAACAAATTGATTCTTTTAATGTGAATGCAACTATCTCACCTGAAAATATAAATAATAGCTTTCTTAATTCATTAATAATCTACATTTATTGCTTAGTCTTGTTGCTAAGTTTGTTGTTGAAATTGCAACAGGAGGGTATCTAGATCAAGTAACAAGCTGACATGCAAGTGAATAACTTCTAGAAGGGAATGGCTTTTTGTAAGGTCAGATCATTTGCTAATGCTATTAGGTTATACTGTCTAGGACTCTTTACTGATTTGAGATATTACAAACAAAAAACAATGCTATAAAATTCATTCTAATGCATATTCTTACAAAAAGAATTTTTAAATACTTATAGTTTCTAGATAGATGATGAACAGACCAAGACAGACAGACAAATGTAGACAATATGAATAGGATAGAAACAAAGATATATATGTTAGACATTAGTTTATTATTTCAAAAAAAAGCTTCTTTTTTCTTTCCTTTTTTTTAATTTCTTGACGAATATATACAGCCTGCAAAGCTATTAAACTTACACTTTAAAAAACTTTCTTTTCTATTTTATTATACAACATCAAAAAAGATTAGTGACAAAATTTGAAAATGCATTCAATTATAAGATAAAAACAGTAATCTTACTTAACTAGTTTTATTTACCCATTTTTTAAAGTAAAGTTTAAAGAAAGACTAGTATTATATGTAATTAAAAAATGACTGATTAGTCATTAAAATTTTTTAATTTTTTTATTACAGTTCTACGACTTAAAAATCTATCAGCAGGAAAGTGAGTGAGCAATGGAAAACACTAAAACAGTAGTTTTCAATCTTTCTGTAACATCATTACTCTATGCTTTAAGGTATGTGACACTAATCAAAAGTTTATGGTATCTTATCTTGATTTAGAAAACAAATACTACATTCTGATCCTAAAAGAAATTGTCTTGTTGGTGGGGCTTAGAATATGTTGACTGCATCACCTATAGAAAGATAATACTCCTCTGCCAAAAGTGTGTCCCAAATATGATACTGTATCGGGTGATGAGGCTCCAGTTCTGGGAATATGGAGTATCCCTTTATTGCCATTACTCCCAGGTCAATTCTGACCCAGAGTGGTAATGCTTGTAAGAGTACCATCTATGGGTCAAATAAATCGTTTCAAAAATTATTAGTATTAGATTGGAATACTTCATATCATATAACTGAGCAAAGAAATGATTATAGATTATAAAAAAGTACAATTTAAAAATAAAAATGCAATGGAATATTGAAATTACACTTACAATCAAATATTTACAAATGAAACAAATGCCTTCAATGTCAAAAACATTTTTATTTCACCAAAATATATCGAATAACACTGAAAATTTCAGATAAAATTTAAATCAATTTACTTTTAATTGATGTGAATAGAAAATTTGAGCTTAGTGGCGAGCATAGATTCTATCGTGAGCTTGAAATAAAATTGACAGACAAAAAAGCCCAAGACTGTATTTACGTTTAAAATCTCACGACACCTAATGTGACACACATCATTTGTTACTTTTTGTTAACAACAAAAAAATTTCCATCACTGAGAATCAATTAAAACAGTGTGCTATCATTTCTCCTCTAAATTTATTAGTTTAAGCAATTACGCGGACTAAAAAATGAACATTAACAATGAATAAAAAAAAGTTTATTCACTCGTGCCCTCTATTTTTATGATTAGTTAGTTTGATTTGAAAATCCATGAATACGTGAAGTGACCTTATTTTTAACACACACGCATATAATTTCTTTAAATCTACTTTCTAAAATAAAGTTTTTAATTTTAAAGTGGACAGCCGGAGATTCTTGTTGAGAGGGCTGTCCATGATCCTTCTATTTAGGAAGGAGTGAATAGTTGTAGTTTATCTCCATTATATCAATAATTCTGAATGTGGATAATTAAACAAAATGATGTTCAATATGAATGTTGAAATTATTATAATTCAGTTACAAATTGGACAGAAAAGTTTTTTTTTAATTCTCTAACTTAAAGCGTTAAATGTATATTGCTCCAATTACAAATCTCGCTATGATGTGCCGTTTTTACGTACATTTTTAAACATAGAACAAGCTAAGAGTAATGCGCCCTCGTTTTGTCTTTTATTGACATTTATTTGTATCAATCATACCTACAAAAGTTTATTTTATTTCATTTGTGTTAAGAATCTTATGAATTTAAATTCATAAAGTAAAAAATATTTTTGCAGCTGTTAGTGTCTGTATACAAAATAAAGAAAATCCCTGTTATTTAATAGGTACAAAATAGGTTGCTATCATCTATCTCACTTCTTAATATTACTTTAAACAATTATATGAGGACCAGAAAATGAAGATTAACAATCATTAAAGAAAAAAAGTTATAAGTTGACTCACTCATGCTCTCTCTCTCTCTCATATATATATATATATATATATATATATATATATATATATACCTGTAAGTTTCAGTCATTTGCTTCATTTTTCCCCCCTGAATAATTCAATCCCAAAAGTATGCCTTCAACTAGCTATAATTCACCCATCTCCCATATTTCTTTAGTCTTTCTCCCTCTCAAATACTTGTGGACTTATTGTAACTGTTCAATAATTTCAAAAATGCATATGAATGAATGGTGAATGTAATTAAATTATACATTACCGCAGAAATAATAGACATTTTCTTTATTGAATCTTTTCGTATACAAAGTTTATAAACACTTAAAATGCTTTATGTTATAATTGTTGCCACTGTTTAAAAAATGTGAATGTTTCCCATAAATCGACTAAGTCGTCGGAGTCCCATTTCAAGGATTTCTCAAGGAATTGGAGATTACTTAGCAGTGTCCAAGTATTATGCGACTGGCGGTAGTGGGTTACATGGTACCAGCAGCAAAGAATAATTTATGTGAGGTAACATAATTCAATTATCTGCTTTTTTTTGTTTTACAAGTTTTTATAGTAAAAAAAATATAAAATAAATGAAATAAAAAAGAGGAATGATCTTTCCCTCTCTCTACATTAATGCAAAATGTGGGTCTATTTTTGTTTGACTTTTGCTCGCATTTTACTTATATCTTAAAATGCAACTAAAAATGATTCATACATCTTCTTTGTAAGTTGTGCATTAAATTAAAGCTTTTTGTGACGGAGAAAAGTTGTGATTTTGATAAAGAAATTCAAAATTATATTTCAATGCCATGACTGAAAAATAAATAAATTTCATTGAAAAAGCAAATAAATCAGAAGCAAACAACTCAACAGACCTATTTATGATATACTGACAATAACCACGTGACTTAATCTCATAAAGTTAATGATCTGTTGAAGAAATTGTAGTTGAGAACGGGTTAAGGCATCAGATTTTAATGGGATGTCCCCAATTAGTTGGTAATTTCTAATCCCTAACAGACTATGGGTGGAGTTTGTCCCTACCACATGAAAAACAACAACAACAAAAAAAAACAACTTTGTATTAAAAAATACATTGGATCTCAAATGAACGTCTCACGAACTCATTGATATTTTGTACTAGAAGTTGTTTGAGCTAAGATCGGAACGAAAATTTGTAACCTCGGGGTTATTGTATAAAAATATTATTACCTGACCATTAAAGGTGTAATAAATAAGATCATTCTTTTTGTTATGATAAACTTAAATGACAAAAAAAAAATTAATACAAAGGAACAATAAAACACAAATCGTCCTGCAATCTGAATTCGAATTTGTCTCTGCTCTTAAGTTTTATGCAACGGCTTTACAGTTACAAAATGATTTTAGGTAAATGTTGTTTATGTTTGTTTAGCAGTTTTAAAACACCCCCACGATTATTTTTAATGAGTGTATGCGATAAATAAATAAATAGTCTTTTTTCTAAGGAACCTTTCAATTTTTTGAAAGTTGCTAATAAAATTGAAATATTATAGAAAAAAGAAACTTCCTGCTATCAAAAAAGCGTATGGAGAACCAGTCTTGCTTTGTTTACACCGTATAATAAAAATAAGACTGTTCTTTTGTCGCTTTTATTCATACTATTGTATGTTAAAGAAGACATTCATTAATTTTCGCCACATTTTAGTAGTAGAGTAATTCAAAAAGAAGACCATAAAAAAAGACATACAAATAATGACTGAAGATCAGGCTTCCTTTTTGCTTTTTCAAAGGGTGTAAGACATGAACAAACATTCAGGTGTTTAAAGACAACTCTAAGAGGAGTGGTTTACAAGATTCAAGAATCAAAGATTTCAAAGTTAGAAAAAAGTCTCACCTTTTTTACTGATTCCGTTACCATCTGTCAGAATCACCCAGGGAATCACCTGTTCGTTTTTAATTAGGTAAATCACACCTGTACGATCATCAACTGTGTATAGCTTACCGTCGAAGGTGACTAACTCTGATAGTTCCATGCCACGTCCACCCTGAGAAAGCGACGAAGTAAGGGTAAGCATGTTGGACTCGGTTTCGATCTCAACTGTAGACCAATCATCAGAGATGGTCAAATTGCCAAACTTCATGAAGCTAACCCACGTGTTTTTCTGGAACTTGCTCTGTGAGTTTGTGTCCAGATCTGTGATCATGGCTATTCGGTACTTCCATCCCTTAGCTGTTAAAACTGGCTTTGATAACGGATAAGTAGAATTATAAGGGTTTGAAATTGTCATGTCTTGCTGCTGAGGTTGCCTGAGATCATAGTCTGGACATTTAAGAGCCAAGCTGCCAGGACTTGGTAAAAACATAACAAGAAGAATGAGGAGGGCGCTGGCGAATATGGCAACATAGGCAACCAGACGAGGTTTAAGATGAAGTTTAGCATTGCCGACCCGGTATGGTACGGGACGGCGTATAGCAACCATCCAGTCATGAACTGTAGAAGGATAGTTGCCCTTCATATCATAATCCATAAAAGTGTCTGGGATATCCAGATAGGAAGATTCGATTAAGTAATTCATGGGAAAAAAACTCGACGTGTTCCATGCTGGTCGTCGTCTGTCGTCATGTTTCTCCCATCGTGGAGTGACTACGCACTAAAGGCAAATAATAATATCAATTTGAAAAGAATCTTTTAAAAATAACAATTAGTTTTAAAGCACTAAAAATAAAATGATGTTTTATTTATTTTGAAAAATAAGAAAATGATTCGTATTTGAAAAAATATTTTACTGATAATTTTAGTAAGTCCGAGATTCACTCCGGAGTTATTATGCACGTGCCTATTTTCTTTAGAGTAAAGATGGCAACTCTGTCAACAGGGCTTACAGAGCAGCAGGTAAGAAAATTTTTTAAAAGATGTTTTAAACATTTTTGTCATTTTGCATACTAAATTTTAAAACTCAAAACTTTATTTAGAAAAGTTTAACTTTATATTTATTGATTATATTTATGTATCTTATTGCCTGCAGTTCAAATCAAACCACGTGGTGAAATTTTTTATCCAGCAATGAAAAATAATGCTTTTTTTTTATTATTGAATTTATTAAGGAGCCTTCGTAATTAGTTTTGCATTAATATTCCTTTTATTTTATGTATTGGTTTTATTTATAATACTATTTTCACTTGTTTATTTCACTTATAAATTCATCTATTTACTTTTTAAATTGTACTCACACAATCATTACGTGGCTTGTAATAAAGTCACAGGAAAAAAGTTATGGAAGCCAATTAGGGTTCACGAAATGTGTTTTTAATTCTGTTGAGACGTTAGGGGTTTATCAAGTGAACATTTTTCGTTTAAAATTCGTTGTTTGTGGGGGTATGTGTGCATTTTTGTTTTGTTTTTAACTGACTTTTCCCCCCTGATTTGATCGTTGAATATTGTAAATTCTCTTCCCGAAAGACAATTCAGAAGCTTTTCTCGATTTAAAAGATTTTTTCTTTATTTGAACTAAATGAAAAATAAATCTTATGCTTTCAACAAATTTATTTGAAAAATTATGCTATTTACTGTGATTTAATAATAAAAATGTTACTTTAGTTTAAATAAGTAAAGTTGGCGACTCGAACGCTTCCTTTTCAATAGCTACTACACAGGGCACTTTGGTTCATGTAATGATTAGCAAGCTAGACTAGCAAACTTTCTCTAGTGAGTTCGATTCTCATTGGGTGTCCCATTCATACAGTCTTGTGCTACATCTAAACAAAACGCTTAGTAAATTCCTACTACACCGAGGTGTAGGTGAGGGCGCTACTCCTTTCCTTGGATTGCTCCACTTTAACCTTGATCTGTACCTTTTTTTTTTTTTTTTTTTTTTTTTTTTGTATGACTAACCCAGGTCTCCTGGGCCATTGGCAAACACTCTACTCACTCGGCCAATGGGCCGGAACAATTGGGAAGAACTTAGAAAATTAGCATTTGCAACCATTGCTTTCTAAAAAATAATCAAAAGAATTTTTTCCTTTAAAAAGAAGAAAGAAAAATAAGCAGTGTTTGCCCTGGATTCTCAACAGAAATGTAAAACTCCAGATTTTCGATAAGTACTGATTGGGATGCATTTTACTAGACATTTACACCTCCCCCACCCATCAGAATTTTTTTAATAATCAGATTCTTTGGTGCTTAATCAATAATGACGATAATAATAATAATCAAGAGAAATTTTTTTTTTTTTTTTTAATGAAAAAGACATTTTCAGTATGGAGTTGCAACCCTAACTTTGTCTTTTTAGCTTTATTTGGCCTCAAAATTAGTTAATCATGTTAAATTATGCCTTTTCAGTTCAATGTGCGAACAGTAGTCCCTGTTGGAATGTAGTTTTCACATAGGCTCCATGGCTGAGCCAGCAGTGTTATTTTCACATTTTTTGATTTATTCACAAATTTAAGAAAAGAAAAGCAAAATTAAATTCTAACAAGAACCATCAGAGTCACATAAGAAAAATTTTCAAGACTAAGTTTTAGTGCTTAGCATCAAACACTTGTTGCAGATCTTGAGTTATTTAACCCAATCATTTTTCATTATAAGTGATAAAAGTTGGTAACCATTGTCAAGGGCAACCCAAAGGTTCTCTTTTCAATAGCTACTACACTGAGGTGTAGGGGAGAGTGCTATTCCTTTCCCTGGATTGCTCCCCTTTACCCTTAATTCATACCTTATAATGCTGAGTGTTAAGAAAGGCAGCATCAAGTACCATTTTTTGAGTCTTTGGTATAAGTGATTAACATAAAAGTAAAGTTAGCAACCTTAGTCGAGGGTGACCTGAAGGCTCCCTTTTCAATAGCTACTATACCAAGGTGTAGGGGAGGGCACTACTCATTTCCTTGATGCTTACTTTATAATGCTGAGTGTTAAGCTAGGCAGCATCAAGTACTATCTTTTGAGTCTTTGGTATGACTCGACCTAGGATTGAACCCCGATCTCCTGGACCATTGGCGAACACTCTACTCAATAGGTCAAAAAAGCTCAATTTCATACCAATGGACATGATTAATGCAGGTCTTCATACATCTGATTTTTGTCCCTTATTCAATTCAAATATTTATCCAATGTTTTGTTTTGTTTCATTTTAACAATGATTTGAAATTATTTTAGTTGATGTATTGGAGGGTTACTGCAAATAATTGTTCACTTTGACATTTTAGTCTTCTGCATTGTAAATGTTCCTTCATGATATGAAATGTTCAGCAGTTGTGCTTAGAATATTCCTGTTACCTCAATTTTATTTTTTGTTTAGGTGCTTGAACCTACGAAGACCTTGCTAGAATATCTGAAAAAGACGAAGAGCAGTGCTGAATTGTTTGATGTCCCAACCAAAATACTTTTAAGTGTTACATTCAAGTTGATACCTCTTGTCAAAAACAAAGTAATCAAAATGTAAGTATTCAAAGCTTTTCCAGATAAAATTTACAAAGAAAATTGGTAACTATTTTATCTTTGGGATCAAAAGTCACTATGAGTAATCATTCATTTTTAAAAAAGATCTAATCCTATTTATATTTCACTGATTCAATTCAGAACACCAAGATACAAGCTGTATATTATTTGGGAAAAGCTGAATAGATTTAGACAAGATTTAGAGGAAAAAATTTCTATGTTAAATTAAATTCAAGTTAGTGTGTCTATGCACAAAAATGTAATCGTTTGTATTGGTCATTAATAAGTACACTCTCTTGATTTTTTTTTTTTTTGTTTCCCTAAAAAATTAGGTTTTCTTGTGAAAGAATCTAAGCATTTAATTATTGGATATTATTTGGTTTATTTATAACAAAACAATGTTGAAACTCTGTAACCCAAAATAATATTGCAACACCTTTTGTAACCAAAATATTTTTTAATATATATTCATATTTTTGGTTAGATTTTAATAATGACTTATATCTGTTTGGAATGTATTTCACTAGAAGTAATTGAATCTTAGTATCTCTGTTTTGTGGGGTGCTGCTTCTAACCTGTCAATAGCAGTCCGTGTTTTAAGACATGCTGGGCACAGCTGATAAAGTAGGGATAAACTCATAAACAACTGTCTCCTATGAACTCCTACACATGGACACACTAATGTTACCCAATCAGCAAAAACTTACATTTATCATCTCTGTGTGAACACTGGATGCCATCTAGAGGACTTGCCAGGAGCAATAACCAATTATGATCATGATAATCTTTATTTTAGTTTGGTATTTTTGAGGAAATATTAAATTTTAAAATCACTTTTATAACTGTTCTTCATCTAGATATTTATATATTTTATAATTTGGTATTTTTAACCTAACTGTAGGATTTCAACAATTACTTTATTCTGATCATAGGCAGTTGTGCTAAACACTACATAAAATAAAATTGTCACGTTTTATGAGAATTATTCTGTTATATAACTTATTCTGACATTCGTTATAATTATTAATATTTTGCTTCACATACAACAGTGATGTTTTAAAATCTAATTAACAGCTTACATAAATCATAAGCACAATTTTGAGCATTTTTTATCTGTATATTTTAAAGATTCATAATGATTGAAATTTATAATTATGTTGTCATAACAACCTTATTGACAAGTTTTCATGAATTTAAGTTTTTCCTGCTCATTTTAGAAAATATTAAATAAAAATTTTATTTTGAAATATTTTCTCATATATATAGCATTATACATCAAATATCTTATAGACTTTTTATTTATTTTTATTTTTTTTTAGAAAAGTTCCAAATGGCTTGAAATTTGATAACCAAGATGTCTGCCTGTTTGTTCGGGATTTAAAAAGAGGAGAGAGAGATTATGAACCAAGTCAAGTTCATTTTAAAGAGCTTCTTGCTTCCAAAGGCATTGATTACATCAGTGAGGTTTGTATAAAAAAAAAACAGAGTATCAATAAATGGAAATTTATTTGTCCATAGATGACTAAATGATTTTTATGTAGCGCTACCGAATTTTGGTGTGCATAAATATTAATGATTTTTATTCCTCATGAAGAAAGCAGACTCTTATAGACAAATGTTGTATAGCCACATACAACTACATGTATACATATACAAATATATGTGGAAACATAGTGAACGATAATGACGACTTCAATAAACGAATGAATACACTTCTTTACAAAAATATAACTCTCACACTTTATTCTCGAAAAGGTGATGTTCTGTTGTGTGTGAGAGATTAGTGGAGACAGGAACAAACTGCTACATTGACCTTAGTTTTTCTCTTGACCATAGCAGCACTTCTTCCGCATCTTGGCTTGGGTTGCTCAACTTGGGGTCGCTGAGGGCCGTAGCCCTCAATCTGCAAGCTGGTCCTCACTCTGGCATTCCTGTCACCGGCTGACCTAACACTGCCACGGGCACCTGCCTATATTCTTTCCTAACACCTACCTGCTTCTGCTCTTCTTCCGCTTATTTACACAGGTGCATCTCTTGATTGACAGCTCAGTCGAGGGTCAATATATAACACAAAAAGTTGACAGAAGCAATATTGCTGAGGCATTTAATCATTCAGAACTTGGATTTCTAAGCTTCAAAATAAAAATGAATTGCTTTGATAAAATAATTATTCACATTTAATTAAACATTACTAAGGTTATAGGTAGTTCTTTAAGCTGGATTAATAATCTGGATAAAATAAAATTGTTTAAATTGATGAGTCTTAACTGTCACTCACTTCAGTTGAAATATATTCCTCTACAAAACTTCCAGAAATGTTTGGCAAGATAATGTTAACTTCATTAGATAATATGAATAATATAATTCAATACCTTTCAAGTTATGTGAGTTTATCATTTAGAGTATCAATTACTGTAAATTTTTTAATTAATGCTTAGAGTGAGTCAAAAGTTTTACAATATTTTGGTAATGTGAAGCAGTTTGGCAGCTCTGAATGTTTTTGCCAAGCTTGTGAAAGTGATGAACTGCACTGGACTGTGAGATACCAAGCTTTTTAAATGCTACTTTGTGTTTTAGGTCTACCTAACCTTGCCTGATCATTTAGATTCTTGCTAACTGAGCAAAATTTCTTTAACCATTTAGTTACTGTACTGTGATCAACTGCACCTTTTACACAAGAAATATTTTTGGTTGCTTCTGCAGCATTATGGCCCAGTCCAAACTAGTAAAGCATAAGTTCCTGAATTGCAAAATTTTTGATTTACCTTTAGTAACGATGATTGTAAAGTAGACCTTGTTAAGAAAAATTGAATTAATAGCGGAGATTTTTTTTCTTGTAGAATAACAATAACACATACCTCCGTAAAGCATCCAGCTGGCAGACAAAATAAAGCAGGTCGTAGCTCAGTGCCGTCCTCCTTACAATGCTAAACTGAAGCTGGTTTATATAATAAAATACTTTCACTTACTTCCAAATAGCCAATGACGATCTATGCAATGGAATAGTCCACTTGGGCACCATAAATAGTTCCCGTTCCTCAATCGGGAATTGAGTTTCCTGTCTTCATGACTGATCGTTCTTTGCTAACGCAATTAATTACTCTTGGCTATTGCAACTAATTGCCCTACGCAACCTAACCAATTCTACACTTATGACTGTTAGTATTGCAGTGTCTCTAATCCAAGTCTTAACTTACTTAGTGTAGACATGTACTTCAGCTAGTTAATAATAGAAATTTCAGAAATATTATTGGGGATGGAGAATCCAGCTGAATTCTTTTTTGACATAACCATTCTAGTTCCAGCTTATTAGTTAGTGTACAAAATGGCAGATGTGACACTATATACAGGCTTAGCTCTATGTGTATGTGTCTATATATCCGAAACATTTGCATAGGAATCACTGATTCTTCCCTGCAATTATAAAATGCAGATGTCAGATAAAAGGGGATCAGTGGCTTAAAAAGATTTTATTATCACACCTTTAAGGGTCTCCTGAAGTCTGGTTGTCAGCCTAGGTTTATGTCCAGTCTTAGGTGGCCAAAAGTCTGGAAGTGGGGGTGTTCACCCCTGGGTGTATGCAGAGAGTAAGTCTGTTAGAACACAGATGCAGAGGGTCAACCAGAGGACAGTAGAACAGAGTGAGTCTGTTACAAGACACAGGGTATACAACCAGTGGACAGATAGCTGGGACCACAGATACAAAGATGGGTTTGGAGAACAGATACAGAAAAGATAGGGAGGAGGACCAGACAATAGAGAACAGAGACACAGATATACAGATAGGCTGAGAAGGTTTTTTAAGATATTTCGTTGCGAAGTCTCATACAAACTTCTTTCCTCTTTGTAAATATTTATTAAAGTTTTTTTGCTTTGTTCTTTCCTAGTTGAACTATCCCAGATCATGCATCTTGACTTTGACTTGCTGGGAGAGCAAACACAATGAGAGGTCAGATAATTATGCAGCATAAGATTTTCATTCTGCAGAGATGCATGGTCCCATTCATATATTTCCATAGGATTCATTTTAGTATTTGAAGAATACTGAGTTATCATTTGGTTATAAATTTTTAAAAACAAAACCTGGAGATGTTAAATTTTTTTGTTCTTCTGGTTTTTACAGGTTATTCCTTTGAAATGTCTAAAATTAGAATACAGACCTATTGAAGCAAAAAAGAATCTTTGCAACAAATTTGATCTCTTTTTGGCTGATGACAGAATATTTGGAAATCTGCCCAGAACACTTGGTAAAGACTTTGCAAGAAAGAAACGGTAATTCATTATAAGTTTATTGTATCTATTTTTGTGTTTAATTTAGATTAAATTATAGAGACTTTTAATGTTATTGTGCTAAAAAAAATCTGATTCCCAGATTCCCTTTGACCTAAAGTATCTGCTAGAGTCCCATTTAAGGGTCAAATAAATTTGTTTCAAAGTTATTTGTATTTAATAAGACTGTGAGTAAACAAGAAAACCCCTAAACTACAAAAAAAAAAAATTATACAATGAACACGATTTCCTAACCCCTAGGCATAAAATAAATTTAGATGGGTTAAAATCAAACAATTTTTTTTTTTTTTTTTTTTTTTTTTTAAATTTTTTTAAATTTTATTTTCTGTTATGGTAACATAACTTAGCAAATAAAGCAATATCCAGTCTAATATATATCTGGCGAAGGAATTAACAGCTGCCACCCATGTAATGCAAAGCTCTTCTAACGAATTGAGCACTCTGGTATCTGACATCGTAAAATGTAAACAAATGAAAGTTGATACAAAATACGTTAAATTCCCGAGCTGACATAGGTTGTCGAATTGACTGAGCGTTAAATTATCAGTCTAATGTAAAGTTAGGCGGGTTTCGATACCAGCTTGAAGCTTCCTGCATGTCTAGCCACACTGAAGAGTTGTGATATAACAAAAGAGTCTGTCTGTGGATGACTATATATACATATATACACACATATATGTCAATTTACCATTTTAAAATTTTTTGCATTATTACAGCATATATATATATATATATATATATATATATATATATATATATATATATATGTATGTGTATTTAGGCTGCAGATTTTCTTGTAGGCTTATTTTATTAAAGATGATAGACAAGGGTTTGGTGTTGAGTTTTTTTATTGGTCTTTTTTATGTTGGTAAGCAAGATGTGATTTCTACACTTTCAAACCAGCACCAATGGACTTATTGTTCATATATGATGTGAACTACATGTGATGAATGCTCTTATTCAAAAAAAATCATTGATCACCCCAAAAAATCATCTTTAACTCATCACAGGTTTTGGATAATTTTTTGATGGTTTTCATCTACAGTTGCAACATCTTACTCACCAATATTAAAAAACCAATAAAAACTTCAACAAAAAATCCTTGTTTGTCATTAATTTTATATATATATATATATATATATATATATATATATATATATATATATAGTCATCCACAGATGAGCCTTTTTCGTTGTATGACAACTCTTCAGTGTGGCTAGACACGCAGGACGCTTCTTCAAGCTGGGATCAAAACCCACCTAATTCTACTCTAGGCATGGTATTTAACTGCTCGACTATTTTGGCGACATATGTCAGCTCAGGAATTATAATGCATATGTATTAGCTTTTGTTTGTTTACATTCGTACTTTCGGATACTAGTGTGCTCAATTCATTTGAAGAGCTTTTGCATTATGCAGGTGGCAGCCATTAATTCCTTTGCCAGTCCGTTCACCTCCACCACCAACCTCCGGTGGGTGGGGGGACATATATTCTTAGTTCCTACCTCAAATGATCAGATTATTTACTTATGGATTGGCACTTCATGATTTAGAAATAGTTGTATTATATTGGCAAGTTGAAGCTACAAGAGCATTGGTTGACTGAGATCCTTTCAAATCACTTCAAGTAAGCAAGAAAGCAAGCAAATAATGAGAAATTGGGGAAAAAACTGATTAAAAAGGGAGACAACTGGAGTAAAGAACAGGTGATTGAGAAAGAAATTGAAAAAAGAAATAGATTGTCATGTTATCTAATTTTGGGGGAAAAACTTTCTCTCTTTTTCTGTTTGTGTGATAAAAAAATATTGGGATAGAAGCTTTAAATTATTCTGTATTTAAATGAAATCATACACAACTGTGCAGCTTATATAATAAAGTTATATCTAGATTTTATCTATAGGAGTCAATGCTAATTTGAAAAAAGCCAATCTCAAACCAAATTCCCTGTTATTTGTTTCCTAAACTGAAAATTCATCTCAAGAGCAAGATTTGATGATATGAAGGTCATTTAAAAAATACAATGGTGTAACATACCAAAATAGATATTTTTGCTCAGTTGGCTGGGCTGTTGAATATACCGATTGCATCTCTGCAGAGGGGTAAGACCTACCTAACCCCAACGAGTGTCCTAGATATGACACTAAACAATCTGATGGTGAGGTTCCAGTAATGCTGGAGCTTTGGGGGAATGTGGAGTACCCCTTCATTGCCATCACTCTCAGGTCCATTCTGCCTCGGAGTGGTCGCACCTGATAGGGTCCTATCTATGGGTCAAATAGAACTAAACTGTGTACTTAGGTTAAACTGAATTGTTTGAAATAGTAATGTTTAACCAAAATGAATAGCTTGAAATAGAAATGATTTTAACAATTAAACTGTGTACTTATGCTAAACTAAATTGTTTGAAATAGAACTGTTTATTTGTATAAAAATGGATTTGACATTAAATAACCTACAAAGGTTGATATGCCATAAAACCCAAACAAACAAAAAAAAGGAATTTCAAAGGTGTTTTGACAAATGGAAAACTCACTGGAATAAGTGTGTTGAATACCAAAGGAACCATTTTTTAGAAAATTAAGGTTTTAGTCATTTTTCTTTTCTTTCTTGATAAATACAGCTTCATTCCCTATATACTTTTTCGGTACACACATATAATTTGTCACATTGTATTTTGATATATAAGTAGATATCTGCAATTACAGTTTAATTTTTTTTTTTTTTTTTTTTTTCTTAAATTATTGTAATGTTATTCAATAATTCAATGTATTACATTATTGAAAAAAAAGAGTAATACAAAGTTAGCATCTGATCTGATGACTCATCTCATTGTTAAGATGCAATGTTGGGTAGTTCAGCTCAGTAAGGTTTTTCATTATTTAAGTGCACCTGGATAAAGATGTATTCTCTAAGTCATCCATTCATACTTTTTTTTTTTTTTCTTCCTATTTATATAGATTTATATCTCCATGTATTGTGAAAAAAGTATCTTTTTAGCAATGAATTAGTGAATCCAAGTTGCTTTACCAAAAAAAACAAACTTTTTTTAAACTCATTCTATTGGGACACTGGTGTCCCAGTTGATTTTCATTTTAACTCTTAAAACATTTTGCAAATCCAAAGTCTAGGAAAGAAACTGACATAAAGTAGATGTGTTAGAAATATGATTTATTATTGTGCAAAGAATTTTTTGCTCTGCATTACACCTGAATTTTTTTGCACACAATCATGAATAATTTCAATTACCCACAGAATACTTATGTGCTACATAGCTATTGTTCAAAATTGCTCATGAGAAATTTTTTGTCACTTTTTTTTTATTGTTGTAAAAAGGTATTTACTGCCAGTGGGGTACTAGTGTCCCTGATGATTTTTGTAAAATATATGCAATGATTTTTTTTCTAGTTGGAAACATGATTTTTTTTCATACCTTTTTAAAGATTATACTTTTTTTTTTTTTTTTTCAAAACTTTAAAAAAAAGAAAACTTGTAGTAGCTATGAAGCTCAATATAAATTCACATCCTATTTATAGAATTTATATTATTAAATAAAGGAAAATACTCTGTACAAAAATTGGATCATTGCACTGTAGATAATAAATAAAAGTTGATAAAAATGAGTTTTCATTATTAATAATTTTGATTAGTATTATCCTTCATCTCTCTAATTCTAGTTACATTTTATCACAAAATAGATGATTACTTTTACTTCTTTGATGTCATAGAAATTATGACCCAAGTGTGTTATAAAAAGCAACTACAATTTGGGAGATGATTGATAATATTAGTCAAAATTATTAATAATGATTGACAGTGCTTCATCTAAAAAGATAGATTTAAAAAGAAGGGTTTGTTTCCGAATTGTATCTAGTAATCTTTTATTAATTTTCATTTTCAGAATTCCCATCCAAGTGAAGATGACAGTAAAAGACCTTAAAAAAGAATTTGACCAAGCTGTAAATAATGCGTATATGGTAATCACTGGAAAGGGTTCTTGCAGGTGAGGGCCTGTTTCTCTCTCTTTCTACCTGTAGGGGTGCAGGCAAAAATGTAAATCGCTATTAATCTTTTTGATGCAACATCTTCCAACAAAAAAAACAACTTTGAAGCTAAGAATTTGAATAATTCTCCATCTGTTGGAAAATGCAAGCAAAATGTAATAATAATTCTGACTGATACAGTACTAACCATTTAAATGTTTTTTCTTCTGAAAAGCATTTGAATATTAGGTTCTAAAGTTTCTAAGTGAATGTGCACAATTTGTCAAAGCTGCACTTAATCATTTAGATGGCTAATTAACAAATCTCATTTGAAAACATGAAATATGCTTTTAACATTATTATTATTATTATGTAAAGACAATAACAGCATTTACAAGATCAGTGTTGGATATTTTGTGATTTCAGCTTCTGTGATATCAATTGCTCTCATTTGTTTACAAAGTTAAAGGGTCTCCATTCCTGCTCAAAACATTTACAAATAAAAAATATTTGTTCATTACTATCTATAACAGAAAGCAGATAACTATCATCTGTCCTGTTTCTAGTTTTTTAACTATTTACAAAATATGATATAATACAGAGTTGACTTGTTATCTTAGCTTATATTCATCAAATGTTGCTGTGAGTGTATTCATTGTACCATTCAAGGATGGCTTGCCAACAAATTTTCTATGCTTACTAATAGGACTTCAGCATGTTTTTAGTATATTATTGAAAATTCCATAACTTTTAAAGTTTTTATGGGATTTGATTTACAATTCAATTATAATGCTAAACATTAGGTGAAGATAAGATTTGTCATTCAATGACAATAATAAAGAATAAGGTGTAGGTAAGACTCAAATACAACTGGTATGAATAACCAGGCTTCCCCAATGCAAAAGGTGGCATGATTTCAAGTCTCACTGAGATCTTATCTTTTATTGTTTCTGATACCTTCTGTTCTTTACAATTGTAGAAATAATGACCCAAGTGAGTTACAATCATTAAAAAAAAAGCTAAACTTTAGCTAAAATTAAAAAGATGAAAGAAAATACTGTCCAAATTTTATAATAATGATTGACAAATTTTTTATTATGTCATTCCTTGCTGTCTTAGGAATAACAACCTGAGTGAGTTGTAATAAAAAGATGACAGAAGACACCAATCAATAATCATTAATTAGTATTTTCTATCATAATTTTTCAGTTTTTGTGTCTTGCAAAATCAATGTTCATCATTATACACGAAGAAGAGTAAAAAGTTATTTCAGAGGGAAAAAAATGGAAATTTGAATTAAATTTATTTATTTTTAGTATGGCTCATGTTGCCAATTCCAACATGACAGCTGAACAAATTGTGGACAACATTCTGATGGCTGCAAAGGTTCTTGCAGAGGTAATTCCGGGGGGTGCTGAGAATATCCGCAGCATCTACATCAAATCACAAGACTCGCCAGCTTTACCTGTTTACATTGCCAAGTGTAAGTATTAATATCTACAACATAATTTCTAAATAATAACAAAAATACTGACACTAAAATTTCAACATTTTAAAAAGAATTTATATATCAAGGTCTTATTCCATGTCATCAATATATTTGTTATGGGAAAAAAACATTACAAGGGATTTATGTGGAGGGAGTGGCTTTAAAAACATGGTTGTTGAATTTAGACACTTTTTATGCAAAATATCTGAGAGATTATCAAGGTTTCTTTTGTGTGTCAAAAGAAAGTCAGGAAAGGAACACAAGGAATCTTTTTTTTAAATTTGTGAAAAAAAGATAATAAAATAATGCTTTTATTACTTTTATTTTCATATCTCTCAAGTCTGTGGAGATATGATTTTAGCCAAATTACCACTTAATCTTCTTTTCAAGATCCCAATTCTAAATGCTTCCTTTTGATTCTCTTTTCATTATTTCTTTCTTAATGATTTCTCATAACCCGTCTCTTCTCATCAAAGATATGTTTATGCTTGTAAGCTTGCAATGACAAACCTAATGCCCATACATTACACTTAAATTAATTCTTGAACATTGACTATATCCTTTTTCATTTTTAATGCACAATATATATTGGGTAGTGAAACTTGCACAAAGGAAATGTAGGTAAAAACTTTCAAAATTCAGTCTTATTTAAGCTTCCAGTTTTATGCACTAACTAGATGGCTCATGAATCCATTGGGTTCTCAATTGTAACAGTGGTCCATGGGGTACTGATGCTTCTGT
This sequence comes from Sepioteuthis lessoniana, assembly GCA_963585895.1. Taxonomy (NCBI): domain Eukaryota; kingdom Metazoa; phylum Mollusca; class Cephalopoda; order Myopsida; family Loliginidae; genus Sepioteuthis; species Sepioteuthis lessoniana. The sequence goes on from OY757946.1 coordinate 27,475,883, forward strand.
TTTGAAAGACGTGAATGATTCTGATTCGAATTTCATTGTTATCTCCATTATATCAGAAATTTGTATAATTAAAAAAATAATATTCAGCATAAACATAGACTCCACAAAATTATCCATCAGTTGCATATTGAACTGGAAATTGCTTTATTCTCATTTTAACTATAATGTACCATTTTTCTTGGGTTATACTTGTGAGGGGTGAGCTGAAAAGTTAACTTGATGACATGATGTTGGTAACTTTTTAAATCCAAACCTTTCAACACTGATGGAAAAAGTGTATCGACCGCAAGGAGGACTGTTGAAAAATAAACTTTATTTGATTACATTCCATGAAAGTACCTTGGTCAGCCTGTGAACTTTTCAGCTGACCTTTGTACAAATACATGTATGCAAACATAGTGAGAATTTTTGTAATATACTGGGATAAGAATGGGAAATTTTCAGCAGAAAATGAAAATTTCGATGCTGGCGGTGCAGAGAAGAGTCTTTACAATCATAGCCCCAACTCATGACAACTTTTTGTGCATTTATAATAACATGAAATCTATATTTACATTTTTAAACTAATGCCTGTTTCAATTCATAAAGATTTTATGATCACAATTTACAATTTGAAAAAATTAAAAATGAAATTTTTATTTTATCTATAGATTAGTTTGAAAAATAATCATGTATTTTTACCTTCACATTGTTTAATTTTAAATATCAAGAAGTTAGTAATGGTTTTTAAATGTAAATTTAATCTGAGTGAAAATCCTCTTTCATAGAAAGAAAATGGTAACAGAATTTAAAATGTTATATTGCATAATGATTTTAATTCAACAAATGAAACAATAAGAAGGACTCATAAGTTATGGTACCATTCCAATTGATGCATTGTGCTTTTCTGGAAATGTCATATTTTGCAATTAAGTCGCCAATTTTCTCTACAACAACTTCTTTTAGTTGACCATTAATCTTAAATATTGTTTTTCCTGCTTTTCAAAGCGGAATTTATGTTTTTACATTTTTATCCAACTCCTTTACAAATGCTTTTTATCGAAAGCAGTCTGAGTTCTTTCTTGTTCAGTGGCATGTATAAATAAATTGAAAGATTGTCACAAAATGTCATCAGATAGCGACAAACTGGAATAATTGTTCTCTTTTAAGAGTGAATATTCAACAACAATATTTGGAAAATATAATGTCTCTTGGGATTATTTCTTTGAGTCTTTATCTCAATCAAGCCCTGTTCTTGCCATTTTAAATTAGACTGTCTGACTTTTCTAAGGATAGCATCGTTACTTAACCCCCACCTCACCCTCTCCAATTTTTTTTCTTTGTGAATTTGAACTAATTGAAAATGTGACTCAAACAATGTCAGAATTTGTATAATTTTGTGGATTTACAGAAAATTCTAATCCTTGAATATATAAATGTTACTATGGTAATTTTAATTCATTCATGTAAATTTATTGAATGGCTTACTCAGATTGATTGGACTATGTAATCATATTATTATGATTTTCTAAGCTTATGTAATCGGATACATGCATAAAACCTAAATGAAAAGAATCATCTTGTTAAGAATTTGAGTATAGGCAGTGATTAAAGCAAAAGTTATATGTAGGTCAGGTAGGTCTAAAAGCATGGATTCCAAAGCTGTAGTCTAAGCCATAGCAGCAAATATGAGGAGTAGCACTTTAGAGAATATAAGGCAAGCTCACAATTCAGTGGGGTTTTTCACCTTTCCAAGTTTGGTAAAAGTATCCAGAGCATTACCAAAATATTGCAAAACTTTAGGCTTACCTTGGTATCATCATTTTAAGATTATTCATTAGATGCAACATTTACCTGAAAATGGCTTGAGAAATGACCATTAAAAAGCTTTGGTATTTTATTTTTCATATTAACACTATTTTGTCAGACTATTTTTATCTGTGACAGGGCAAAAACATGTTATTCGTGGGAAGGTACAACCTTTGCTGCTATATCCCCAACATTTGCTTCAGATGTAGTGAGGCAATATGAAATAGGCATTTCTTTTAGAGCTTTCTTTTTACAGGTTTGCAAGTTTCATGTTCACAGCTTTTGTTTTCCTCTTTCAGCTGGTTGTGATGCAGTGTTACCTGCTCCTACAAAGGTACCAGAAAAAGCAGAACCAGAAGAAATTGATTGGAGTCTAAGAGCAAAGGCATATGTCACAGAAAACAATGACATCTACCTCTGTTCAAAGAGTGGTGAAAAAAAGTTGTTTTGGGGTGGAACAGATTTCTCAAATTTGCCTGAAAAGAAAAAACTTTTGCTTAGGAAGAAGATCAATCGTTTTAAGAAAGGAAAAATACAAAAGCCAGGAGTGAAGAGCAAAGACAAAAGAAAGAAAAACAAAAGAGAAAATAAAAAGGGGCCAAAGGAAAATGGAGGATTGAAGGAAAAACATAAGAAGAAAAATAATAAAATTGATGGTAAAAAAAAGGAATTCAAAACAAGTCCTAAAGCAGAAAAAAAAATAAAAAAGAAGAAATTAAAAGAAAAAATCTCACAGTTGAAAAGTGCCAAAAAATCTGTGAAAGTGTTGAAAAAAAATAAATAAAATCATTACTTCAATTTTGTAATGTAATAAAGTCATTACATTCTGTAAAATATTTTTCTTTATTAAAAATATTTTTTTACTGGTCCTTTTCTATTAACCCCAATACCTACCTGAATTATTTGAGAAAATTTTAAACTTTTCTTTAATAATTAACATGGAGACCTTCCAAAATAACGTTTACACAATTTAAGATTGGTATGAATATTGATTATTTGTAAAATGTTCCTTTTTATAGGACATAGGCACAACCTTAAATATAGATATAATTTTTTTTTTTGTAAATGTCTCATGAATTGGATATTGACACTGAGTTAAGTTTTGGTTTTCTTCTATTTAGTTTTTTAAACAGCAGCTTGCCATTTTTGTTTTAAGCTCGAAATTTTTACGGGCTTTGTTTTTTGCAATTCATACAATGTTTCAATTACATTCTCTAGCCACCTTATGAATGATATGCCCCTCTAAAGAAATGGACTCTATTTTTTTTACATGAAACTGTTAATTTTTCATTTTGTTGTTTAAGACAGAACTCCATCTTGTCTCTCGTTTTTGCTGTGCAGTAAAAGCTCCAAGAAACAGTGTAAATGATAAATTGGCACAAATTAAGTTTAAAACATATAATGTAAATACTAATAAATAAAAAACAAAAAATAAAATTTTTTGTTATAGACGCCATTACAATTTTTTATTCAATATCGGACCCTCTGGCATCAATGACTAGCTGAATACACCTGAAAGATTTGCATGTATTCACAACATGCTCATGATTAATTGACTGAAAGCCTCACTTAATTGCACTAAATAAAGACCCAATGCTTGTGTGTGCATCATTATTAGATGCTTTTTGTACTTTGCTCTATAACTGATAATCACAAGGATTTAAATTTGGGGAAATAGATGGCCAAACATCTTTGGTCACAAAAGGGGGCAATTCTCTCATAAGCAGATCCTATACAGTTGTAGGTCCATGAGCAGGTGCTGAGTTTTGGATGAATATAACTTGCTTATAATTATATTGCTTTTTGATCCAAGGCATCAAAACTTCTTTCAAAATTTTTACATACTCAGAAGTATCGATTTTCGTCCCAGTTTTGATGAAATGAGGAGGCATCATTCTGCTGTCACTCGCAACTACCGTAAAAACCATGACCAACACTGGATGTTTGCTTTTCATCAATTCAGGAACTTCTTTATGGCTTTTTGCAATCAGTCATGAGTAAGGGTGATTTGGGGGTTTTTTTGCCTACAATGAATTTCTTTTCATTCACAAAGATCCTAACATCTCCATGATTCTTTAGGTGATTTAAGATCAGTGGGCTCCTTTCAATCCTGATGGCTTTTGGTTTTGTAGTAAGTATGCAATGTCTTTGCCTGCAATAAGATAACTACTTGGACAAACTTAGACCAGGAGCTTTCTTTTTTCTGGTAGCGTCAGGAGTGGCAGTACCACTTTGAGCTACCGAAACTGTTATTACTCTGGTTGGCGGCTGATGAGGACAGGGTATCGCACGTGCTTTCACATGTTGTATGATGAGAAAAAAAAAAAAAACAATGTCTTTGCCTGCAATAAGATTTCATTTTCAAATCTTTTCTAACTGCTTTTGAAATCAACATTTTGTTCACATTTCGTGACTTTGCCAATTTTGTCATGGATTTGAGAGGGTTTGCTTCAATGCTTTGTTTTAATCCCCCTTAAGAACGGAGGAGTTAGTTTTTGTTTTTTTTTGTTTTTTTAATCCTTTCTAGGGTTGTGAGTCTTTCATTCAACACATTCTGCTTTTTTAAAGTTTTGTCATTATGCAATAAACTGTTCTCTTAGCATATTTTATTAGTTTTAAAATTGAGGATGCATTGTGTCCAGCATGGTACAATTCTGCTATTGTATTTCTTCAAGTGATTTCAGTGGTTTTAGGCATTTTAAAAATAAGAATTGTATTTTTTCAATAAATAGGCATGTGCTTGATAAATAATTCAGAAAAAGTTTTTTTTTGCAAATTAGTCTAAAACTATCAAAATAATGCCAATTTATCATTTACACCCTGGACATTGATCTGAGGTACATCGAGACAACATCTTAACACATACTGTTGCTCTTTCTCAATTTTCAATAGCATTCCAAGTCAGTAATTTGTACTTCATCCCAGAGAGAGTAAAGTTCAGTTTCTCTTTCTAGATGTGGTCTGATATGGGGCAATGTTTCATCTTAATAATTTTTACTTGAAATATGAATATAGGTATTAGTCAGACTCATGTCATGTGACTACCCAACTCTGGGGTTGTAGAATACACCGACTACATCTCCACAGAAAGGTAAGACACCCCCTGCCCCCAAGAGTGTCCTGAATATGACACTAAATTATCTGATGGTGAAGTTCCAGTAATACTGGAGCTTTGGGGAATGCAGAGTGCCCCTTCATTGCTATTGCTCCCCGGTTCACTGCCCCAGGGTGGTAGCACCTGATAGGATCATACAAGAAGCACACAATAAGTTTCCAGATTTTTTTCATGCGAGCATTTTTATTGATAGTACACACATGAAACTCTAGTCCCCTTCGGAGTAATCTCCTCTGGCTGCAATGCACTTGTACCGTTCTAACAATTTCTGGAAGTCCTCTTGTATGAGCGTGTCAATGACCTTCGTCACAGCCTCTTTCATCTCAATTGTCTCATAACAACAGCCTCTGAGCTTAGGGAATAACCAAAAGTCACAGGGAGCAAGGTCTGGACTATAGGGACCGTGAGGAACTGTCTTGATGACCATCTTGGTCAAATAGTCTGACAAGGATGGAGTTGTGGACTGGTGCATTGTCCTGATGGAAATGCCACTGACCCGATTTGAAGAGTGCTGGCCTCTTCCGATGGAATCTCTTTCTGAACTCCCTTAAAACCTCAACATAGTATTCCTTGTTGACTGTCTGTTCAGTGGGAATCCAGTGCATGTAGATCATGCTGTCAAAAAAAGGGATCATCAAAAGTTTGTGGGTGGATTTGCTCTGTCTGGCCTTCTTGGGTCTGGGAGAGCCAACATGCTTCCACTGGGAACTCTGTCTCTTGGTATCTGGGTCATAGTAGATCCAGTTTTCATCACAGGTTACCAGAGCATCAAGAACTGCAGGATCTGAATTGATCAGCTTGACCATCTCCCTGCTGTTATGACAACATCTTTCTTTCTGATCTTCTCTGAGCACCCTTGGGACAAACTTCGTGCAAATCTTCCGCATATTCAGTTCCTCATGAATAATTGTGTGTACAATTCCCACACTGACATCAAACTGTGCACTTATTGTCTCTATAGACACACGACGGTCCTTATCCATGAAATTCTTTATTTGGCCAATCAACTCTAGTGTTCTGACTTCCTTACTCCTCCCACACCTCTCATCATCCCTCACAGACTCCCTGCTTTCCTTGAATCTCTTATGCCTCTCGAAAACTGATGCTCGATTCATGCAAGATGCTCCAAAAGCAGTCTGAAGCATTCCATACGTTTCTCTGGCATTTTTTCCAAGTTTAAAACAGAATTTTATTGCATGTCGTTCTTCTAAAGTGTCCTCACATCCAGATTGCATTTTTGAAATTCACCAGCTGTGACAATCATGCTTTAGTAGAGTGTATTTCAATTCCTGCTGTAGCTGTTCATTTGAAACTGAAATCATAAAACTTGGTCAGTCATCTCATAAGATGTATAGCAATAACATACTGAATTTTCAAGAGTCTACGAAAATTTTAAATGTCTGTACAAAAAAGTCTGGAAACTTATTGAAGGCACCTCTTATCTATTGGTCAAATAGAACTAAACTGTGTACTTATGCTAAACTGGATTGTTTGAAATAGAACTTTTTGACACTGAAATTGTACTTGTGCTAAACTGAATTTTTTTGAAAAAGAGCAGTTTTTACATTTAACTGTGTAAACAAAAACTATACTTATATTAAACTGAATTGTTTGAAATAGAACTGATTATTTGTATAAAAATGGATTTGGCATTAAATAACCTACAAAGTTTAATATGCCATAAAACCTAACCAAACAATCTGAGGAGCAGGTTACAAGAAGTGAAATGATAGCTAAAAGTGACTGTCAACTCCAAATTCTTTGAATATTATCTGCCATTCTTTTATGTATGGCATTTGGATATTGTACAAACAATGAAAATGAGGAGTTCAGTTGTCTGCGAATAAATCTTTGTTTAATGATCCTTCTCAAAATTATAGACATTTTTAAATGGGTGTAATGTAGAAAATGTGAAATAAAAAATGCTGGTTCCTTTAAGGAATTTACTTCAAGGCTCTTCGTCGTATGCTTCATTAACATAAGAAAATGGATGTGAAAAGAAAGATTTATCCTGTAACCTAGTTTGGGTGTGAGGGTACTACTCATATAGCTTGGTGGCACCCATCTCTCTCTCTCCAGGTCTACAACTGATTTGAATTCAGTTTTCTTCTTGACTGGTTGCCACAAAGTTAAAGAAAGTGCCTACTCTGCTCCTAACATTTTTCCATTGATAGAGGGAGAATAATTTTCTTCATGCCTTTCTCAAGGGTATTAATACTATGTGAAATATAAACAGCCTTATTCAGGCTTTAAACTCGGGTAGTTGTCCACTTCCTACTACAATAACCATTACATCACAAGCACCTTCATTCTGAAAAGGGACAAGATACAAAAAGTATATGATTGGGATATATGTATTAGTACAAATAAAACTAACAACTGCGACATTCAACACATCAAAATGAAGTACTCATAGCTAACTTACCTAATTATATACCTCTTGTTCTGATGTAGACAGTTATTACAAGATAATCTCGCCACATTGCTGGTTCTAATATATATATATATGTGTGTGTGTGTGCACACGAATGGATCAGTAAGTCTTTTCAGCCTGATAGGTTGAAAAGAACCCACTGTATATTGTGTATATTTTACAAATTTACAATACCTAATATAATTTGTTACTGAATATGAAAATGATTTTTAAGATTTAAAAAAATAATTTCACTTCAGATTTGAGAAATTTTGAAATATGAAAGAAATTGAAACAGTTGAATTTTTGTAAATTAAGAAAAACAATTCATTTAAGATTAATCATTTTGAAAATGATGTTTCATTGAATAACCATAATACACATGAAATGGGTTGAAACATGTTATTGCTGAATTTGGATTGACAAAAATAGTTCATTCCAATTTGTAATTAGATGACATTAGTAACATTTAATTTTAATTAGCTTCATTCAAAAAGATCACTTACGATTTTAGTGTGACATTGTCATGTCAACATTTTGTAGAAATTAGTATATTTTTTTAATGTTTGTCCTTTACCTGACAATGTGATATCTTTGTTGTTTTATGATAAGGTAATGTATTTTTTAATGGCTGCTCATTGATTAATTTTACCTTGAATAGAAAATAATCCGCCCACAAGAATTTTAAAAAATTTCTTGGGAAAGGATTAATTCTAACATTGAAGATAGTAAATAAATGCAAGATTTTCAGCATTTAATACAATTTTTAAGAAAGGTACAAATGCAAATTGTGCTGTGTATAATTGAACGAATCAAAATTCGTTTGAAAATTTATATACAGATTTCTTCCTTGGGTTGATCAGTTGATTAGTGTTTAAATCAAAATAAGAGGATAATAAACATAATACAATACACACTCAAAATATCTAAATCAAGCCTTGAAAAAGTGATACACTCAGAATGTTATTTGTTGGTGATATTGATAAGTTGATTTTTATGGCATGTCAACCAGTCGGTGGTTATTTTATGTCGAGGTCAGGGAATCGTGTTTATTACATGTTCATATTTACGCTTGGGGGGGGGTCTTACGAAGTTTTTTGGCATATATTCCGATCAAATAAAAATAATTTTCAAACATCTATTTATCCCATAGATGTGACTATTACTACCAATCTGGATGAGAGTGGACCTGGGAATAATAGCAATGAATGGGTACTTAACACTCCAGGACTGGAGCCTCACCATCAAATTTAGTTTAGTGTTTTTGATAAAAGAAAAGTAACCTGTGACACTATAGGTGCTGGTGTGGTATAGCTCTATGCATGTCCATGTGTGTAGACATGACTAGGTGTGAGTACATGTGTGTGGTTGTGAGTTGACTATAGGTGAGTGTATGTGTATGTCCATATATTTGCGTGGGTATGTTATGTGTATGGCCGTATGTATTTTGCGAGGGAACCACAAATCAAACCTGAGTATAAGTGGAGATGGTTAGATAAAAGTAAAACCGCGACTTATAAGAGCTTCAATTTTATTATCACACCTTTTTAGGGTCTCCTGGAGACACATACATTGTAGCAATATTTCCATATCCAATCTATTAGTGGCTGAGAATCCGGAAGTAGGAAATGTACAACTTTGGATATATACAAGTCGGTCTGTTGGACACAGGGGGCAAGAGAGAAGCGATATCAAGCCCGAAAACCTAGCAGTCGGCTTAGAATTTTTTTGTGAAGGGAATTTCGCTAGCCGTCTACGTAGCGAAAGTGAGAACTCCACCCACCGTCATTTTGCGAAGTGTCACATTCACCCCTCATCAGTTAACATGTTCGAGCTGGGGGGGGTTCTTCCATTATGAACTCGTCTCGGACTATGATCCGAACCTGCAGTATGACGTGGGGGGAGATTATGCAGAGGAAGATGAAAGAGTTACGGACAGAATTCATACAACCGACCTGCATTATCAGAAACAAACGTATAAGATGCATTTAAGAAAATAGTGAATGCATACGCATGGAAAAACAAAATCTGGCCAGAAAGGAAGATTAAGTTGTTTTAATCGGCAAGTGAGTGAAAAGAGATTAAAATATTCTACTGTGTAGCCGTTGTATGTATTATCGGTGAAAATGAAGGTACGTTGTTTGTTCTGGTTTGTCCACATGTACGGCACCACCAGCCGAATAGTTAAGTGTTGGATTCTAGCGCATTGCAATATGACACAAAATCGGTTTAAAGTGCAGGAAGCAAATTTCCCTGGTGTGGATAAAAAAATGGCTCAAGTCGGAATTCACTTTTCGGGGCGCCTCAAATGTCGAGCAAAATAACCCAGCTTTTATCTCTTTAAATGAGGGGTATGTGCTGCCCGAGAAAAAGCCCATTAATCGCTCCAGGAACTGCGATTATAGTTTCCATCCAAACCAGGTGGCTATATTGGTGAGTATGCTAAGAGTAGGCTATGTGGCTGCTTTTTTTAGTCAACGTACGTATGTAGACGTACGTATGTAACCATAAACATGACTGATGGACCTTCCATTTATTGTTTGGCTCGCGAATATGTTTCTTATTTTCTCCACTTCAACTTGTCCGAGTTAAATATAGAAGCTGAATGTGTACGAATTGGATAAAATACACATCTGCATTTACTCTGTAAGGAGACAATATTTTCTTTGATTGAGGAGCATGTCTTTGGACACTGTGGTCACTTAAGAATTCAGAATATATTCTTGCATTCTCTTTCTCACTGTTCTTCGAATGCGTGATAGCTGTTTTTTGTTCGTTTGTTTTTATCTCTGTTTATTGTTTTTGTTCATTTGTTTTTATCTGTTTATTGAACAGAAAAGAGACTTTGTCTCTGTTATGATGTATATAGCTCCGTAAAACACGGATACGAAACGGCCCCATGAAAGTGAGGCCGGCTCTGTAGGTTTAGCTCCCTTGAATGTAAATAAACAGTCTCCCTTAATAGATAGCTTGTGTGTTCACGTGTTATTTATTATCGCTCGCCATCGGCACCAGAACATGGTATCAGAGTGGGATTTTTTTTCTACATTCGGCGAAGTCATCTCTCCACACCTCGGATAAACACACATTACATCGGAAAATAACTAAAATAGCGTATACGCACCGGCAAACTAATCCAACTACCCTTCGGACACCACGTGAACACACAAAACACGGGAGTCGGACCGGATCATTACACGGCACAAATCGGATACAATACCTCGGAGATAAGACTAATACTTCGGAATAATGGCTTACCCCATCCCACCACCGGAAAAAATGGACATGGATGGCGATTTGAGAGAGAACTGGTCCCTATTCAAACTCTCATGGACGAACTACGCCGACGCTACGCGCATTGATACCAAACCGGCTAAAGTCCAGGTAGGAACATTTCTCTCTATCGTTGGCAAGGAATGCCTAAAAATTATAAAAAATCTGCCCATGACAGAGGAGGAACGTGTGGACATCAACTCCACCATAAAAAAATTATCGGACTATTTCGAACCTAAATTAAATACGACATACGAACGTTACGTATTTAATTCGTGCGACCAGGAAATAGGCGAACGTTTCGATGCATATTTGAACAAGCTGAGAAAACTAATAAAAACGTGCAGATACAGCACGCTGGAAGATGAATTACTCCGCGACCGGATAGTGATGGGAACAAATAAAAAAGAAATTCGGACCAGACTCCTCAGTGAACCAGACCTAACACTAGACCGGACAATAGATATATGTCGGAGCACTGAACAAAGGGACAGACAAGTTGACGTGATAGGCAGCAGAAACACAACAGAAACAGTGCATTATACCCAAAAAGCAGAAAAAAGAAAACAGAGACGGGAGCATATCAAGGACTGTAAATTCTGCGGACTAAGCCATGACAAAGGCAAATGTCAGGCCTATGGATTAACCTGCGCAATCTGCCTAAAGCGTAACCATGTTGCAAGGATGTGCCAATCCCAAGCTCATCCACCACGGTCAAATAAACTGCCAGCACATGCAAAGGTCCGTTACGTCAACGACGAACCTGCCAGCAGTGATGAAAGCATATATGCCTTGGACCCTTTGTCAGACCGCAAACACTACTACGCAAACATCCACGTATCCTCCTTAGAAGGCCAGAAAGCTCTAACCCTCAAGTTCCAAATTGACACTGGGGCAAGCTGCAGCACTCTTGCTCTTGTGGACTACAAACGCCTCACCACAGCACCCTTACAGCCCTCCCATATAAAGCTGAAGCTGTACGACAATTCCATTCTCCAACCCATGGGAGCTGTAACACTGTGGTGCGAAGCAAACAACATCAAGAAAAAAGTCCATTTTCAAGTAATGGACAATAATTCGCCATCCTTATTATCTGGACGGGCCAGCTCTGCACTCCAGCTTATAGCCTTCAACGTTGAATGCGTCAGACACCTGGACGAAGTTAAATCACTCACCAAGGAGGGTGTTCTCGACAACTGTAAAGATGTATTTTCCGGGCTGGGAAGACTACCAGGAGAATACAAAATACAGATTGATAAAAACATCAAACCAGTTCAGAACAACCCCCGCAGAGTTCCACTACCAGTCAAAATGGAGCTGAAACAAAAGCTGGAGGAATTGGTTGAACAAGGAGTGATAGCATGGGTCACAGAACCGACATCCTGGATCAGCAACATAGTTGTCATTCGGAAACCCCACAAATTATGGATCTGTATTGACCCATACCATTTGAATAAGGCAATCCAGCGTAACCACTACCCAACTCCAACAGTCGAGGAAATAGCAACAAAGATGAGCAAGGCCAAGCTCTTCTCGGTCGTAGATGCTAAGGATGGGTTTCTTCAGGTTGCACTGGATGAGTCGTCTTCATACTTGACAACGTGTTGGACTCCATTTGGTAGGATACGGTGGCTTAGAATACCATTTGGAATTATCTCAGCCCCAGAGGAATGGCAACAACGACTTGATCACTGTTTCGAGGGACTGGACAACACTCAAGTTATCGCAGATGACACCATAATATATGGTTCTGGTGAGAATGATGCGGAGGCCGACAAAAGTCATGACACAGCATTCAGAGCACTTATCGAAAGATGCCGGGAAAAGGGTTTAAAACTCAACCCCAAAAAGTTAAACTTCAAACAAACTTCTGTCAGTTACATGGGACACATCTTCAGTGCACAGGGCTTGGCAGCAGACCCGGAGAAAGTTAAGGCAGTTTCGCAGATGCAATGCCCCACAGACATCCAAGGTGTTCAGAGAGTCCTAGGAGTCGCAAACTACCTTGCCACATTTACACTCAAACTAAGCACTGTATGTGAACCGCTGCGACGCCTACTGGACAAGGACTCTGTATTTGGCTGGTTGCCACAACACGAAACGGCTTTCAGTAGGATGAAAGAACTCATCACCCAAGCTCCAGTCATCCAATATTATGATGTTAACAAGGAAGTCTCATTGGAATGCGATAGTTCGGAGGTTGGTCTTGGAGCTGTAATAAAACAGGGTGGACACCCCATTGTGTATGCGTCCAGAGCACTTACTAAAACGGAGCGAAACTATGCTCAAATTGAGAAGGAATGCATCGCCATTGTGTTTGCCGCAGAACGTTTCGAACAGTACATCCTCGGCAAGGAGAAGGTGAAAGTAATCTCCGACCACAAACCACTGGAGACTATACTGTCGAAGCCCATCCACACCAGCCCAAAGCGACTGCAACAAATGCGGCTTCGACTTCAGAAATACTCTCTGGACGTGGAGTACAAACTAGAACCACAGATGTATATCAGTGACACACTATCACGAGCCTCATTGCCACCCACTGAGACAGCCAGGGAGGACAAAGCCACCATATTCGAAATACATGAGATCATAAAAAAACTACAAAAGAAGGAACTGACATGTGGAAAGCCATCCTGGAATGGCGCAATGCAACCACACCAGGCATCCGCAGTTCACCTGCACAACGACTCTTACCAAGGCGCACCCGCTCAATGCTACCATGCAAAGCCACGGACTACACGCCCCAAGTACAAATGGATGTACAACAGGCACTCATAAAGAAAAAACAGACAACCAAAAGCTATTATGACCGGCATGCCAAACAATTACCAGACCTCGCCATAGGACAACCTATCAGGGTGAAATGTCATCCACAAAACCCTAACAGCGACTGGACGCCTGGTATAGTCACTAGCAAAGCAGCACCACGCAGCTACATGGTCCAGGTAGATGGACAACAGTACAGGCGAAACAGGATCCACCTGCGCCAACAGGCCACATTTCCTGACCGGGCACCCACTGAGCCCCTGAATATCCGCCCCCGGCAACTAGATACATTGCCCGACCAAACACCAGCTGACCCCCAATACACTCCCATACAAACATGCACATCACAGGCACATGAAATCCAAACCCGTAGATCTAGTCGTCCTGTCCGAGTGCCAGCACGATTAAAGGACCACGACCTATCGAAAGGTAGACGCACAAAACAAAAATTGAGGAGAAAGGGGAAGAAAGGAAAGAGAAAAAAAAAAAAAATGAAAAAAGCACATAGGGACTTTACTTTGATTACTCTGAATGTTACTAGCTTCATTCAAAAATGAACTCACACACAATTACAAAGTATGGACTTTTACAGCATCACACATCACCTTGAACTCAGTGTAAACATCACTTGATAAGAGGGATGTTATGATGTATATAGCTCCGTAAAACACGGATACGAAACGGCCCCATGAAAGTGAGGCCGGCTCTGTAGGTTTAGCTCCCTTGAATGTAAATAAACAGTCTCCCTTAATAGATAGCTTGTGTGTTCACGTGTTATTTATTATCGCTCGCCATCGGCACCAGAACAGTCTCACTTCCCGGAGAAAGTTGTCTTTTACTTCGGCCACACAAATAAATCGTTGAAGACAAGTAAGACTTTTTATTATTTTGGGGACCCTATTTTTACACAATGTGCACATTTTACCTGTCGGTACGCGTTTGTGTATTCTTATATTTCTTATATTTTATAAGTACATTGAATGTCCTATATGTGTAAACGAGCCTATCTTATTTTTCCTTCCGTTTGTTTAGTGTAACTGTATCAATGGATACACTAATGCTGATAATTGACTTTGGTAAATGGGGACGTGACTAAATATTCAACCGTTATCAATACTCCAATAACTACCGATTGAATAAGTTTAATTATTTCCCAAGTAGTAGTATTTGTACACGAGCCAAATAAGTGAGTCAAAATGCAGAAATTTAACGAATCGTCACAAATCATTGGTTTAGTTATGTTAGTTTGTTTGATGTGTAGCTTCCTTAAGATAAGACAAAAATCCCGCTGATTTAGTAAATGGAGATATTATATTGTGGACGTTTTTGGAGAGGTAGAAAATAAAATTTGTAATATGTTAAATTTCATAAATAAGATTCCATAATTGTTCAATGGAGAATAGAATGTTATTTGTCAATTTTGTGAACAAAACATTTTTATCAGCGAAGCCGATAGACGAATATACAAGAAAGTGTTAAAAGAACTCTTAATTTGCGATTGGTCCTGTAAATAACATTAATTTGCGATTGGTCCTGTTGATAACCTTAAAGTAAGATCTAATTTAAATATTCGTATATATAGGGTGCAACAGAAATACCTCCTACATTTTAAACTGTCGATTCTGTGATGCAAGTGAACTTAGGCAAGTTGTAAGGGTAGCTCCATCGAGCTAATATCATACAATTTTTCTTTTCTTTTTTTTTTTTTTTTTTTTTTTTTTTTTTAGATAGGATCATAGCTCAGGCCGGTGAAACGTTTTTTTAAGGTTGGGGAATTTGTAATTGCTACACAGATTTTCGTGCTCATTTCATGTTACATCGGAATAATGCTGTCCTGGCTAGAAAACAGATACTGCTATGGGTGGAAAATTTTAGTAATATATTGATTGGTGGAAAAAAGAATGTGTGAGCCTTGCTTATAGCGATGAGGCAGATTTTATTCGTACACAAATTGAATTCAGTTTTGGAAGATTTCTATTCCAATTCAAATTTGAACTGTTTTGAAAGGATTAAAAAAGTAGCTGTGATAAATTAAGGACTCTGAACTCGTTCTCATTAATGTTAAATATATTTCTGTGCTTACTTTACTGAAAAGTTTTTGGTAAGTAGAACTTAAGTTACTATGGTCACCCTGATGACTACAAACACCTGGGAGGTAGGTAGAAACGAAAGCGTTGACAGCAGTCACTACTTCTCTTTCCACCTATTGACTACTTTGTTCAGAATACGTTCAAGTTGATACCCGCCTAAAAAAACGTCCCGTACATTTCTTATTTTTGGTTTTAAAAAAGATTAGAAAAACTTTTAATGTACTTTAAAGAAAAAGCAAAAAAATCTCAAAACATTATTATTATTATTGGCTATTCGAAAAAATAGCATTTTTATCATAAACTTATAAATATTTGAGAAAGAAACTGAACTGAAGATGCTATCAGAAAGAATCTAATGATTTGTGAGATTCCAAGCTTTTGAGAAATTATTTTAACCGATCTTAAGACTTACCAAAAAAAAAAATGTCACGCTTGAGCCTCTCCCGATGTCTCTCTCATGAATCTGATCGAACTCTCCACTCTTCTAACACCATGAGATCTTCTCTACCCGCGATTGCGTCTTCCCCCAACAAAAGAACCCCACTGAACTTACCTCAAATCCGCCACCCTCTATCCATTCGGAGTCAATCAGAAGCAGACGACATGGATATCAGAGGTTCTAGGTGTAGTGGTCAACAACATAAAAATTCAGATTATGACTCCCACCCACTTGAATCTGCAAACTACAAGAAAGACCTGGGAACTCTTCACCAAACCAATATACCAATACCTAAAGAGAAGCGGCAAAGTGAGACACCCTTTTCAGTAAATTCCATACCAGAAGGTGTTGAAGTGACTTTTGGAGATTCGAAAAAGATCTGTCTACCCGTATTTGGTAAGTTCAACTTTTCCTTTGGAATAGATAGCGGAAAAACTAAATGTAATTGCTCGTGAATTAAGAATACTTGTTGTTTTTACGGACTTGTCTGAAAAGATGGTCCCAAATGGAATGTGATTCCTAATCACATTCCATTTATACAAGAATGGTATTTATATTTAATAAATAAATGAAGTTATTTGATTTTTTAAATATTGATATGTATTTATTATATCAGAATCAAAAATAATAAACAAATTAAACTAATAGATAAATTCCAATCACTACTTAATGTGCAACATACCATTGAGAAATATGCAATAATATACTGTTAAAATCATTCCTCCCAGTACAACATTGCCACAAGAATCCTTCTGAACGTGATGGTAGCACAGAAAATGCTCTTACCACAAAGACTTAAATTATCTAATAATCAGTCATTTAATTTTTTATTTAATTTTTACAATGTTAGAACATTTTTTTTTTAATTCACTGGAAATAAAATTTATGAACAATTATTTCCTGTTAGCACAGATCGAACTTGTGACCATCTCTTTTGACAAATTGTCCTTTAATTCATGTTTGTGATTCTGGTTTTGACATGAATTAAAGTTTCAAATTTATCATGAAACTTTAAAAATAGATACTATTCAAGCAATAGTTTTGAAATAGTCTCATATATTGTCGCATATATTGTGTAATGGTTATTGAGAAAGGTCAGCAGACTGTTATTATGAGTTCGATTCTCACTGGATGTTCTATACTGCCGGTTTTGTACCAAACTAAACTAAGCTTACTAAAATTACTACCAATACGAAATGATTTTAAAGTTCTTTTTAGATTGCCATTGGGTTCTTTTTAAAAATTAAAATTGGTTAAATTTCATTCTGAACAATTTACTTCTGAAAATAAAGATTTAGTCACAGAGCAATTAATTTGGTCTAAGCATCAAATTTCTAAGACTAAAACATTATACTTAGCAATACATTATTCTGGACCTTATATGGAAATACATTATACTGGATTTTATTTGTTTTTATTGGTAAGCTACATCATCAATCACATACTCTGCCAATTCTTATCAAGTCACTAGGTTTCTTTGTTTAATGTCATATCAACCTTCGCTGATTATTTAATGCCTCAGCCATCCTTGTAGAAAAATAGTATTGGTACTATTTAACTACTAACTGGAGGAGTTAGGGAGTTCATACTTTTAAGTTACAAACATATCATTTTTAAAAAATGGTTAGTGTCTGTTTTCTTTATTTTCATACTGTAATATGCAGTGGATATTCAGGGTGGAACATACAGGGTGGAACGATAAAATTGTCGCCCTAGAAAAGACGACATGATTCCATTTCCGTTTCTTTTTTTGTTGCAGACCATCTACTAGTTGGCCAGTTGTGTACAAATCCCAAGAGCAATAGGAGCCTACTATCATGCCTGAAAGTGACACAATGTTCAACGAGCGAGATCGTACAAATTCATGCTCTCTACCGATCCAAGTTATGACGGCCAGAACCATCGCTGGATTGCCACGAATAACAGGGACGTGCCCAGAGTGATGAAAACAAAGTTTCCGGCTACGGTTATGGTCTTTGGTGTGGTTTCAAGTGAGGGCCACATCATGCCACCTCACATCTTCGAAGTCGGCTTGAAAGTCAACACCAAAGTGTACCTGGATGTGCAGAAGAGTGTGGTGATCCCCTGGTGCAATCAGGTGGCCGGTGGTAGACCCTGGGTGTGGCAGCAGGACACGGCGCCGGCCCACAAGTCCAAAGAGACCCAGGCTTGGCTTCAGAAGGAGTGCTACGACTTTGTACCCTTCTCTCACTGGCCCCACTCCTCCCCCGACCTGAACCCGCTGGACTACTTCGTTTGGTCATACGTCAAGAACATCACAAACATGACCTCCCACAACACCAAAGCCAGCCTGATCGCCACCATCCGCCGAGTATTCGCCGAGCTCCCGCCGGCGCTTGTGAAAAGGCATGCTCCCAGTTCCGGATCCGTATCGAGGCGGTGATTGAGACTGAAGGCGGCTACATTGAATAGATGTCAGCTCTACTACATAATCAAGTTACCTGAATTGATTTTTTCAATAAAAGTTTTAAAATAAAGCTGTAGTGTTATTTTCTTTAGGACGACAATTTTATCGTTCCACTCATGTTTCTTAGAAAAATCATTTACTCTCTTTTATCAGCCATTATCTTTCTTCATTTTGTTTTCCACATCGTTTCGACTGATTCTACAGCTTTCTTTAGGTATAAGTAAAGTAAAGTTGGCGACCGTAGTCGAAGGTAACCCGAAGGCTCCCTGTTATATACAAGCGTGTGGTTGCAAGAAAAATAAGACTGACGAGAAGATTTAGTTTATTTTATTTATTGAATAAATAAAATAAACAAGCGGATGAAATATCTGGCCAGCTAATGAGGGAGGGGGTTTCTATTCGGCGACAAGCGGTTGCTTTGATCTTTTTTTCCCTCGTGGATTGTACGCCTGGAAAAGAATGTCGAATTGTAAAAAAAAAAAGAGTCTAGTGAAACTAGATAAACAACCATAGTTGTCTTTTCCTTTGTAAAAATAATGAATAGGGTTTTTTTGAAAATCTTACTCTTAAACAACCCATTACATAGAAAACTCATCATCTCTTTCTAATTAAAAATAACAGATTCTAAATTGACTTGTAGTGACTTCTAGAGACCTATCTTATGTTATACCACCTATCTTATGTTCATCTTCCATTTTAGTTACCGTCATTTTCACCCACCATGGGTCAATTGCTTGGTTACTTATAAAATACATACGACCTGACCAGCAAACACTAATATCATTATCCCTTTCTCAGGCATATAATTTAAAATCTTTGTAGAATAAGTGAATAATTTTCAGAAAATTTGAAAAATGGAGGGTATGTTTAAATAAATCAATTAATTATATATATATATATATATATATATATATATATGAAAGCAAAACAGTAATTGTGTCATACTACAATTACATAAAAATAATAAAGAACACTTGTGATTTTATTTTTCAAAACAACATTTACGAAATCAAACACCACTGTGGGGGCTCTTAGCAATATTTTTATATTTTAACATTAAACTGATAAATGAACAGCCAATAGAAAATGCCTTACGTTGAGCTATTGTGAAAACCACAAAAATTCCCCTTTACCTGTTTACCTCTACTTGCAAAAGAGTTATTATTGGTGTGTTACCAAAGAATTTAGAGCCTGGTTGGCTGGGGCTGTAGAATACACCGACTGTATCTCTGCAAAGGGGTAAGACTTCTCAACGAGTACCCTGAATATGGCACTAAACAATCTGATAGTGAGGCTTCAGTCTTGGAGCTTTGGGAAACGTTGATCACCCCTTCACTGTCATTATTTTCAGATACACTCAGACCCGGAGTTATAGCACCTGATAGGATTCTATCTATGGGTCAAATAAAACTGTTTGACATTTAAACTGAATGCAAACAAATGACTAATGCTAAATTGAATTGTTTGAAATAGAACTTTGATCATTTAACTGTGTGTAAACAAATGACTGACGTTTGCTTGAAATGTAAATGATACATAGCAATAGGTGGAACCATTTATTAAGGTGCAAATGAATGAGTAATGTTGAAAAGAATGATTAGTATTAAATAGCAATACACAACCACTTCACGAACAAATGATTAATATTGAATAGAATTATAAATGTTTGATAGCAATAAATGAAACCATTTAACTGTGCAGAAACTATAGCAATACTAGAGTACAAACAAATTAGCTCTGATTTTAAAATGAAATTACCAACATACTATTCACATATAAATCATATATGTATATCCATTAAATGTGCGGAAACAAATCATTGATAATAAATGGAATTATTCGTGTTATATAGAAATACTTGAAACCATTTAACTAAGGGCAAAAAATGAGCTCAGGTTCATTTAAAAATGTTATCAACAAAATGTTTTTACAAATTTTATATTTGATATATATGTATAAGGAGAATTTGGCATTAAATAACCTACTATTGTTGATATACTATAAAACCCAACCAAACCAAACTTAGAATTAATTTAGATTAATTTATAATTCAAACTAGGATTACTCTGAGGCATGTATAAGAAATTTCAATTCAGGTATTGTTGGTGTGGAAATTTCACCAAAGTTTATCGGAAGTTTTTTTTAACTATTGAAATGTAGAGATTCTCTTTAGAAACCAGGACAATCAAGATAATCGATCACATTTATAATGCAGAGAAATTCCTAACACAGTCTACTGTGACAATCTCTATGTAAATAAAATACAATTTGACACACACACACAAACATATATATATATGACCAGCCTGTTAGCATAATGGTTTGAGTATTCGCCAATGTCCCGGCAGACCAGGGTTTAATCCCAGGTCGAGTCATACCAAAGACTCAAAAAATGGTACTTGATGCAAGTAGAGGAATTATACTATATATTGAATTTCCATGACCAGAAAATCCGGCAAACACTGCGTGCGACACATGAAACCACTGGACAGCTGTTTCACCCTTATTAGGTCTCATTAGCAGGGTATACTGTGATCTCTCCCTCAGGAGATCGAACCAGCGACCACAGAATGCACAACCGAAAATCTACCACTGAGCTATAGTTCCACATCGCACAAAACTACTAGTAAGGATAGCTGGAGTCCCCACCACCACCCAATGAGATGCAAACAAAATAAACGTAGTACCAGTAGATCCATAATAAGCATCTGAGGATGCTAAAAGGTTCGTTGGGGATAGTAGTCCAAATAACCTCGGGAATTAATATGTGAATGAGAAAATAGAAAAATAAAAAGATGATAATTTAGTTTACAGGCTTAGATAATACAAAAATTCCACCTGCTACGATAAAACCCATACATGTTGACCTTGGTATGGGTCGACTACTGGAACACCCTTTTTCTAGGTGGCCGTGTGGTTAGAGTGTTCGCCAAAGGCCCGATAGACCGGAATTCAATCCCAGGTCGAGTCATACCAAAGACTCGAAAAATGGTACTTGATGCCGCCTTGCTTAATACTCAGCATTATAAGGTACGTATCAAGGGTAAAGTAACGCCTTCCCCGACACTTCGGTGTAGTAGCTATTGAAAAGGGAACCTTCGAGTCGCCCTCGACTATGGTCGACTAATATCCTTATTGTTTTGACTCTCTTTCCTTTTTGCCTGAACATTTATATATATATATATATATACTGTAATCCATATTTGCTGATTTCACCCAAAAATTAAGTGTGTATGTCATCTGAAGAGACGAAGATTATATTCTTCGCCAAAAGAGATTTATAATGACAATTTAACAGTTCTATTTCAAGCAATTCAGTTTAGCATAAGTGCACAGTTTCAATGTAAAAAAACAGTTCTATTTCATACAATTCAGTTTAGCATACAAAACCAGTTCCATTTCAAGCATATCAGTTTGTACACGGCTTAATTCTATTTAACCCATGGCAATGAAGGAGTACTCTGCATTCCCTCAAGCTCCTGCATTACTGGAACCTTAACATTGTATTCTTTAGTGTCATATCCAGGATACTCGTTGGGGGGTGTCTTACCCCTCCGCAGAGAAGCAGTAGGTATATTTTACAGCCCCAGGTGACTGGGCAAAACAAGGACCCTAGTCCGAATATATCAATGTATAATTATTATAACGAATGTAATATAAAAGTTTTAGATTCTTGAGTATGTATCCAAAAAGTATAGGGACTAAAGCTCCATTTACCACGAATAAAGAATTAAACATTAATTTTCTTTAAATTGTCCCCTCGGTAATCAGTACCAAAACCTCCATTGATCTGAACATCTCTGAAAATTCTGTTTTGATATGATGTGAAACTGCGCCGTTGTATTTATTCTAATATCCTAAAATTTTACTTTTACGATGAATTTTCAGTTTAGGAAACAAGAAAATGTCGCATGATAATTATGTATGTATGTATGTGTGTGTGTGTGTATGTAAGAGTGTGTGTGTGTGTGTAAGAGTGTGTGTGTGTATGTGTGTGTGCGCGCGCGCGCAGAAAAAACTGTTTGCTATTCTTGAACTCAGAAACTTTTGTGAATATCTATTGAATATGGCGAGAGATTAATTGATGAAAACGAAAATTAAAAATTAAAGAATGTTTTTTAAATTTATAATTAACCAAATTAGAAAAGCTTCCCCTTATTTCTTAACTTTAAAACATAAAATCAAAGATTATCTATTTCTTAGAAAAATCCATTTTTGTTCCACGGTTCATTGTCATACCAACTCAAATTTGCCACCTGGGCAATATTTCCACCCCCTGCCGAGAAAGCCTGGGCTAAAATAAGTCAAAATGAGACAATATCTGTTGGTAAGATTGACTCTTGTTTGTTAACGAATGAAGGAATTTTATGCTTCAATGAATGAATTCAATACTTAGTTAACTAAAACCTTCGATGATCTTGTCCTTTCATTCTTATCTATCGTGTTGCTCCTCTCGACTTGTATTGTCACCTCATTTCCCATTGTTAATGATAGTATGAAAACCAGTAAATAGTGACAAAATTATTTCAGGTTTATTTCAATCAACAATTGTATCGGTGATATAAAAAAACTTACTGTGCATGTACGCTTGTTTATTTAACTTAACTTAATTTAGCTTAATCAAAATTAACATTTTTTTGTTGCTAAAAACCAGTATTTACAACCAAAGTTATTATACACATATTATAATGACGACAATACAACTATCTTTTATCCTTTTGTATTAAAGATAGAGAAGATGATGAAAATTCCTTGACCTGGTCAGGAAAGAAATTGTACAGCGCCATTAAATATACATGCTATTTCCACATATTTACTTTGTAGATCAACACACTTCTCAGTTTATTTAATTTGTAGTTAGATTTGCTAATGTATATTGGCCAGGTTAAATATAAAATAGTTCTACTTAACATATGTAAAAAAATTTATTTGAAGAAGGCCTCGTTCGCTGAGAGAAGAGCAACGATTTGCTATTCTAATTACAAAGTAGCGGATCGTAAAGTATTTTTGGTTCACCCACCTGGAGCGTGGCAGAAAGAGACAGGGTTGTTCTTATTGGCATCGGATTGGCCGAAACATTGGGTTTGCTACTGCTATTATGGTAGGGGAAGAGGGAGAAGGAAGGAAAATTTCGTTCTCTTTTCTCGATAACACCTCGTAGTGGTCGTCCCGGAGATGGCTCGTGCAAAAAGTTTATTTTGAATGACCTCGCAGAGAAACAGGTAGTTTCTGAGAGATGTAGGTTTGTAGATTTTTGAGTTGAAACTCATTTTTATAGTCAAAATTAAAGATGAGTAATTCTCTGCTATTAGCGAATTATATGTTGCCATTTGTTTATTAGCTATCTCGCGGAAAAACAAACCGGGAGAATTCAGACCTAAAGGACCTGTTGGTTCCGAACAAAAAGAAAGAAAGAAAGACGACAACCAGAAGGAAAAGAGTAAACTCTCACCACAGACAACAACGAAAGAAAAGTGTAAAGAAACAGAAGAAAAAAGAATAAGACGTCGACAACTAAACTAAAAACTCTCCCCACAGACAAAGAAATAAAAAGAAAGAAAGAAAAAAAAGAAAAGTGTAAAGAAACTAAAGAAAAGCAGGAGAGGTCACCGAATAAGTAACAAACTCTCTCTTAGACATGAACTATAAGTTTTTGGCTTTCTCTTACAAGGGAGAAAGAAAAAAAAGAAAAAGAAAAAGGAGAGTCGGTTTCAGCCGTTTACAGAGAAGTAAGATACATGTAATTTTTGATACTATTATTAATGTTACCTAAGTTTTAAGTTTTGTTAATGAATGCAAGAGATATGTAATTTTTGATGATGTTTTTAATGTTGCTTTTCTTTTATGCTTTGTTAATGAATTAATTCTTGCATAAGGACTGGTATGCAACCCACTAGCTGTATTCTGTTTTTGTCCACTTTATAGAATAAAGCATTTGTAACTTTTGTAATAAGTGTCTCGTTTGTTTTTAGCTCCGACTTATTTATTTTTAGCATTAGGACATTTATATCCAGTAGTTTTTTTTTGTTTTGTTTTGTTAATTTGTTTTAAAGTCGGTTTTTAGTAACGACTCCAAAAATTTCGACACATTATCAGTACGCTATAATTCGTAAAATCTACATGTTTCAATCATAACAAATATATAAGTTGTAAAAGATGCAAAAGACTCAAAGTTTCATAATTACGATCGTCAGATGAGTTGGTATATTGAGCCAAAACAAAAAAGGAAATAATTAATTCTCGTCAAAACACGCCGCGAGGCCATAAAAATCAACTATCAAAATTCAAAGAATAGTTTGTTGACCACGTGCATTATATAAACCCAAAAATAAAGTTGAAATTTAAAAGGTATCTTCGTCTCTTTCTTCCTTCCTTCAGTAATTCCTTTGCAGCCTCCACAAACAAAGAAGCTAACGAATTAAATAGGATAGAGAACAAATGGAGTTAGGCACGCTAAGCCCAACCAAACTTAACCAAATAACCGACCAAATCTTCTGGATCCACATACATTTAGTTTTAGTGGTTGTTGTGGCTGTCTATAAGAGAGAGGATATAGGGTAACAAAAAAGTAGGAAGATAGTGTAGCAACATTAAAAACATATGTCGATCCCGTAAAAGGATGACAAAGACAAGTGGGTAAATTTGAAATGCCGAGTTTTTATTTGGCGAATCGTACACAGAAAGTGTTTGTTGGTCTGCTCGTAGACCAAGGTTGCAGCTTGAAAGGCAAGGTTAAATAGCCTGAGTTGACGGACGTATCTTTTTTGCCTCTGAGGGGGACGTTGCTGATTTCTGGAGACGTTGGCGTGCTAAGATGCCGGAATCGGGCTGCTGCGGATCTGGAGTTGTCAGCGTGCTGAGATACAGGAATCAGGCTGCTACGGGTTTAAAGACGTCTGCATCCTGAGATGTAGCAACCAGACTACTGTTTCCGCGTGTCCCGTGGTGCTGGTAAGTCTTACTATCCTGAAAAAGGCTGTAAGAGAACTTTCGTCATAATACTGAAAAAAATTTAGTAATAGACTTTCATGGTTTTCTTGAAAAGGACTGATGTAAAATCCTAAAAAGGAGTGGTAAAAGAGGAAGCTGGAATAAGGTTGGATCGCTGCTGACTCGAACAAGGTATCTGCTGCTATATCCGTTGGGTGCTGCTGCAAAAGACCAACGAATACGACTTCATTGATTCACGACCGCGCGTTGGCTGCTAGAGTAAGGTATTGATGAGAATACAATGACCAGGGAAAAGCAACGAATTCCTTTCATCTCATGGTGGGGGCCTCGAACGAATTGTGACTCATGCGCGGCATGTGCAAAAATACTTGACACCGTCGGGATTCCCCTAATGAGGTGACTCAAGTACGAAGCAAACAACCGCCGGGCATTTGTGCCAGGCGTCGGCCCGAAAGGCATGCGGCCGTTCTAATTGTCCGCAGTCAGTGACTGCTAATTTTTATTGCAACGAGGAGTTGTATACTTGTTGGGTTTGTACGTGTTCGACTGCGGACAGGAAGTTTCTCTTTGATTATATTTAATGAAATAAATCATTATACCATTAAAAGAAGTTCGTAAATACAACCCATTCTGCTCAACAGTTAGAAACTACTTACGAGACGGTTTGCAGAATTAATTTATCCCGAAAATAGCCTCTGAGTTGGTACAGAATTACACTCGCCAGCAACTTGATGATGTTACTTTTGTTGATACCAAGGTTCGCTTCTAATAGCCAAGTTATAAATGAGTTTGCGTTTTTATAAACAAGTATTTTCGATGCGAGTAGCCGTTGGGCTACGATAATAACAAGATTAAAAGGCAGGGAAATAAAAGTAACACATGATATTTCCAGTGACGTATCGACTATCAAAAGGTAGGGTTGTTGAGGAGAGATATGTAGATAGAAAATAAAACAAAAATGTACAAAAAGCAGGAGACATATCGATTGTACAGAGACATCAGCAGAATTTCATTTTAAAGAAATTCTTTTTGAGAGTATATGCATAAAAAGCCAAGGTGGTTATAATGGATATATAACACTGACTTTCATGCTTCAAAAATCCAGATTTCCTCATTTGTTTTCTATACCACAATCTTTATATATATATATATATATATATATATATATATATATATATATATATCCCAACAGTATCAATACTACTTCTATTTAGTGCACACAATTAATAAAATGAAATAAAACAAATTTTTTTAAATGGAACAAGAGAATCCGTGTTTAACCCTTACAATTAAGGCTTCAGAATATGACAATGGATGGTTCTCACTTCATCCTGAAAAATGTCGGAGTATCAACAACAAAATTCTACTCGGTTATCAGCTATTCGCTCGAGTGGTTACAAATGTTTCGGTCTCAGTGTTCAATCCCGAGGATTATGAAGAATTGAAGTTATCAATAATAACAGTATCTGAAAGTCTAGAATGTTGGACAGACTAAGGAAAACAGCTTCGATAACAAGATGCCCACCAACGTATTTGCAAAAAATGCTTCAGTAAAACGAATGTGTGTCGGGGAAAAGTAATTCACAAGTTTCTACAAGCAATACAGTTTATAATAGTGCTAGTATAGCGTCTCAAAAAGACCTTACCCAGACTAACTAGACAAGTTAGCGAACAGACTAATGTCTTTGTTACCTGGAAATGTCACGGCCTTTGTCACATAACAAAATAATTACTACCTCGTTCAGAAAAATACGATAAGTTGGATACATACTCGAAAAGGGAAATACAATACTAGTGAGACTTGAAGTGTATCGGTCGGAACAGTGTCTTACATGCGAAAACTTTCAAATCTTGATGAAACTACCCCAAGAAGAGTGGTCTTTAAAAGCCACCAAATTCTAGACCACTAAACCCTAATTTCAAAAAACTAATTGAGTAGTTTGCACTGACCCCGACAGACCCATCACTTCTGGAATAAAATAAAATGTTTTACAGACACTGGCATAAATATTTTATTGTTACCAACTTCCCTGGTGAATGCCAATAGAGAGAAAATAAAGTGTCATGACCAAGCAAGTCTTGAAATTAGTTAGGATATCATTTCAATGGACTTTCAAGATCGCAGATGTTACTTTTCCACTCTGGATTCGTTTACTTAAAATAATTTTAGTTTTGTGGAATTACCTCTCTTTTCTGCCAAAGAATTCTGCTAATGAACGCTGGATGACGTTATCATATCAGTATATAAGAAAAACGTTTGAAAGTATCAGTCTCTTGCAGCATGCGTTCAAACTAGTCCTCCGGTACGGGGACCTTTTCGTCCCCAACAAACCTCGTGTCACATTGAACTCGACATCATAGAATAGTTCGCATTATACAATGTCCTCTCTACTCACAGATACATTTCATTCCATACAACGAATTTACATAAACGTACGTATACTTTGTAGAGAAGAGGAAAATCTCGTATTTTGGTTTGGCGCGCAATTTAATTCAACACTGAACTTCACCCAATCAGGATGACTTATCCTATTCAGCCCAGACCTTCATTTCCGGCTAGCAAAACGGGTGAGCGGCCAAACACACTCTCTTCGGCTTGAGACAGCGACCAGAACAGACGTGCCTCTGGTCGTCCCTGCTTAGCGATGCTTTTTAGCTAGACAAGCCACCCAGTGTGGACATCTCACTGTGGCTTTAACACTAGCAGCAGCAACATGGACACTCAACGAGGGAACCATCTAATTTATGGATTCTTTACGAGGAATCCCAGTTGAACATAAATTAGAAACATTCAGCATGCCTTCCACAGGCACCACTTCATGTCACCTCAAAAATTGGCTATGTCGATCCGAGCGTAACCCCGCTCTCGACACACTAGCTACCATTTCACCTCTGGCCATATTAATGGAGATACGCATACTCTCCTCCAAATACCAGATACAAAACTACACGGTGACTTTAAACACATCCCTCACACGTCCAACAACACGCTGCCATCTCAACATCCCGCTAAGCCATTTCGTCTCAAACATCCAACTAGCCTAAACACCACGACTCTTGCAGCACCAAAAGCAAACCAAATATTCCATGCTGCAAATAAAGAACTTTCGTTGTTGTGTTACTAAAGAATAGTGTCGTAATTCATTTGTGGTGCCCCAAAAATATAGTGTTCGGGAAAATAACAAATTCCCCGAACCGCCACAACTTATGAATTTTTTCATATACCTCTTTATGAACCCATTTTGTAGCTCATTTCATTTTGTATTCATTCTATAATCGTTGTCCACCGGCTACACATATCGAGAATCTTTGTTTTATAAAAATTCATTTCTAACAACCACGTGCAGGGCTTGATTATACCAGAGTGGAAAAGGGAGAAATAATCCCAGACAATACAGCACCAAAAAGCTACCTCCGACTATTTGTCGAAAACTACAATTGGCTTTCAGTACGAATTCGGGGACCAGACTGTTAAGGCAGAAAAAAAAATAGCCTGCAAAAAGGTTTCGTCACTCGCTTCTTGAACAGCCGATAAGTATTTCAAACAGGCAAAAAGCCTCCCAAGAAATAAAAGTAAAATAAAACGAAAGTCGACTACTGGAATCATACTAAGTTAAACAACCCGAGAATTCTGCTGAAAAGATAACTTTACGGAAGATTCAATTGAAATTAAAAGAAAATTAAAAGGACGAAATTAAAACCAACTGAAATAAAATTCAGTCCGAGAATTCTGCTGAAAAAATAACCTTTTAGAAGACTCAAAATTAAATGAAAACTGAAACATTTCGACAAAACTAAAAAGAAAAAGATGCTCAAATTCAAAGAACTGTTTCCCAGACACTCTCTCAAATAAATTCCCGCAAATTACACTAAAATTTGCAGCACTTTATCGTTTCTATCCATTTCTTTCTCGTTTCCTTTGTATAAAATTCGCTTTTAAAAACTTTATTGTCTGTGTTATCTTTTTGAACCAGTATCTGAACAAGAAAGCTGCAGAACTTACCGTTTGAACTTACCGTTTAAAATTACACGCTGAAGCCCCCTAAAAACATTACCCTGTTAAATACTAAATTTGGTTTTAGTGTTATTCTCTTCATATTCACATTTACTTTAAATGTCTTCATATTAAATTTTACTCTAAATTCTTTTACATTGCATATTTTATCCTTTAAATTTCTTTCATATTGCAAATTTCATTCCCTCTAAATTCTTTTAGTTTTGGAAAAAACGCATCGTCATCTATGCTGTCAGTAAACGGAATTTTTCACTGCAACTGGAAGCGAACCCTGCTATTGACATAAAACATCATCGCCGAGTTCGTCAGCGATGGAATTTTCCGTTGCCAACTCAGAGGCTATTTTCGGGATAAATTAATTCTGCAATTCGTCTTGAAAGTAGTTTCTAACTGTTGAGCATAACAGGTAGTATTTGTAAGCTTCTCTTGACGGTATAATGATTTGTTTCATTATTACACATAATTAAAGATAAGTTTCCTGTCCAAAATCGGACACATGCAAACATGGCAAATAAGCGACCCGACTCTGCTATAAAACCAGCAGTCGCTGACGGCTAGAAGTCATTCAGCTGTCGACCGTAGCCTTATGCGAAATTAATTCGTTACTTTTCACTGGTAATTGTACCCCGACGAAACGCAAGCGGCCACGGAGGTCCTGCCGAACCAGCGGAACTCCACTTTTTACTGGTACCAGCACCCAGACGCCTCATGCCGGCCATCCAGGATCAGCCAAAGCAATCACCAACCGCAGCCTTTACTCTAGCTTTACTGCTTCAACAGTCCTATTTAGGTATAACCCTCGAAAGTCTTTTCCAGACCTTTTCAAAAGTTTTTCCATTCCTTTTCATGACTGACTCGAAGGTCTTTATAGTCCACGAACAAATAAACAAACGTTTGTACCATTTGCCAAATAAAAAAGTTGGCGTTTCAAATTTACACTTTTGTCTTTGCATCCTTGTCTAGTTTGTGTCTCATCACTTTCTTTACAAAAGTTTACGGGATCGATGTATTTATCGGACCTGCAACACTATTAGGTTTCTAACAGGAGGGCTGATAATATTACCAATTATACAAAATGGCAGTTGAGGTTTTAGAGTTCTGTTGCTTCTTGTTATATTAAAAGGAAGAACAAATGAGCTGACGAAGATATTGATAGTTTTCAATTTGGAAGTTTTATTAACAGCTTGAGACCAAAGGAACTTTTGTGCTGTAAGACGCAGAAAGAAGAAACGGTTGTAAATGATAGAGCCAGTATTAAGACACTGTCGTCAGGACAGGAATTAAAATGCTGGAGTCCAAGCAGGAGTTGAGATGCTATCGTCAGGACAAGAATTAAAATGCTGAAGTTAAAGCAGGAGTTGAGATGCTGTCGTCAGGACAGGAATTAAAATGCTGAAGTAAAAGCAGGAGTTGAAAATATCCAATTTGTCTATCCGAGGATCCGTTGGTTTAGAAGGAAAGATGAACGATGAAAGAATGATTTCCCAGACACCAATGGTCCATAAATTTGGTGTGTTCTCCTTATGGTGCTTAGCCGACTGCTCGAAATATGTGGGAGAGAGTTAGTGAAGCAGATCAGTGAAGAGCAGTGAATGTGCTCTATCATGTTGCCCGGTCTGTCCTGCTATCGGCAGGACAGGAAGCGAAGAGAGAGAATGTACTCTGTCATGTTGGTTGGCTGCTAGCCAGTGAGGAAGCGAGAAGAGAAGAGGGCGAGAAATGGTTAGCGCGGCTTTTTGACCAAATGCAGCAAAAAAAGACTCACTTCTTTCTGAAACAAAAGTAGTGGTGCGTTGGTAATTCAAATAGTTTTGGGAACCTGATTGGATTGAGTAGTCATGTGCCGTGTGCTCTCAACTACGTCGGCGCTTTCTGATTTTATTCCGCACAAAGATAAATCTTGCATTTGGAGCCGGTCATGCGATATGGAAAACCTATATAGTCAGCACCTTTGAAATCTTTCTCTCTCTTACGTCCTGACTCCTCGCTGGACAGTTTTGACTCTCACGCGCTTGCAAAGCTTCAGACATTTTGCCATGTACAG
The DNA here is from genome assembly GCA_963585895.1 of Sepioteuthis lessoniana. NCBI lineage: Eukaryota > Metazoa > Mollusca > Cephalopoda > Myopsida > Loliginidae > Sepioteuthis > Sepioteuthis lessoniana. Next base: position 27,507,208 of record OY757946.1, read on the forward strand.
ATAGAGACAACAGCCAACATAGGAGAGCATACAGTCACCAAAAATACATTCATTGCTATAACAAAATGGGTATATTTGCCACACTCCCATGTGCTGGCATTTGCATGGATGTCAAAATCGTCTCACACATACAGACGCACGCGCCGCTGTTTTGGTGCTTGGTTTTTCGAGCATACATACATACATACATACATACACGCACATATACATAAGTAAGTACTGTGATATTATAACTCTTAGTTTTGACTACGAACACACGTACATACATATTTTCAAGCAAAAACACACTTAAATTCACATAAATTTTATATCAGTAACACCCATACACACACGAATATCTAATGAATAATATTCGGACTTTCTTCCCACTTTGTATTGTTTTTGCTTAGTTGTTAGAATATAAAATTATCTTTTTTATGTTACCGTGTTGTGAATTTTCTTTTGTCTTCGTTGTTAATTTCTTTATGTTGTAAATTGTGGAACGACTCTCGAAATTTTGTTTCTAACAAAAACTCGAGAGAACTAAATGACCAATTCAGTCCCCCACAAAATAATTATTGAATATAAAATTCTCAAACATTACACATAGAACTAAAAATAAAGACTTACGTTCAGTTTACCACAGACATGATTCTAGAAGCCATACTGTTGCCGCAGGACCCCGATAAATGCGTTGATCCCGCGAACAGTTGTAAGTTGTGTGTGATTGACAAAGGACTGTACAAATAAGAGATAAGAGGATAAGTATTAGACAGCACGTCTAGAAGGTTAGGATGATCTCTGTATTTAGTGCAGATTGTAGGTATAGCTGTATGGTTAGGTTGTAGGTGTTGCTGGAGGCGGTGGATGACGTGGACTCATTGCTTGCAGAGGTAAGATGATTGATGTCCCGGTTTATGCAGTCCTTAGTTAACCGGATGTGTGTCGATGTGGCTTCAAAGTGTTGGTGCAAGTCCGAGCAGAGTGGTCACTCGTGGACTAGGTGATGTAGATGCTGGTTGCGGAGGCTGTATGATCGATGTCCCTGTTTAACCTTGGTTAACCGGGTGTGTGGGTCGATATATACGTAGATATACTCGAGCTTTCAGTCGTCTTTTAGTAAGTATGCTGTGTAGTAAGTAAGCTGATGTGAAGTCCGTGTTGGATAAAATCTATATTGAAAAAATACTCCAGTGTGCTTTGAGGTCCCATCGACACACATCCGGTCAACCTAGGTCTGCATAAATCAGGACATCGATCATCCAGCCTTTGCAAGCAATGCATCCACGTCGCAGGATCGACACATTTATCGGAGTCCCGCGACATATGATGACCCCGACGTGATGTTGTCATGGTCGGACAAAATGGTAACAATATCGCAACGCAGAGACGATAACAGAGATCTACCAGCCGGATATAACACCTATGCACAACTCTGTCGTGTACGATTTACACGAAAAAAACTTGGTTCAATGCCCCCCGCAACATGTGGTGACACGACAAGATAAAAAGACAACAATTAACAACATCATTGTACAGAGAGTAAGAGACATTCTATCAGCAACAACACAAGCAATATAATACACTAGCGCAAAACATTTGCGTGTACAATTCACACACAGCTAATCCTCTTGGTTTGATGTCATTCACATCATACGTACACATTTGCAAGAGCAATACATATCACATCACCTGCAACACTGTCGTGTACGCCAAAACCAGAAAATTGTCCACAGAAAAAAGAAACAACAATTAAAAATGAAATCTTTAAAAATACAATATACAGAAACTATTTCTCCTTTAAGGAGCCCAAATGGTACTGAAAACAGACAGCAGTTATTGTTGCTGTGTTGACCGCTGTGCATTAAACAGTATTACAAAAAAAACGGACATATCCCATCACAAAAATCAAATGTAGAAAATAAACATTATTTTTGAAAAACAGATTAAACGATACCTTGTCCAATCAAAGTGCATCGAAAAGACATTGTAAAAACTTCAGGACTTTTTAAGTACAATTACATATCTTTCGTATTAAGAATGTAGCAGCTACGTTCCAGCGATTTACGAAAAAACTTTTAGGGATATTGATTGAGTCTTTGTCGATAAAATATTAAACGATAATAATCTTAAAATATCTTCGTCCAAATGTATTTTTATTGTCTCTTTCTTGAACTTCATCAGTTTTAATATTGTTTTGACGACCATCCTCCACTCCTTTTCCTTCTTGTCTCGAACTAATGTCACGGAAAGTGGGTAGAGGAAACAGGTTCACCCTGGACCGGAAAAGGTGCGCTTCCACTTTCATGGAACACTTTGTCAGTTGAAGATAGACGGCCGAAAATAATTCTGAGCTTAAACCAAACGATTCAAGAGTTGGTCTAAAAGCTTGGGAGATCGGTGAATAGCAGAGCTGGTGGGTAAATTGGCAACAAAAGGGAGAGAGACAGCCAACTCGAATTAAATTTCCTCTAGTCTCTGTTTCCTTGCTATTCTATATATGTCGTTGTTGCCTTATCAGAGAAATAGTATATCTGTATTCTTTTTGTTATTTTTTTTCTGGCACAGTTAAAAAAATAAATAATGAAGGGGTCTGTGAAAGATGACTGGCTTGAAAGTTCAGCTTTTAATGTTTCCCGGCGTTCGTGAAAATATTAACTGGAAAGGAATTAGGCCCACTAGCATGAAAATAGATGAGATGTAATCTTTTCCGTGTCCAAATGAATCGAAAATCTTACGGAGATTTGTGGGTATGGTAGGCTTCTATCGAAAATTAATATCCATCTACGCTGATTTACAGTTACCTTTATTCAGATGAATGATAGAATCGGTACTAAACTAAGTTAATACTAAGCAGAAAGTCCATAGTGCTTCAGAAAAATTGATATAATTTCGTAATCTAATAACTTGACCAATTATCGCTCAAATGATCTCAAATTTTAACAGCATGTGTAGAAAAACGTGTTTAATGTTTCTGTTTTTTACTTTCTTTTCTGTTAAATACCCGCCATTCACCGGAACAGAAAAGAACTTTAAATATTAAACATAGACTTTTAAATTGTTACAACTCATGCAGTAAAAAAATTGAGATCATTTGAACGAGAATTGGTCAAGTTATTTGCTTACGAAGGGTGTTGGAATTCGGCAGTTAATGTCTGCTCGAATATGATTGGCTGTTTTGAAGTTGTGTCCCTTAAGTGAGACCACCCAGGTGTAAAGTCTTTCTGTCTGAAGTAATGGATACTTGCTAGGTATGGACTATTACCAAGATGAATCGATAAGATGGGTGATGATTAAAGACAGAGGGAAAACGAACATCTGCTGCTATGCCTGGTATATTCCTTTAATGATCAAATCCCCCGGATGTAGTAGGGGCCGTAACACCTGTGGCATCAGAGGTTATTTCCCTTTTGTTAGTTAGGATATTACACCAGGGATCTCCCCTTTTTTGTTTTTTTCAGCATTTGAACAAAAGGCACAGCTTGGCTCGCACTTTTTGCTTTGTGAGCACTTGCTTATTCGCCTTCGACTTTAGGCAGTTTTTCTTAAGCAAGGTGGCTTGAGTAAAAGGCCTATTAGTTGCTTAGGCTAAGCCTCTTTTCCTACTGGTTTTTTTTTGTTACTTGTTGAAACAATAGGCCTACTGCAGGCAAATTGTGGTTTTGGTATGCTGTTCCCTTTAGAAGAAAGTTGAGTCTAAGGTCTGGAGACGGTATTATTAGACTTTTTACCGACAAATGAAACTGTGTTGCGGAGCCGATAAGCACGTCGACCCCGCAAATGTTTTTAGTTAAAGCGTGCGAGTAATGACAGCCAAAGACAATGAAGGAAACAAAGGTGAGGTGGCAAATATAACAAAAGTGACAATTTATTGTCGGAATTACAAACGTGTGTGTAAAGTTCGTGGTAGTAGTATTTGTGTCTTCTGCAAGATGGGTGATGTCGGTAGCTGGTATGGCCGAGTCGTAGATGTGTGCGGTTGGTGATCGTTGCGAGTAGCTGATGTTGGTCGAGTCGTAGAAGTGCAGCTAGACGTTCGTTGCGGGTAGTTGATGTTGGTCGAGTCGTTGAGTGCAGCTGATGATCGTTGCGGGTAGCTGGTGTCGGTCGAATTATTGAGTACAGCTGGACGAATGTTGCGGGTAGCTGATGTTGGTCGAGATTGGTAAATCGACGCCCCGGTTTTGACAGTACGTTGAGTCAACCGGAGGTGTGTCGAAGTAGTTGCTAGCCCGTACAGCGAGTCGTACGTAGGCTAGGTGCTGCAATGCAGGGCAGTCTGTACGGCGTGTCGTACGTGGACCGGATGCTGCATTGCTGGAGCGTCGTGGTCGAAGTCGGTGTTGACAGCTTGGTCACGTACAGTTGAGTGAGCGTGGTTGCTAAAACTTAATCGCGTCTTATTACTGCGGACCAAGTGAACGGACGGGGAAACGATGGCTAAGGTTTGCCAGGCCTTCGCATATACGATGTCGAGTGAGCGAATTGATAAAGCTTGAGCTTTGCCGTGTCAAAGCCGTGCGGACGTATCGGACGATAGCTAAAGCTTTACCGCGCTAAAGCTGTATGGACGTATCGGACAATAGCTAAGGCTTTGCCGTGTCAAAGCCGTGTGGGCGGTAGCTAAGGCTTTACCGCGCCAAAGCTGTACGGACGATAGCTAAGGCTTTGTCGTGCCAAAGCTGTGCGGACAGTCGGAACGGTAGTTATGGCTTAGCTGTGCACTGTCGAGTGAACAGGCCAGGAGGCCGCGGCTAAGATTATCGTCATCTTAGCGCTGCGAAGATAGCGAAGCGGTAGCTAAAGGCTAACCCGTGCTTTTAGCGCTGCGCAGCCAAACGGACGAGCAGAACCGATCGAAATGGTTGAGACCGGCTGGTCTTAGAGTCCTCTTCGTGTTTGCCTCCGGGCCGTCTACTTCGACTGGTCGTTAAGGACCGTCAGAGATACTCCAATCCGCAGAAGGTGACCTCTTATGGCCCTTAAAAGAACCTTTAGTGCATATCAATGTGATGGAAAAAAAGGAGTGAATCTACCACTACAAGTGGTGGTAAGGTGAATGCAACCACGATTCGTAGGGTTCGACCTCGTGGAGCCGAGTGGCTCCTGAGAGCGTCTGCGGACCTCTGAATTTTTCGCCGCCGAAGCCTTGTTTATATATTAATGGAACGAATTCCACTCCGCTGCGCCACGTAAATATAAAGTTCTTCTATAAAAAAAATGGACGTAGAAAATAAGTCCTTCTTTAACCTGATATAGGCTAGCGAAGATAATTAATTCCATTTTTATAGAGTTATTTCTGGCAGAAGTGTTTTGTAAATGCTGTTAAATGTTATTTATTCCCTTTTCTTAGCTGTCACGGCAAGTTAGGGTCGAAAAGGGCTTCGTCATTTCCGGCCGTACTCGGATGTAATTTTTCTAGGGCGAACGAGTAATCCGATCTGTTTATGTTTGTGAGCAAGTCGCGGCAGCTGTTAGCCGGGTCAGTAGATTCGGTAAATGCCTTCGTAGATCCAACGGGGAAAATTCGAGTTGAAACAGAAAGATATTCGTCTCTAAGAGGAGAAAGCAATGGTCTACTCGAAGGTCACTTAAAGAAATAATAAACTTCGTTTTTAACAAGTCTACACAGGAAGCTAGAAGAAAACGGTTGTCTAGGCTGATTCTGCTCAAGAAGAAAACGCCGAGAAAAGAACAAGCTCTAAAAATTGGCTTCAAAAAGAACTTTGACATAAAATACCAAAGAAAGGTATTTTATCATTAAGAAAAGTTAAACTAACAGTAGGTGGTTGACGGCATTGCTTTGTGTGTAGTGGGTACATGTAATTGTTTAGTGGATATGTTACTCTCCAATTTGTAGTGAATTCCTGTCCGTATTTTACAGGTATTACTTTCAGGTTTAGTTCCACTACAAATACAACATACATTTTACAAGCACGTAAACAAATAGAATATGACAACAACGAACATTAAGAAATAAACAATTTAATAATCATAACAAACAGGATAAAATTAATCAGAAATACAATGTTCATGTTTGTACAAGCGGCCTTTGTAGAAAATACAGCTCTGGCCAGTTGAATGAAAATAGGATTGTTCACCCGTGTGTATGTGAGAGAGAGAGAGAGAGAGAGAGAGAGAGAGAGAGAGAGAGAGAGAGAGAGAGAGAGAGTGTGTGTGTGTGTGTGTGTGTACATGTTAGGAAAGTCTATTAAATCAATGTGTCCAATGTTGGCCGAAGTCAAGAAGATAAAAAGTTGACTCTACTTACATACATCGGTATTATAATATATTATTGTTGTGGGTGCTAGTATTCATTATTAGGCTTGGTAGGTTTAAGGACAACATAAGGCATGCGTGCTTTCGTTAAGGCATATTTATTATAAATCAGCAGAGCGTGTGTATGTATTCCTACGCCAAGGGGTTGTAATCTTGCGCGTACAGAAATAGTCCATGTCATTACTATATCCCCCTTACCAATGGAAAAGAAGGATATTGCTATTTTCCTTGTTTATTTGTTTTATATCTTTTTGTCTTGTGTATTTCACGGCCACTTCTTGTTGTGTTGCATATTGGCTGTTTTATAGTTCTCTGGTGTGAGACGTTGTTTGTATTTGTGAGTCCTTTTTGCAATGAAGTGATGTGGTCATTAAAATGAACCTGTTTATGGCTGGATGTTTCTGCAGTTCTTATTTGGACTCTGTTTCTTCTTTTTGATGATCCATCTGGGAGTTGAAGGATGTATGATCTGGGTTCTGCACATCTATTTTTGATTGTTGCTGGTTTCCATTTCCCAGTTTGGTTATCCAATATACGTACATCTTGCCCAGGGACAAGTGGTGGTAGATCATGAGCTGTTCTATCATGATACATTTTCTGCATATCCTGTCTGTGTTTCAGTTCTTCACGGATATGGTCAGTGTTGGAAAATCTTGGGGTTGGAACTTTGGCAATTAAGTTTGATCTTAAAATGAGATTGTTTAAGAGTTGAGCTGGACTTGGAAGGTTGTGGTTGATTGGTGTTGGTCGCAAACACAGCATTGCTAAGTTAGGATCTCTTCCTGCTTGTTTAGCCTTAATTAGAGCTCTTTTAATTGTTTTGATTTGTCTTTCGATAAAACCATTTGATTTTGAGAACTTTGGTGATGATGTAATGTGATCAAATTGCCATTGTTGGGCAAATTCTTTGAATGCTTCACTGGAGTACTGTGGTCCATTGTCACTAACAACTCTGCTGGGAATACCATGTTCAGAGAATACTTGCTTCATTGTTGATATGACCATATTGCTTGTTGTCAGGCCATTCATTTTCCATATAATTGGAAATTTACAGTAATAATCAGCAATTATCAGATATTCATGATTATTGCAGTTAAACAAATCTGTGCCAACAACTTCCCATGCTCTGCTGGGGGCGTCATGAGGCTGTAAAGTTTCCTTTGGTTGTGCTGGAAGGTTTTCCTGGCATATTGAACAATTCTTGATCATGTTCTTTACATGAGTATTTTAAATTGACGTCTATATGGATATTTGTGAAATCTTTGGACACCAAATACAATTGCAAGAAGTTCCCTTTCTATGCATGCACACCGTTTTTCTGCTTCTGCTAGAGACTTTGATACATATGCGATAGGTTTTTTGTTTTGCATTAGTGCAGCTCCAAGTCCTTTCAGGCTTGCATCAGTTTTTAATACTGGTATTTCAGTTGTGTTAAAGTATGTAAACGTTGAGTCTTGACTGATTACTATTTTCAGTTTCTCAAAAAAGTCCTTGTGGTGTTCTTCTCACAAAAAGGTGCATCTTTCTTCAACAGTCCTCGTAGAGTATGTGTCTTGTCAGCCAGGTTAGGGATAAACGGTGATAGGTATGTGATAAGACCTAAGAATTTTTGTAGCTCTTTTTTGCATGTTGGGTATAGCATGTTTTGCAGGTCTTTGAGCTTTTCTGGGTCAGATCTGACACCATTTTCACTATATATCATTCCGGAGAAAGATATGCTTTTTGATTTGATTTTGCATTTTGTTGAATTAAACACAAGACCATCTTCGGTGGCTATTTGCATGAGCCTGTGTAGAATCTTATCGTGTTCTTCTGATTTAGCATAGACAACTACGTCATCAGCGATTCCTATAACGCCATCAACTTGCTCAAGTATTTGATCCATCTTCATTTGGAAGATTTCTTGTGATACGCTCAATCCGAATGGTAACCGCTGAAAGCAGTACCTGCCATAAGAGGATTGGAACGTTGTTAACAACTGCAATTTAGTGTCGAGATGTATAGACCAATAACCAGCTTTGGCGTCAAGTTTAGAGAATATCTTTGCACCTGTAAAATGGTGTGTTATCTCTTCTATGGTCGGTCTTGCATGGTATGGTCTTCTGAGCGCTGTATTAAGGTGTCTTGGGTCTAGGCAAATTCTCAAACTCCCATCTTTTTTATGCGAGTATGCTAGACTTGAAACCCAGTCTGTAGGTTCAGTCACCTTTCTTATTATCTTATTTTGACCATGTTATCAAGCTCCTGTTCCTGTCTTTCAGTGCAATTGGGGTTTTTCTAGGTGCGTCAATATGTGGATGTATGTTTTTGTTGACCGATAGTCTGACTGCACCTGGCATGGAGCCAATTTTGTCGAACTGATCAGAATACATCTGCAGCAGGTCTTTGGTTGCATCTATCCGTGTTCCTGCAGGACTTTGGAACGCATCTTCTTTCTTGACTGTGCAGTGAAGGGTAATTAGTTTGAGCTGTTCCAGCGATGGTAGCCCTAGTACTGCTGGCACTTGTACGTCCACAATGTGGAAGGTGCTGACATGCCTATCTGATTTGTTGTATTGACAGGGTATTTTAATGTTACCAAAGCATTTTATTGGTGTGCCGTTATAAGTTATCAGTTTTTTGTTGATAAATTGTTTTTATATGTTTGGGAAACCATCTGCGTCCAATTTTTCTGGGAACATTCTACGGAATGTAGAAACTGGTAGTGTGCTCCCTTGTGCCCCTGTGTCGATCTTCATACGCAACTTGTGGGTGCCATTTCGATTTGGCAATTTAATGTTAATGAGTACGAAAGCTTCATCTCTTTGGGTCATATCAATACAATTGAACGTCAGGCTTTCCATTTGTTCCCCAGCTTCTCTGTTGTTATATACTGCATCAGTTTTTACATACTGTTTTTTCCTATATTGTGGTTGATAGTGAGATTTTGTTTTTTGTGTTCTCTGCTTTGTGACCTCGGCCTTTGTTTTGGTTTTGTTCCGTTTGACAAACATACTGATGCCCAGTGGTTTGCTTTACCACATGTGTTGCATTTTGATCCGAATGCTGGACAAGCTTCACGGTGAAAAGCATGGCTTTTACCACATTTGAGACATTTATTTGACATAGTAGAACGTGTTGGTGTTCTTATGGCTTGTATTTTAGTATTATCTACATTATTATTATTCACCATAGCCCTCAGTTGTTTAATGTGAATGTTGGAAGAATGTTTTGCCAATACTAACAATTTCTTCCAGGGTTAGAGTTTTATCTTTTCTTAGTAACTCCTTTTGGAAGTCTGCAATGGGAGTGCTGGCGATAATAAGTTCTATTATCCGTTGCTGTTGCTCATGTTCTGTTAACGAAGATCTCTGGGTCATTCGCCTGCATCTGTTGACAAAGTCGTCTAAGGATTCCTCAGCTTCCTGTTTATAAGTCATTAATTTCAAACGGTTTATTCTGAAATTTTCTTTAGGTTCGAGTTATTCAATGAACTTATCAAAAATAATTTCGGGAGTATGTTTTTCTTCCTCCGTTAATAACCATGTGTTGTATTCTTTAACCTTCATTCCCAATGTAGTTTACTTGTTGTTCTATTTTTATTTTATTGACAACAAAATACAACTCCAACCGTTGTTTAAACAATTTAAATGTTTCACCTAGATTTGAGGATTGCCAGTCCATATAAGGGATATCATTATTAGCCATTACAAATGTTCTACGTTAAACGTGTTTACAAAAAATATGCAAATTCAAGATGGCGGTATCACGCAGGAAAAACGACGCGCGTGGCAATAATTAAAAAAGAGTTTGAATTATTCACCTGACAGGTTTTTCTTGAAATTCTGTAAAAAGACACCTTTTTTCCGAGTTGGTTTGTTGGTCTTCGGTTTGCTTCTTTATACACGGATTCCGGGGGGGGGGTAGACTTTAAATGTTGTTTTCGTTTTTTAAACCTTTAAATGTTGTTTTCGTTTTTTCAAGCCTTTAAATATCTTTTTTTTATCATCCCGGCCGCCACCATGTAATATATTGTTGTTGTGGGTGTTATTATTAGGTTTAGTAGGTTTAAGGACAACATAAGGCATGCGTGCTTTCGTTAAGGCATATTTATAATAAATCAGCAGAGTGTGTGTATGTATTCCTCCGCCAAGGGGTTGTAATCTTGCGCGTAGTGAAATAGTCTGTGTTATTACTACATGTATGTGTGTGTGTATATAAGCGATGGACCGTAAGTATGGGTCTTTGTTTTTTTAAGTCCGCACGTGCGTTTTCTTATGATCTTGGCGACAACGTGTCGCATTGGTAAAAGAAGGTCGCATGTCTCTTTGTCGTGTCCTGTGTTTGATGGATAGTCGAAGGAATGAAGTTTTGGCAGTGGAAGGAATGGCCTTTTGGTAGTCGAAGGAATGAATGACCTGGTTAATTAAATACTTCGTTATTTATACTTTTTGGGGTCACTTAAGTGGATAAAAAAATAGGATATTGTTAGGTTGCAGGTCCTAAAATTCAAACGCGTAGACATTACTTGACCAATCAGATTCGTATATTTACTTATTTGTTTTAGAGCCTAAATATTTTCTGTTAATTAGTTTCTGAGCCGGATTTTCTAGAATGTTATTTTGTGTTTTTAGCTGATTGGTTGAAATATATTAAAATGTAACTTTAATGTTGATGCGCTTTTGATCCGAAATTTCTAGAATGTTCTTATTCAGTGTTTTTGGAGTTGTTTATTTTAAGGCTAAAAAAAAATGTGTATTCTATACGTGTAAGTTTTTATACCTTTTTTTTTGTTATGATATTGTCGTTATTTGAATGTGTATTATTTTTGTTACTTAAAATTCAATGTTTGCGACAAGCATAGAGAAAAATATGCAAAGCTGGATTTTTTAAAGTTTATTTCTCTTGAAATAAATTACTTTGCAGGGACTTATTGTTTTTGTTTTTAATAAATATAGACACACTTCGCTTTCAGGTAGCAAAGGTTAACATACCGCGACCTACCTACAAACATAAACAGATCGGATTACTCGTTCGCCCTAGAAAAATTACATCCGGGTACGGCCGGAAATGACAAAGCCCTTTATCGACTCTAACCGGTCGTTACAGCTAAGAAAGGGATAAATTAACATTTATCAACATTTGCAAAATACTTCTACCGGAAATAATTCTATAAAAATGGAAGTAATACTCTCCACTAGCCTATACCAGGCTAAAGAAGTACTTATTTTCTACGTCCATTTTTTTTATAGAAGAACTTTCTATTTATGTGGCGCGGCAGAGGTGGTGTTCCCTTTCTTTCATATGAAAAAGGCTCCAGTAGCGAAAAATTCGGAGGTCTACGCGGACTCTTTAGAGGTTGTGTATGATCTTTCCTCTCCAGTTGTTGGGGTCTCATTCGATAGGCCGTTCTACCTCCTGACAGTTCTGTCGGGTGTGCCTCGGCACTGGAGATATCCTCTGGCCTCAGGGGGCCATCCCCCAGGCTTTAACTCCGAAAATTTTTTTGGAACTGCCTGACGCGTATGGGCTCCGGCCCTGCGACAGGACCCACCTTAAACGGCCTTGTGCCACATTCTTACGCTGGTGGGGCGTAGGATAAATAACGGAGGTCTACGCAGACTCTTTAGAGGTCGTGTATGATATTTCCTCTCCGGTTGATTGGTCTCATTCGGTAGGCCATTCTACCTCCGGACGGTTCTGTCAGGTGTGCCTTCGCACTGGAGATATCCTCTGGCCTCAGGATAAATAACGGAGGTCTACACGGATGCTCTCAGGGGCCACTCGGTTCCACGAGGTTGGATCCTACGTTATCGTGGTTGCATTCACCTCACCGATACTTCTAGTGGCCGATTCAACCCTTTTTTTTTCTACAAACCGCCTTGCTACAAGGCTGAATCCCACTTCCAGTGGTAGATTCACTCTCCTTTTTTTTCACTTTCCGTTGGTATGCACTAAAGGTTCCGCTCGTCCGTTTGGCTGCGTAGCGCAGGTTAGCCTTTATCAACCACTTCGCTTCCTGTGCAGCGCTAAGATAACGCCAAACTTAGCCGCGGCCACCTGGCCTGTTCGCTCGACAGTGCAGAGCTTTGGCGCGCAAGCCTTAGCTATTGTCAACGATACGCCCGCACAGCTATTTGGCACAACAACGCCATAGCTACCATCAACGATACACTCGCACAGCTATTTGGCACGACAAAGCTATAGCTACCGTCAACGATATGCCCGCACAGCTATTTGGCACGACAAAGCCATAGCTACCGTCAACGATACGCCCGCACAGCTATTTGGTACAACAAAACCATAGCTACCGTAAACGATATGCCCGCACAGCTAGGGGCATGACAAAGCCCTAGCTTAACCGATCCGTTCGGTCGACTTCGTATGTGTTAAGGCCTGGCAAACCTTAGCCACGGTTTCCCCGTCTGTTCACTTGGTCCGTAGTACTAAGACACGGCTCAGTCTTAGTCACCAAACTTGCTCGACTCTACACGACCAACCTGCCAACACTGACTTCGACCACGACGCTCCAGCAATGCAGCATCCGGTCCACGTAACGACTCACTGTTACGGACTGCCCTAGCATTGCAACAACTAGCCTACGTACGACTCGCTGAACCTGCTACCAACCAGATCGACCCCCCCCCGGGTAAACCCAACTTACTGTCAAAACCGGGACATCGATTTATCAAAGACTCGACCGACCTCAGCTTCCCGCAACGATCGTCCAGCTGCATTCAATGACTTGACCGACCTCAGCTTACCCGCATCAAACATCTAGCAGTATCTCCATGACTCGACCATACCAGCTATCGACATCACCCATCTAGCTGAAGACTAATTACAACCGCCATGGACTTTACATACACGTTTGTAAATCTGGCAATAAATCGTCACTTTTGTTGTATCTGTTACCTTGCCTTTGTTCCCTTCATTGTATTTGGCTGTTACTTCTCGCACACATTAAACTTAAATTCATTTGCGGGGTCAACACGCTTATCGGCTCTGCAACAAACGTTCCCATCCCCCTTTTTGTCTCCTTTATTTTTTAAACATTTCTTTTACCCTTCGCCGGGCCTGAAAGTTACTGCTAAATATTCTTGGAATAGGCAGAGATAAAGTCTACAAGGTAATTTAGGTAGAATTGTACTTTATATAGCGACTAGCATTCGGATAATTTTGTTAACTTTTCGTGTGTTGGTTATTGCAACTGAAAACCTAAAATCTAGCATATATACTGAATCCAGCAGATTTCTTGTAAGTGATATGAATTTTTTAAACATCCTGTACATCTCAAACGATATCTAATTTTTGGAAATATACAAAAATAACTGTACATATGTCAATCTAAAAAATGGTGTATATAAAATTGATCCTTAATATTTTTTGAAGATTTAACAAATGAAATTAAAAATTTTTTTTTCTATTATTGGCATGATCCTCTGTATAATAATTACAAAAAGTTATTATATCACAAGTGCAGAGAACTCGTTGAGTAAAATAACAACAGCTTTAAAGGTCAAATAAACTATCTTGCTAACCACTGCATAAGTTAACTTCCATTAACTGTTGTAAATGGTGAATTTAAAGGAAATAGTATATATTCAAGTTATCTCACTTGAAACTTTATTTTGGTAAATTACTAACAAAAAGTAAATACACAAATAAAGACAGTATTTTCATTATAGATTGTCGCAGGACCCTGATAAAGGTGTGGATCCCACAAACAGTTGTATGTGATGGATTGACAGAGAACTTGTTGATTGATGTCTGGCTTTATGTAATCCTTGGATAAACAGTGGGGAGGGGTCGATGTGGCCTCGAAGTGCAGGTGCTAGTCCGAGCAGTGTGGTCGCTTGTGGACTAGGGTGAAGCAGATATCTGCTGCTTTGTGTAGCTGGAGTTAGTCTGCAGGTGCAGGAAAGGCTACTGGGTGAAGCTGGAGCTGGTCTGCAGTTGGTGCTGGCTGCTGCATCGTTGTCTCATGGCGTTTGCCAAGGGGTGTGGTGAGAAGACCAGAGGTGATCTTCAAAAGACTTTCTGAAGTTAAACCTTAAAAGGACTGGTTTAAGACTTTCTAAATTTAGCCTTGAGAAAGGTTGTTTGAATGAGAGAGCAACGGTGATTGGTTTGGTAACTGGCATTGGCTGTGCTGGGTCCGAAGTTGTGATTGGTTCCACGTCTCTACTGGTAAGGACGCAGACCTCATATTTAGCTGCTTGCAGCTAGGAGAGGAACAGATACCTCTCCTCCAGCCACGCTTTTAGTTTTTTCAGTCAATGCCTACTTATATGAAGGCAGTGGCTGTTTATTTACAGGGCTGAGTGGAGGGGCCTCTATGCACAGGAAGTTCCTTTATTAAATATAAGTAATAATGAAATACTTCATTGTACTTTGAAGAGAAGCTTTTAAATATGATGTATTTTATCCTGTGGTAACAAACCATTTACAAATGGGCAGTAGAATTAACCCCTTTCCATAAACAGTTTGTGTGTTGATACCAGAAGTTCACTTGTGACATCAAGGGTGATTCAGCATTTTCTCTAAACCAGGGATTTTAAGTTTTGAGTAGCTGGGACAGCTGCAATAGATTATTTAAGAATTAACAGTAGTGTAAAGAGCAGTTAATTTTGTAATGAGAATTTCTGTTGAAATTATTCATTTTATAAAAAAAAGCACAATACAAGGTGTGTTAAAAACTTATTGAAACAGGAGCTGTATTTACCAAAACAGAAATGAAGAATGAATGAAACATTCATTTACATCAAAAATAGTCTTCTTTGCATTAAACACACTTTTGCAGTAAGTTTTCCATTGATCAAAGAATCTCTAAAACTCCTCTCTTGAGATGGTGTTGTTATATCTCAGTTCTGATGCCAGTTGTTATAATCTCTGTTTGGTAATGCAAAGAAAAAGAGGAAAAGGAAGAGGAAAGGCTGACTACACTGCAATGCATGCTTGACTTGGCAACATGATAAAAAGAAATGTGAAATGCTGACAAACAAGTAGGTTTACAAAAAAGGTGTATTCATAAGTGGAAGGAATATACAAGACAATACATATGTATATATATGTGTGTGTGTGTGTGTGTGTGTGTGTGTGTGTGTGTGTGTGTGTGTGTGTGTGTGTGTGTGTGTGTATTATAATCTAATTATAGTGCATAAAACAACTTAAATCTTAGGCAGAAATTTGTAAAATATTTCTGTTAAAAATCTTTTTTTAATTCATAACTTTCAAATTCCTGTTTCATGTTTTTGAATCCTTCCTGAAATTTCATCTTCAGCCATTTTTCTTTATTTATTGCTTTTTTATGTTTGGTCATAAGCTATCTTGGAGAATAAACTGAACTTCTACAAAGAAAGAAAAAATCCAGGTGAACACTAATATAATCTTTCCAATCTATAAACCTAAGGTAAAAGAAAAAGTTATGATTAAAAGCACTTTGTTTTATTTTATTCCATGTAGATACCAGAACAAATGTGTTCATTAATTTAATTGGTAGGTTTGTAATAAGAGGTAAAATTAATTTTTTTTACAAAATCATTGTTAACTTTATCAATAGACAAGTGAAATAAAAATGTCTAATATACAGCATTGGCATAAATAAATACAGTCATAAGAATTTTTTATAAAATATTAATTTCATACAAAGCTAAAAATACCATGATTTTTTTTTTCATTTATTTCTGATGGAACATTATACAACCAATAACAAGTAAAATTATTTATTATTCATTGCAAAACTCTTAAATTTCTAACTCTAAAAATTTGTAACCAAAAACAAAATTCCAATATCTTTGGTTAAGAAGAAAATTAATATTTGAAAAAAAATTTTTAGAGAGTTACTTATCTATGGATGATACTGTAAATAATGACACAGGTGTCTTTCTTCAGGATCTTATTTATCTGAGAAATTCAATATTCTTACTACCAACTCTTTTGGAGATTTGACTACTTCCTATGCATTGAAGCAAAGTCTTGCTTATTAGATTTCAATGGTGCTAGTTTGAGTTGTGAAACAAGGTCATTCTCAACTTGAATAATCTTTATAAGAACAAAGATTGATATTTTGATTAATATCTAAGGTTTATACAAGTGACATTTTTCTAACAATAAATGGGTTAATAGCTATGAGGCTTTAAATGCCCTGTTCTTTAAAGAGTCTAGTTGTACAAAATAATTGGACAGACACCAGTTTATATTTCAATTCTGGGTATTAGTAACCAGAATGTGTCATGCTGAAAATCTTTTCTTTTAAAACTATAGATATATACAGATCTTTACCTTTGAAAAATTGCTGTTGTCCTATTTTCTCTACCAATGTTTTTAATTTTTTTTTGTTTTTTAGTCAAAATTGATAATAATAATAACAGTGGACAAAGTTTCATTTAAGAAATATAAATGAATAAAAGATGCTATGAATACTACCCAAGTAAAATGATAACAATGGATATGAGGGTTGGAAAAAGTTCACAGGCTGAAAAGTTCATATGGCGTTATTTCTGATATATGATGTTTTTTATTGCCATAGAAAGACAATTAAAATGAATCTCAATAAAATATAGCTAAAAAATCAAATGAAAGGAAATAATAGTCAAAATTAATAATAATAATAATAATAATAATAATAATAATCCGAAAAATTTTGGACTAAATGCAAGAGAAACCGAACCATTTTGGACTAAAATATGGCAACCAAGAGAACATAACAAAAAAGCCAAATGGATAAGCAATATGACAAAAGAATTAGAAGGGCTTAAAGAAGGCCTGGAAGTGGAAATATATATCGATTTACTCAAAACAACACTAAAAACATATCAAATTGGAAAATGCCAGGTCTTGATATATTCAGGTTCCCTTCAAGGGAAACAACCAAAACAACTACAGACCCATAACCTGCCTACCCATGATGTGGAAAATATTAACAGCACAAATAAGGGAAGAGATTAATTACTCGCTAACAAGCTGTGAATTGTTCCCTGAGGAACAGAAAGGATGCCACAATGAATCCCGAGGCACAGGAGAGTTACTTTACATAGATCAGCACATCCTCAACAAGAGCAAGACCAGATGGAAAAATCTAGCTATGGCCTGGATTGACTACAAAAAGGCATATGATATGGTCCTGCAAAGCCTGATAATAAACTGCCACAAAATGTACAAAATATCAGACAAAGTCATAAACTTCATCGAGAAAACCATGAAAACCTGGAAAGTGGAATTGACGGCAGGAAGGAGAAGCTTAGCTGAAGTGAAGGTCCAAAGAGGTATATCACTGTTACTATTCATAATTGTGATGATGCCACTTAACCACATACTCAGAAAATGTACAGCCAGATACAAACTCAATAAATTGCAAGAAAAGATCAATCACCTAATGTACCTGGACAATATCAAACTGCTCGCAAAAAATGAAAAAGAACTAGAAACTCTATTACACGCAGGACATTGGGATGGAATTTGGCATAGAAAAATGTGCCATGCTAGTAATGAAAAGCGGCAAACAACACCGGATGTACAGAATGGAATGGCCAAATCAAGACAAGATTAGAATGCTCTGAGAAAAGGAAACATACAAATATTTGGGCATCTTGGAAGCTGACACCATCAAACAAGTGGAGATGAAAGAAAAAATTAAAACTAATGACCATGCATAAGGCATTACATCTCAGAGATGACATTGACAGACTATAAGTATCAAGAAAGGAGAGAGGAAGATGATTTGTCAGCATTGAAGACAGCGTTGACACATCGATACAACGACTCAAGGACTACATAGAAAAGCATGAAGGAGGACTGATTACAGCCACCAGAAACGAAACTGACAACATGAAAACCAACAGAATGACAATAACTAAGAAACAAAAATGGGAAGGAAAACAACTCTATCGCCATTTTAAATGACTAATAAGCAACAACTCCCACGAGAAAACCTGGACATTGCTAAGAAAAGGAAACCATAAGAGAGAAACAGAATCTCTCCTAATAGCAGCACAAAACAATGCCATAAGAACCAATCATATCAAAGCGAAAATAGATAAGATGCAACAAAATAGCAAATATAGGTTATGTGGTGATAGAGACAAAACCATCAATCACATAATAAGTGAATGCAACAAATTAGTATAGAAGGAGTATAAGACTAGACACGACTTGGTGGGCAAGGTGATCCACAGGGAGACATGCAAGAAATTTAAATTTGACCATATAAATAAATGGTATATGCACAACCCAGCAGCTGTCCTGGAGAATGAAACACGTAAACTTCTATGGGACTTTGACATACAAACTCGGCCAGATGACCAGACCTTATAATAATCAACAAAAAAAGATAACTTGTAAAATTGTAGACTTTGCTGTCCCGGTTGACCATAGAATAAAACTGAAAGAAAGTGAAAAGAAGAATAAGTACCTCGACCTTGCTAGGGAATGGAACAATGGAACATGAAAGTGATGTATATACCAATTGTAATTGGGGCTCTTGGTACAGTCACCAAAGGATTATTAAAGGGACTGGAGGACTTGGAAACTACTACATTATTGAGAACAGCCAAAATACTGTGAATAGTCCTGGAGACTTGAGGAGACTTGCTGTCACTCAAACACTAGTGAAAGACCATCAGCTAAAACTGATGTGAAAAACTCTCAAAGAGTAAATAATAATAATAATAATAATAATTGTTGTATAGCCACATACATATACAAATATATGCGGAAACATAGTCAACAATAATGACGATCTTCAATGAACGAACGAACACACTTCTTTATAAAAATATACCTCTCACACTTTATTCTCGAAAGGGTTGATGTTTCTTGTGTGTGAGAGGTGAGTTGGAGACGGGGACAGACTGCTACATATTGACCCCAAGTTCTTCTGACCATAGCAGCGCTTCTTTCGCATTCTGGCTGGGCTGCTCAACAGTGGGTCACTGAGGGCCCAAAGCCCTCTGTCTGCCGCTGGCTCTCACTCCGGCATCTTGTTCTCAACTGACTCCAACTGCAACTGGAACTGACTGACCCCAAGCTGTCTGTGGCACTGGTTATATTTTTGTTTGACGCCCACCTACTTCCTGTGGGCATACGCATCTGCCACCATCACCGAATTCAACCACATCCACAGGTCAAGGTGATATTCTGATATCTTTGACCGGATGCACCTGTTTCGCTGTTCTTCCGCTTATTTACACAGGTGCATCTCTTGATTGACGGCTTGGTCGAGGGTCAATATGCAACATAATAATGATAATTGACAAGGGAAGGTTATGTTCTAACAGAGATGAAACAATCAATCACATTGTAAGCAAATACAGAAAACTGACACGAAATGAATTCAAGAGTAGACATGTCTGAGTAGGAAAAGTGATCTACTTGGAATTGTGGAAGATATTAAAATTTGATCATGCAAAGAAATAGTATATGTATAAACCAGATCCTGTCCTAGAAAATGAGACTCATCAAATTCTTTGGGATCACAAAATCCCAGCCAGAAAACCAGACCTAGTATTAATTAACTAGAAAAGAATTTTTCAACTCATAGATTTTGCTATTCCTGCAGACCATAGAGTGAATACTTGAGTCTTGCTAAAGCTGAAGAACTGTGTAACATGCAGATGATAGTGATACCAATTGTAGTTGGCACTCTTGATATGGTCTCCAAAGAACTGAAAAAGAGACTGGAGGAATTGGAAATCAGAGGAAATATCAAGACAAAACAAATCAGAAGAGTCCTAAAGACCTGCGGAGATTTCCTGTCACTCATACTTCAATGAAAAATCACCTGTTAAAATTGGTTTAAAATACTCGCAATGAGTAAAATAATAATAATAACAATAATGTTAATAATAATAATAATAATAATAATAATAATAGCTGACAATGCTTCATTAATATATAACTAAAATTCTCATTATGTTTGGCTGTAAACAAACCAAGCAATTTGGTATATCAAAGTGGAATTTTTGTTTAAGGAGTATACTTGAAATGTTCAAACTTAGAGAATAAAGCAATTTTAAGATCAATTTGCAAATAAATGATAATTTTTCAGTGGTTGAATGTCATTTTAAAATCTCTCTCTCTCTCTCTCTCTCTCTCTCTCTCTCTCTCTCTATTTCTATCTCTCTATCTCTCTCTCAATATATATATTGAGAGAAAGACAGAGAGATAGAAATAGAGAGACAGACAGGAAATATATATATTACTAAAATTTTCATTATGTTTTTATGTAACCATAACCCATTTAGTAGGGTGGCAAAAAATTCTCAAAATAACAGAGATAACAATTAAATGTTAATTTGAATCTTTTAGTCTTTTTAAGTATAAGTATCAGTACCAACACAGACATCTGTTAAAATGGGTTCATTAGTTATCAAATGATTTAATGTCCAAAAAAAGTTCACCAGGAAAGCAACATGTTATTTGACAAAACTTATTTAAAATTGATTAATGATCTTTTTTACTATAGTAAAAATGAAATGATTTAGATAGCAACGTTTCAATCATCATTGATCAAAGCATTTTTGTTTTCTTTCTTTTTTTCTTTTTTATTGAAAAAATAATTTGAGCTTTCCCCGAAAGATCTGATGAAAGATTTTCATGGCTTTCTTCAGGACATTTAAAGTGATTAACTTTTAAAATATTGTTGTTATTATTATTATCAATATCATTATTTCTTTTTATACACACACACACACACACACACACATATATATATATACATATATTATGTTTTTGAAATACATATTCCAATGTAGTTTTTTATCCAGTCATCAGGGGTTTGAATAAGCTGTATCCCCGGCAGAAGGGTAAGACCCCAACCAAAAAATGAAGTGTCCTGGATATGACTCTAAACTGCCTCTGATGACAAGGCTCCCATTCTATTGACCAGGGGAGAGTCAAGTAACTCTTCATTACCATTATTCCCAGGTCCACACTGACCCAAAGTGGTAGTAACTGTTATATTCTTATCTATTGGTCAAATACATCTGTTTACATATTATTGGTATTAGATAGGAGTACTTGATATTTCATAATCTATTTCTCTGTTTATCTTTATTGCCATTTCTTCACTCTAACCCAGAGTGGTTGTACTTGTTAGGGTCCCATCCATTGGTCAAATAGGTCTGTTTAAAAATTATTCATATTCAATTGAAGCATGTGCAAAACAACTCTCAAGAAACAACTACACAAAAAATGTAAATATGAACATATAATGAATGCAATTCCCTCACCTTTATGCATAAACTAACCTGAGACGTGTTGATATGCCATTGAAATCAATCAATCAGATAATCTATTATGTAGTTTTAGTCCAATAAAAGTTTTAACCATGAAAGTCAGACATTTTGAAGATTTTAAGTTGTCGGTAATGCAATATATTTTTGTTTTTTAATTTGAGTTTCTTTTTCAACAAATCTTGTAAATTGCCATAATAATATTGAATAGATAATAATTGTATACAAATATATATTAATTTGATTGTAGGTAATTCATCAAGATTGTCTATTCATGCTGAAAGTGATAATAGTCAATCAAGTAGAATGACGCACACCCTTTCACGTTCAGCACAAGCACGAATTGAAGTGGATGAGGTTTGTAGAAGAAACTATTATGATGATCATAATTTCTTAAAATAAAAACTAGATAGGGTACCTGGAATTATAAGTAAAACTTAAAGGTTATTGTTTCATAAAAAGGTAGAATGCTTTGGAATCATGTTGGCTGTCAATTGCTATTTTGAACATTTTTATATCTTCATAACAATGTAGCTTGTCCAGAATCTATGGAAAAAGATACATTTGTTTATTTTATGTTCACCTATCATTTGATTTTTCAAAGGATAATCTATCAGTCTAATAGATTATGTTTAAAAATCATTTGGATTCAGTAGGATCATGTCCAAAAACCTCTCTTAAACAATTACATAAAAACTGTGAATATAAACATAAAATGAATTCAATTCTCAAACCTTTTGGTATAAAATAATCCTAGACTGGTTGACATGCCATTAAGATCAATTAATCAATCAATCATTGATCAGGATAATAATCCTTAAACAGTTATAAAATGAACTTCCAATTCTATATAAATAAATCTGTTTGTAAATACAATTTTACTAAAATAAATATAAAAACAAATATTAAGTAAGACTATTAAGTTGACATGATATTTTATTAACAATGAAGCAGACTAGTTTAACTGTGCCATAAAACAATATCAGCAATACTTTAGTAATTATGTTATTACAAGTAATGAATTGTTACCAACTACCTTTGCTTGAGTTGCAGGTTAGGTTTTTTTTCCAAAATTTTAGCTTTATATCTTAATTAGATATGAAAAAAGGTAATTCAAATTGTGATACTGGTAGAAATCTTTTTACTTCATCTTCTTTACAAGTTTGTAAAATACATAAAAAGAGAATTTTGTTCCCTAAGATCAAAATTAGTCCTTATTATTCACTAGAGTGAGTCAAAAGTTTTGCTATGTTTGCATATATACTAGCTTCCAGAATAAACTCCAGGAACTTAAGGAAATCAAACTGATGCCACACTCAGCATATTGTCTGAAACTCACCCCTTGGATAATTACTTGTTCTGATCCATGGCTTACTTCTTGTGCTTACAACAATTCAACAACCAAGAGGACATGGAAGCTTCAGTGAATGCTTTGTTGCTTTTGTTGTAACTTGAAAAATAAAGCAAATAAGTTACTAAAATATCACAAAGCCTTTGACTTACCTTAGTAAAAAATTTATATTATGTCTTGTTTACTGATGCAGTAAAAAATCATGTTAATATCTAAGAAATCTTTCAGTTACATTGTACTAATAAAATATCAAAATGTTTATGTTGCTCTGCATTTTTATGAAGTTCAATACTTTCTGAATAGTAAACAATTAATTAAGATAACAATTGATCCTCTGCCTTGTTTCCTTGCTACAAATGAAAATGATTATTATGATAAATTAAACTAATTGTTATTATATACATATATTTAAACATATCTTTCAAAGTGTATTTATTACACCAATTAACAATTTAAGTGACTATTTAACATAATATTTCCTGTATATACATACATACACAGCTGTCAGCTTCTCAGATAAAAAAATTGACAACATAACTAACATATCTGTGTCTTTAGTACAAAACTGCTACCGTTCAACTCAAAAATTTATGTCACTAGAAGTTTAATTGTTGTTTAAAAATATTTCCAAATTCAAAAATGATTTTTCATTTTGATAGTATATATATATATATATATATATATATATATATATATATATATATATATATATATATAAGTAGATTTGGTATTAGTTTAATAGCAAAGTCAGTCCATTATTTTATGTAAATAATTCTATTGGCAATTTATCATAATTTTCAAGGTTTTTAATAGAAAATCCCTTTAACTCTTAACTAACAAAAACTGGCCTTTTATCTTATATTTCATATTTCATATTCATGAAGTGAATGAGATTTTGTCTTTTAATAGATTGAAATGTTACTCAGAAACAGAGTTAACAAACAAAATCTTACAAAAATAAAGAAACGATTCAAAGACAATGACCCTGATGGAAAAGGTTACATATCTCGGTAAGTGTTTATTTTTATTTCCTCTTGGTACCATTAGATATACCTAAGATATGGTATACCAAAGATATGTAGATATGGCATATTTTCTGGGAACTACTTGAAAGTGGTACCACTTGAAGGGAGAAGTGAGCTGTTTTTAATAAAAACAAGCCTTACTCAGATAATTAAAAAAAAATTTTTTTTCAGTTACATTATCTGTTTTTAATTATCATGGATGATAAACTCTTGGATGATCAAATTGTTAAACCACTTCTATAAGTTATTAGATAAAAACACAATTTTCAGAGTGGACTCTGTAATGTTGCTTTGCTGAGTCTTGGAAGAAGAAACAGAAAAAACTAATTTGCATCACAACTTTGTCAGCAAGGCTCAGGATATGTTGATTGTAAGACACTGCACTAAAAAAAAGAGGCCAATCAGTCTAGACTTACTTTTTGACTTCAGGGGTAGCCTTAATACAACAGTTATTTTTAAGCCTTTAAGATTATGTGTTATTGTATTACATTTAAAGCTTATCATAACATAAGAAGATTCTTTCTAAACATAATACGACAAAATTGAATTTTTTCTTATGACAAATATATTTTGTGTCCCCACTGTTTTTTTTTCAGTGAAGCTCTACATCGAATAATCATCACTCTAGTGAAGAAGGTTTTTTCTCAGACTATATTTGTACAGCTTCTAAACAGACTTGCATTGAGCACTAAATCATCAATAAATGTTAAAGAATTCTGGAGATCCTTGCATTCTGCTGATGAAGAAAACAGTTGCTGGTTTGATCCTATTCAAAGACAGAACAGTCCAAAAGATGATGACAGTGTTGGAAAATTGACTTCTCCACACAAGTAAGGCATAAACACCAATACATTCTAATATAGATGTTAGTTGGGTTTCCTCCCTCCCTCTCTATCTCTCTTTCTCAAATTAAACTCACACACATACACATACATACATGATGACTGCCATATCTTGAGAGATAATCGCTATAATTACCATCAAAATTACATCTCAATCATCCTGATTAATAATTAAATCTCATTCATAAGTTCTTGAGTAACACTCATACACAGCTGCTGACTTATAAGATTTAAAGCAAATATGGTTCACATGGCAAACATTGTTTGAATTTTTTACAGGGTTCATGGGATCCACCCATGAAATATCATTTTTATGAATTTTATGTGTCTTTTCAATCCAGGACATGCACACTTTACCACAAGTAACATATTCTGATACATTCTGTTGAAATAGTTTTCTCATGTATTCAGTTGTGCTCTTCTCCTAGTGCATTCTGTTGAGCCCTTTTTCTTGTGCATTCAGTTGTACTCTTCTCCTAGTGCATTCTGTTGAAACATTTTTCTTGTGCATTCAGTTGTACTCTTCTCCTAGTGCATTCTGTCGAAGCATTTTTCTTGTGCATTCAGTTGCACTCTTCCCCTAGTACATTCTGTTGAAGTCTTTTTCTTGCAAATTCAGTTGTACTCTTCTTTTGATGAACTCAGTTGCACCCTTTTTCTGATGCAGTCAGTTGTACTCTCTGTCTGGTACATTCTGTTGATCACTTTTTCTGGTGTCTTCAGTTGTACCCTTCATTTAGTTGTATAATTCTTCTAATGCATTTTATGGTACATTTGTAAAGGATTTTGTGTAAAATTTGATAAACACAGTTCTACAAATTAAATAAATTTTATTTCTTTAATTGAGTAAAGTGTTTATCAAAAAATTAAAATTACAAAATCAATTTTTTTGGTGATAAAAAGTAATATTTGTTATACCTCGATATGGTATTAATAAGATACTAGTTTCTGCATTTAAATAGCAGTTTGTTATGCTGTAACTAGATATATTTTGTTTGCATAAAAGTTCTTTTAATATTTATGTTATTCAGTAAAGGGAAAGCAACATTTATGATACCAATATCTATCTAAAAACAAAGCATTTATAATCAGGTGATAAGGATGTTTATATCAGAACAAATACTTCTTGTGCAGGTGTCAACAAAGTGAAAACAGATAATATTTGTGGAAGTAGTTAAGCAATGTTGAATCTAAATAAATTTTGAGCAATTAAGTTTTTAAATGCCAATAAATAATGAAATTCACTCAAAGAAATAAAGAAAAAGCAATCAATAAAGGCTTACTGGATTTAATCTTTTCTGAAAACTAAAGACTACCTTATTTTCTCACTTATTTAAAAGAATTATGTTGCCTTGAAAATAGAATCAAAAGTATATTAATACATCTAGGATTTAAATTGGTTATAAAATCTATTTTTTAAATTCCTTTTGATGATCTAGGAAGGAAAAGATTCTTAAATTATTTAGGGCTTGGATCCAACAAAACATTTCTTATAGTCTGAAAAGATCAAAGAAGAATCAGCATTCTATTTAAAGATGCTGATTGGTCAAAAAATACAAAAATGTAAATTCAAATTTTATGACTTCTGGGAGTCTCTTTTTTGTACAAAAACTGACACTTTTTTTACCATGAAAATCAATTGGTACATTCATCAAAATCATTAATGGCCTCTGCAATCTTAAGCAATAAAAAAAAAAATGTGCTTGTTCAAATACTTATGAGCAGTACTTTCTATAAAGTAAAGTATGTTCTTTTAATGTTACCAGCCCAAAATTGGACACAAACAAGAAAGAAAATAGTGTTTCAACCCCTAAAAGACCAAATTCTCTTGCAGTGATGACTGAAAAGGACAGGAACAAAGTTGGTAAGTGTTTATTTTGTTATTTAACCACATAAATTCATATGAGTAGAGTAGGACCTTATTATCCTTGTTAGATGTATTCCAAGATCTTCTGAAGGCAAAATTTGTGGATAATTATAAAGCATATTTCTCTGTTCTTTTAAAAAATTTTACAAGTCAAAATTTTCCATACATTTTTACTTTCTGTTATTTACAATGTTTTGATTAGACTAACGTCAAAGCCTCAGGTTGCTTACTGTACCTGCTTTTACTAAATGGTCTCTTACAGGCTCATCACAACATAATTTCTGTGATTTGGCATGAAATATTACTTTCAGAGTAATTTTACCACAATTCAACATTTTTTCTTTCTTTATCAAGAAAGGAAACACTTTACAGCTGTCATATAATAGGATAATGTATTGATGCAAAGACGGTAGTGGATATTTAGCCTGAGAGGATTGATGAGTGCAGTACAAGATGACAGGGAACAGAGAAGACATAAAGGTTAAATTTTGTCACTTTGAATCAATAAAATAGGCAGCTTTATGTTTACTGGTGGGTAGAGATCATGTGATAGGGAAAAAGACAGACAGTATAAATTGATAAAGACAGAATCAACTACTGAAGAGGGAACCATGAAATCATTCATGGTGAGTATATGGGGGAAAATGGACTCTAGTTAGTAGATTCTTCTTTTTTTTTCAAGTAGTGGCCAACTATTTATAATCCCACAGCATCAGAACTGAATTGAAGAATGAGTAAAATGGGAGGTAATAACTCACTACAGGTGTTTGTATACTTTTTTCATCATGGTATAAAATTGGAGGTGCCCGTGGTGTAGTCGTTATCGTCGTAGGAAATGAACACGGCAACACGAGTTCAAATCCTGGACCAGACTGATTGCATTTCACATAGCACTAATACTCTTGGGGAAGGTATTAATTCAATTATTCTCCCTCCAGCTATGGGTAAATAGTAGGACAGACTAGGTTCTTCAGCCTTGGTTAGGCAACTAGTCTAGGAGAAGGAAAACTCTGAATTCAAACCTGTTAAACTCCACTTAAAAATTGACCTTGTGTCATATCCTGCCTGAGCGGAGGGGTTGGGTAAATAGTATCATGGTATAAAATTGATGTTGCTGCTATAAATGATTCACAACGGAAACAAGTGACAGCAAGTAACAGTCACCTGTCAATTGCATCACACAATGTAACATACTCTTTGACATTGAAGAATTATCTACATCATTACTCTTGTGCTTTGGTACCATAATTAATACAATATCCATAACATCCATAATTAATAAGATATCCCATCATTAAATTTTAGAGTAAGCTCTAGCACAATGATACTGATACCAAAACTGATATTTCAGGATGAAACCTGTTTTAATGTCACTCTTTGCAATTCTAGGATAGAATGCTGATCTCATATCTAGGTAGGTTCCTTGCAGGTAATATTGTCTATTTTAGATAGAATACAGAATTAATTACACTTTTTTGTGGAAAAGGATAGCTTTTTTCAGCCACTTTCCCATCACCAATGTAGTCAGTTCCATTGCTACTTTTATGAAAGATATTCAGATGAGCTGCACTCATTGCTTCCCAGTTTTTTCTGAATCTTACCCACATCAAATATGTTATATTCCAACTGCTTCTTTCCTAGAACATTTACCCAGTGGATCAAAGTCTCTTGTGAATGTTTTCCTCTCAGCTATTTGACTTTTTAAGTCCAAGTTTAATAAGAGTCTTACCTTGTCTTAGTTTGGATTTCTGTATTAGATTGGCTTGTGCTAAGGAGAATAGTTGATATTGGCATGATGGTTTGAGTGTTTGCCAATGACCTGGGAGACCTGGGTTCAATCCCAGGTCAAATCATACCAAAGACTCAAAAAATGATACTTGATGCCTCCTTGCTTAACACTCAGCATTATAAGGTATGGATCAAGGGTAAAGTGGAGCAATCCAGGGGAAGGAGTAGCGCCCTCCCTTACACCTTGGTGTAGTTGCTATCGAAAAGAGAGCCTTTGGGTCACCTTCAATGACGGTCACCAACTTATATCCAATAATACACTAACACTGAAGGAAAGAGAAGATAAGCTCATTTATATATATAGAAATATTAGATATATTCATGATATATATATGAGAAATATTTAGAAGAATACATAAATAAGCAGAAATAAAAACAGTAAAGTTTTACTTGATGAGGATAAATTCAAGATATAATAAAGCCATGCTGTCTTTGCATTTCAATGACAAGGTGAGAGACAAGGTCTTTACTGTTCAAAAAACTGAGATAAAAGGCATATCTTTACTGGAGACAAAAGAGTGTCTTTACCATTCTAAGAACAGAGACAAAAAGAGACTGAAATGGATTTATACAAAGCAGACAATTATTGTCTTCCTAGATTTGTTTTATTCTCTCTCTTAATAATTAATTTGTCATTTTGTAGTCCTTTACTTATAGTGAACCCCAGTTGTTCTTTCTTAGGGTGATTTTAAATAATATATATGTGTGTGCGTGTGTGTGTGTGTGTGTGTGAGAATGATATGTCATCATCAACATCAAGTCATGCAGATAGCAAGTAGTTTCCTGACAAAGAGTCAGGGTAATCTTTCAGTAGCTGTTTTTGTTTTCTCATCAACACATCCTACACTTAAAGATGAGGATTGTTGATTATTATCAGTGTTCTATCACAGATATAACCTTGTATTCTTCTAAAGAAGAAGACACTTAAGCAGATCATGTGAAAAACACTTTATACTTATCATAACCTGCCAGCTACTCATTTAAAACCCTCATTAAAAGAAAATGCAGTCACCTGTGACACCAGCTAACAGAGTCCTTTCACTCCTACCAGAAATGGGAGCACTAATAATGTTGCTCCTAAGTGTCAAGTAATTCCTGTATCAAAATGAGGACTATTTTCAAGATAAATTAATTTGGCAGATCATCTTGGAGTTAGGTTATAATCACTGGAAAAATTACATGGCATTTAAAAGCTCCTCTTGGTAGTATAAGATATTTCATTGTTACTTGATTTTAATAGAGAGACTTCCCGTTTGTGACAACACAATATTTTTACCATCAAAACCACTTAATACACTGCCTTTTCCGCTTATATAAAGGCAGTTATTTATCACAAAAACCAACGAGGTGGCCAAGGGCCTAGGTTCAGAAATTAGTATGACCTAGCACTTTGTCAACTCACTTGACTTCTTTCCTTGTGCCAAGTTCCTTGCAGAACTTTCATACTCACTTGAGATCCCACTTAACTGCAGTTTGATCCAGCCTGGAAGCAGAAAGATTCTAGCTGTCTGCAATCCTACTTAACTGTGGTTGATCCTGCCCACTTGTGATCCCACTAAACTGCAGCTAATCAAGCTGGATGGCCTAACATGTTCAGATTCACTGCCAAAAGCACGCTTGTATTAACTCGTAGTGTTCCCATTCATCTGCAGTTTAATCCTATCTGGTAGCTAAACACTTGTAAGCTCACAGCCAAAATGCACTCATGCTAGCTCACAGCAATCCCACTTTTGTGGTCAATCCTAACTTAGAGTGAACACTTGCTAGGCTTGCTGCTGAACCTGTCCTCTGCGGACTCCATTCAGACTTGTAGCTAAACTCAACCTTTGCCGATCATCCCCACCTGCAGCCATTCCCAATGATGCTCCAGCCTGCACTCATTCTTGAAGATGCTCCAGTCTCCAGCAGCTCCTGACATCACAGACAACGCTCTAGCTTGCAGCCAAGCCAGTTTTCTCTGTTGACCATGTTTCTGCCGGCCCTATCATCACTTGGTCACACAACCATGACATACAAACCATCTTTATTAGAGCAAGCATGATCAAAAGTCTTATTTTTACGACTGCAAGGCCTTGTTTCAGTCCTGTGATGTTCCTGACCTACCTGCCTTACCTGACAACTATCATTTCAGTTCTAAGACATTCCTGACCTGCTTGCTCTTCCAGACATCCTTGTTCCAGTCCTGTGACAATCCTGACCTTCCTGTCCAGCCAGATACTAATCCAGGCCATCCTCAACCAGATGATGGAACCAAAAAATCACTTCCAGATTTATATGTTTATTAACATGTCATTTTACTAAAATAAAATTGACATTTCATTGAACTCTACATCTTCGTGTTTGTCTCCTCATTGTCTTAGCTGTTATCATATTATTTCTTATACAACAACCTCGTGGGGTTGACATCCTTATCAGCCCTGCAACATACTTATGCTTTTAAACTATAAGTTTTTATCTTAATCAGATTTTGGGTTTTAATTTTATATACTTATTTGTGTCACTATTTCCCCCCCAGTTTTTATGGTTAACAATATTGATAACTTATTCACATGAGACTTTTTCAGTGAACCATTTTTATCCTTAACTGTTGGTTTTGCATTTACATTCAATAATTTATTAATTGATTAATATTTTTGATCACATGGTGTTTGTGGAAGGGGATACTCACAACTTTTTGAGGGTATATATTACATTTTAATGAGACTTTAGAATTCCAGAAATATTTGCCTGGGAAAATGTCAGTTAGAAACAATATAAAGAATATTCTTTTTTAAACTATCTTTTTTACAATTGATTTTTTCGACTCAAATCTATTAACTGCATGCAGAAATTTCTAGTACCTTTTTATTTGAAAACTATAGACTGAATGCATAATAAAACACCATTTTTGTTTTGTTTTTTAATTCAAATGACAGTAAGAAATTTTTGAACACTCTTGATAGAATGAAAGCGTCTTACAGGTTAAACTACTATGTAAACATACTTGTAATCAGTTCTTGCCAGTATGAAGATTGCTTGTGTTTTATATATGTTTCAAGTTGTTACATGTGCTGGAAGAAAATGCATTGAGCCAGATATCAATATGTCTGTTATGTTTGCCTTTCTTTGTTAAGTGGAAAAAGGTGACTTTAGCTTTGATCTGAATATATTAGTTTTTGTCTACCATTTTAGATTTAAGATTGACAAGTTCAGAGTGACTTGTATTCATACAGAAAAGACAAACACAACTTAATTGGTTACGCTTTTTATCATGTAACACTGTCTGGCTACTTTGGTATTCTTAAGAAATGAAGAAAAATATGAATTTTATAATATATTGATATGTCATGCAATACATAACATTGAAATATTTAATATTTTGATTAATCATTAATTCATTTTAATCTTTTGTTGCTTTTTATATAAATTACATGAGTTGTCAATCTATGGTAATGAGGAAACAGCACAAAGTGGAAATAATAAAGAGTAAGCAACTCAGTGATATTTGAGCTCATGTCTTCTTTGCCCTGGAGAAGACTGGTTAAATACACTAGCAGCTTGTATAAACTATGAGAAGCCATTGGTGGGCAGAAGACCAAATCTAACCTTTTATACTCATCCTCTATTCTCACTGATTTTTCTTGGTGTCCTATTTGCAATTGTTTTTAACACAAGTAACATTCATAGCATCTTTTATTTATTTAGATTTTAAATTCAGAATCATCAAACTTTATCATTATTAAATTTGATTGATATTTCTCATTTTCATTTTTGTAATTGTTGTTTATCATATGTCATGTATGCAGTCAATCTATGACAATGAAGAAACTGGATTGCAAGTAATAAAGGGTAAGCCTTTGGTGAGATTTGAACTCATATTTCCTTTGCTACAAGGAAGCCTCTTTAAATGTATTAGCCACTCTAGCCCTCTAGGTATGAGAACTTGATGATTTCAACCATTTCATTGCAAACTTATCCTTTTCATCCTGAAGATAATGGGCCTAGTGAGTTGTAATAAAAAAGGACAACTAAAAAGATAATAAAAGAAAATGTCTATCAAAATTAATAGTGATAAATATTCATCTAAAAATGAAAAGGAATAAAAGATGCTACTAATATTACTATTGAAGTATTTAGTTATTCATCACTTACTTGCACAGAAGAGTCCACTATATAGATATAAACAATTTATCTACCTCTATCACAGCAAAATAGGTATACCATAGCAATGTTTTTGTTAGTTCAATAGCATTAAAATGATTGAAGAATAAAGCAGTTTTCAGTCCAATTTGGAAATTAATGATAATAGTTTCTCAAGAGTGATAATTATTAGATATACAGTAATTTCTCATTATTTATTTATTCAATTATATGCAATTTAATTATAACATAAAATCAAAGAGACCCTTAAATAAATAGTTTCTAATTTTTCTTCTCTTGAATACAACATTTCTATTTGGTACTATTACTAAAATTCTATAGTTTTATTAATGTAACCACTCAATTAGTCTTAATTTTTTAAGATATTTTATGTGTATAATTCATTTTAATGCAGCCTTCATAACACAATTATTTATAAAGAAAATCTATATAAAAATTTAGACTGTCAATTTGATTATGAATCAACTGAATTATTCTGATTTAAAGTATCACCCATACTTTTCAACAAATTTTTATAAAATCTTAATTTTCTTCTAAACCAAAGAAATCAAAATTTTTCATTTCAGATGGAACATTATATAAACAAAATGAATTTTTTGACCTAAAATGTACAGCATTTAAACTCTGCAACAAAAAAAATCAGATTTTGGTTTTAAAAAATCTTACTATATAGTATTTTGTGAAGAGGTGTATTTATTTTTGACTGCCACATTGATTACTGAATTCCAGTATTTTATAGTTTTGCAATAATTAATAAATGATTATTTCTGTTTTTGATTCTAAAATGTTCCGTCAGAAATAAATGAAAAAAATTATGGTATTTTTTACTTAAAATAAAATTAACATTTTATAAAAATTGTTAAGACTGAACTTATTTACGCCAATGCTGTATATTTGACATCTTTATTTTGCTTGTCTATTGATAAAGTTAACAATGATTTTATAAAAACTTTATTTTACCTCTTATTACAAATCTACCAATTGAATTAATAAACACATTTGTTCTGGTATCTACATGGAATAAAATAAGACAAATTGTTTACAATCATAACTTTTTCTTTTACCTTAGGTTTATAGATTGGAAAGATTATATTAGTGTTTACCAGTTCTTTTTTTTTCTTTATGAATATATAGTCTATTCTCCAAGAAAGCTTATGACCAAACATAAAAAAGCAATGAATATAGAAAAATGGCTGAAGATGAAATTTCGGGAAGGATTCAAAAACATGAAACAGGAATTTGAAAATCGGGAATCTAAACATAAAGGATTGGTAAGTTAAAGTCTATTGATCATTATGTCATTACTAGTTTAACTATGCTGTCAAAAAAAATTAAAGCACTGGCAAATACTTTGGTTTGGGGTCTGGTGTTGGGAGATCTGAAACACTTGATGACCCCAAGTACATATCATTAAGAAATATACACTATAGTCATTGATAAAAATCCACCTTGAATGGATTTTTCAAGCTTGATACTAAATTTGATCTTTTTCTTTTACAGGTAACCTTTGACCAGTTCCTAAAAGTTCTTTCTCTCTTTGGTTTACGTCTTGAAAAACCACTTCTAGGTGCCTTTCTTTCTCGGTGTGGGGTAAAACCTCAACCAGAAGGTATTCCATATCGAGATTTCCTCCAGCGTTTCCAAGATCGGAGTGAAGCAGGAATCACTCATCAAGTTTTGGCTAACACAAAACATAGGTACTGTAGTGAAACAGATTCTTGCACCTCTGAGATCCATATTTTCATTCACATAGCTCCTGTTATTTATGATGTGGTTATTTATGCACTTCTGTTTGTTTGCCATTGGTCCAGGAGAATAGGGTTCAATCCCTGGTCAAGTCATACCAAAGACTCCAAAAATGGTACTTGATGCCACCTGCTTAACACTCAGCATTATAAGGTATGTATCAAGGGTAAAGTGGAGCAATCCAAGGAAAGGGATAGCGCCCTTCCCTACACCTCAGTGTAGTAGCTATTGAAAAGCGAACCTTTGGGTCACCCTTGAATAAGGTTTGTACATAGATTTCAGATGGTGACATCAGTCAAATCACTCTAGTAAAAAGAAGAAAAAGGATAAGAAGAAAATTGTGAAAAGAGAAAAAGTTGGAAGGAAAGAAACAGAAAACAAGAGAAAGAATATGAAGTGATGTATAGAGAGTCATAGTGAGAAAGGGAAAAAGAAGAAAAATTCAGGCTGGATGGGGTATCGATCAATGGCAGATTTGAGGCTTTGGCTGGGCCGCCTTCGGGTAGGCGAGCTGCTTTTATGACTCCTATGCACCCCTTGTATAGCACTAGATCTCACGGTCTAGTTCAAGCTATATTCTGGCATATGTGCCCAGATCTAGATTTAGGTCTGTGATAGTGCTTACCTCATTAGACCCATATTGCACTTAGTGGGTCAATGACTAGCAGGGTTCGAGTCTCGGCTCGTTCCCGACCTTCCCCTCCTCTTTACCCTCACTTTAATTGGCCTTTGGGCTTTTGACCTTGTGTCAAGTCCTGTCTGGTTGGAGGCAGCGACAAATATCATACACATTATACACATAAACAAATCACAAATAAAATTTGTATTTCTATGATAAAACTTTTTAGAAAAGAAAATAATGTGCATTGTATTACCATAACCAGAGAATTTCTCATTTCTCACTAGTAAAACTTTGTTGCCTGACAAATCAATATATATCACCACCATCATTGTCTCTCTGCTGGCATGGATTTCCCTGACTCTCTTTCGTCATTCATCTCTATCGTCCATTGCTTCTGGTGGGTCTTCTAGACAACATCCTTTGTCTGTAAAGAGCTGTTGTAAATAAGTTCTTGTTGGTCAGCCAACATTTGCTCATCCATGTGAAGGGGTCCATTGAGAACATTGTTAATGAGTTTGTCCTTACTTCTCCACCAGTGTTCCGAATGTCTTGTTCATCTTATTTGTATGGTTTTAGAGATGGGAGGTAGGTGGCCGTACAACTGCTGTTTTGTGGGATGTTGCTTCCAGGATTTGTTCAATATAGCATGTAGCATTCTTGTGCAATTCCTGTCTAGCTTTTTCTCTATATTTTTAGTCAGCGTCCATGTGGTACATCCATACGGTATAATTAACACAACCGCAGCTAGAAAAAATGTTATCATTCTATCAGATAAGTCTGACTTCCATATGATCAATAACCTATTGATAGCAATCTATGCCTTTGCTAGTCGCATACGGATGTTATTTTCAGTAGATGAGATGCTACTTCTGAGGTATATAAACTTGTCCTCTAATTTCAGAGAACCACCATTTAGGGAGGAGATGTCTCCTTTTTGATTAAAACATATGTACTCCGTTCTCTTTGTAGTCTCATGGAGGACAATGCCACCTGTTGCTTGCTCTAGACTATGCAGCAGGGATTTGGCTTGGGTAGGTGTATTTGCCAGAAGTGTTATGTCATTTGTGTAATCTGTATCTGTAAAAGTTTCGGCTAGGTATCGTCTGCTTCTTGCCTTTTTTAGTTTAAAGCCATTTTCTTTCATTAGATCTATTGACATTATTTACAATGTAAATGAAATAAAATAAAACTTATATTGTTTTTGTATAGATAGAACCAAGATAGAAACCCTTCAATGTAAAGCCACTTTTAAAAAACATCTCTAAAAACCAGTTGATTAACACAAACAATTGCATTTTATACCGGACATTGGCCTAGGGGTTAGAGTGTTCGCCAATGGCCCGGGAGACCTGGGTTCAATCCCAGGTCGAGTCATACCAAAGACTCAAAAAATGGTACTTGATGCCTCCTTGCTTAACACTCAGCATTATAAGGTACGGATCAAGGATAAAGTAGAGCAATCCAGGGAAGGAGTAGCGCCCTCCCCTACACATTGGTGTAGTAGCTATCGAAAAGGGAGCCTTCGGGTTACCCTCGACTATGGTCGCCAACTTTACTTTACTTACTTTTTTATTGCATTACTGGCAGCCTCACAAAATACCTTTTGATTGTCAGGCACTTGTACAGATTTTATATTTTTAATTCAACTCCTATTTTTTAGCTACTCTGTTGATAGAGCTGAGTCTATTTTTTGCAAAGGAGTAAGACCCTACCAAAAATGATGTCCTTAAACTGTATCAGCTGGTTAGACTTCAGTATTTGAGCACTGGGAAGTGTGAAGTCACCCTTACATTGCTATTACTCCCTGGCTTTCTTTATCCTATCTGTTAGAGTCACATTTATGAGTCAAATAGATCTGTTTGAAAATTATTTGTATTAGATAAGATTACAATTTAAATAACTTAAAAGGAATGACATGTTGTAAAAAGTCAATTGACCTGAGCAACCTATTTGCAAGTAGTGATTGTTACCACCAACCTCTACATTCATAAAGTTGAGGCTGTAGTAGTGACAGTTCAAGGTTACAAAATACAAGCATAAATATAAATATTGATTTATTTAAACTGATACTCATATTTTTTTTTCTGTAGGAGCTAATCAATATAGCAAGTGTTTATTCTTATATCTACATTTACTAATGAGTTTTGGTTACTTGTTCAGATGATAGTCCTGTTCAAGGAAATTGTTAATACTTAGTTTCTTCTCTAAACACAGTCTGCAAATTTTTGAGCCTGTCTTATATGGCCATGCCATCTTTACCCTTTAGAAATGGCTGATATTTTATATCTGTCTATATATTCCCATATTTTGTGTTCCTACTTACCAAGGTCCAATATTAATATAATTGATTCACTTATACGGAATAAACAAAAAAGGAACATAAGATAAACTAATATAAGATATTTAATCCATGCATGTAAAAACATATAACAAGTATTACAGGACTATCATAATACACAAATGTGTGCCAAACAGATGAAATGTGCACATAGTTCCATGAAAGAGTGCATAAAAAGATATATAAAATGGTGAAAGTCTTACTTCTCTTAAATCGTTTTCATTTCTGATATAGTGGAAGATCCTGAAACCACCTGTGAATGGATTACTCGGTCTATAAAAGACGCAAGTAAGTGGTAACAAAGTGGTAGAAGCAAGAAAAGCAAGAGTACCCACTCTGGCATTCAAGATACAATCGAGTGTCCATATATTATTTGTACATTGTACTTTCGAATGATAAACTTGTTATACTTACTCTTCGTGTGGGGTCTTATTCATACTGAGTATATTCCCCCGGGGATATATCAATTTCAATGGTAAGGTGAAATAAAGCTGAAAGATATTTTAATGGCCAGTTAGCTTGGTTTGATTCTTCTGATCATAGTAGTGTCCTATCTTCTTGCCTGTCCTTTTTCAAGCCTACTAAAACCATCTACTCTTATTGGCACCACAACATTTGAAAATCATGGCACAAGCAAGACAATATCATTTAGAGTGGCGGGATCAGCTGTCACCTCTACAAAAATGTCTCATTGGAGTTAGAGACAAAGTCTCTCTTCTGTTCAATGAACAGAAGTGAAAAGCATATTCACTTCATACAAAGAGTACAGACTAAAAATAGGTCTTATCCATTCAATGAACATGGACAAAATAGGGGTGATTTGAATTATGGGATTAACGTGATGTCTAAAGGCAGGCCCCTCCCAATCGAAAGGAAGGTATTTATTGTCTCTTGACCTCACTTTAATTTTGATGGCATTATTGAAGGACAAGTGAAATCAGCCAATATTTTTTCCTCTTTTCTTGCTAATTTTGTTATTATCATTACTACTACAACTGTAACTACTAATTTTGTTATTATCATTACTACTACAACTGTAACTACTATTACTATTATTATCATCACCATTATTGTATTTACTCCCACTCGTAAAAGACAGGTTCTTAGTGCTTTTTGTTATCAGTTATTTTCCTGTTGAAAATTTCTATAACTAGAGCTGCAAAGTTTTTTCCAAATTCATTTTAGTACATGCTTAAACTGAGTAAGTGGATGGTTAAAAACTCATTTAATAACATGAGTCATAACATGGAGCAGTATTTTTGTTTTCTGTAAAGTGACACTATCCTTTTCTGGCAGTTGAATGGAACATCCAGCTAATTTACCTCTTTCTGATCAGAATCTTTGAAGAATTCTATCATTTTTTTCTTATAAGGTCAACTGCTCTGCTATCTCCTTACATTTTAAACACACTTTGTGTATATATATACATATATATACATAGAGAGAGAGAAAATAACTTTCATTCAACAAATAAGTATACTACATCTTTAGAGCATTTTTGTCATTTCTCTTATAGCATATCAACTACTTTAAAAACTTTTATCTTCTGATGATGACCTAAGCTCACAACTAGTTGATAACAATCAAAAAATAAATGACATAGAAGAAATATTGCTTGTCTTATTACTTTTGCTCATTTCTCAATATATATATATATATATATATATATTGTCATCCACTGACAGACTGTTTCGTTGTATCACAACTCTTCAGTGTGCCTAGATACACAGGACATTCAACCTAGGATTGAAACCTGCCTAGCTTTATGTGAGACTAAGTATCTTACTGCTCAGCCATCAGATGACCAACGTCAGCTTGGGAATTATAACGCATTATGTATTAACTTTCGTTTGTTTACATTTTGCGTTTGCAGAGCAGCCCTTCTGACTGCTGTGAATAATAAAGGAAATTAATACAATTGAAAATCTTGGTAGAATTTATAGATAAAATTGATGACAACTAAAGAGAGAGAACAAATATGTGTGAATGCAATAAAAGAGGAGAAAGTCCTATAGTAAAGTTCTCTATCACATGTATGGAAAACTAAAGGAAAATGTATATGTGAATCAAAAGGGGGGAAAGTCCATTGATAAACATCTTTTAGTGTGTGTGTGTGTGTGTGTGTGTGTGTATTATTCATACCTCCTTGTGTCCATTGAAGACTGAAATCTTGCTAGTCATCCAGATATGAGTCCCTTGGAGTGCTGCTGGTGGAAAAAGAAGATTTGGTTTTTCTGCTTTCACCTTATATACTACCTTAACCACATCCTCTGGTGTTCATTAGCAGAACTATTTCAGTAGATACAGGAGGAAATGACTTTTTGTGTCATCTAGCACTACATAGTAGAAATCAATGACAGACATATATGATGTAATCCCTATGATAGATAGATAGATAGATAACTCAGTTATAAACTTTATGTTTGCAATAATCTTTTTCATTATCATTTTAAATTCATTTTTACAAATGAATCTTTATTATGATTATTATTTATGCAATTTGTCATATGCAGCTCTTCCAATTAACAAGTCTGATTATTATTTCTTCAACTATTTTTATTTTGAAAGGTTTCATAAAGATCCCCATATAGCTGACAAGGAAAAAGAAACAGCTTCAAGAAGTTCATGTATGACAACCCTGAGTTCTGTTGAGGCCAGACTTGTCCATCTTTTCCAGAAAGATTTTTTATTACTTTTGGGTATTTTGAAGTAAGATTATATTTCTATTAAGCTAATATTTAATCAATAACTATTTGTTATGTGGGGGTCTCATGTGGTGGTATGTTTAGTAAGTTCTGCTAACAATGTGAATGGGTTCAATTCCTACTAGGTGCCCCATGCCAAACTATTCTTCACATACCACTTATGACTCAATGATGTTATTATTTTAAAGCTACAAGCATTTTATGGAATGAAAAATAAAGCAATTGTTACAATTTCAATACTACTGTTGTATTTCATGGGAGTTAATTTAGTCTGGTACAATGTTACTTGGGTGATGCTACATATGGCCCTTAAGGATAAACGGCAACAAACAACTGCTTTTATGAAAATCTTCAGAAATAAAGTGAAGAAGAAGAAAGAAGAAAAACATCTTTACTTGTTATGTAAATGAAATACAACATTTAAGAACTTCAAGAGGAATATGATCTTACTTTAAAAGATACTCTTCCACCCAACTTCCAAGATTAGAGAACATTGCGTACAACATCCTGAAGAGTATGTGTCAAAGCTGATTTTGTTGGATCCACAGAATGTAGTGAATAATTAGTATTAAAGAGAAAATATCTAGATATTACAAATAAAATGAAATTTTAGATACAGTGCCTTTCAGGGTGTAATGGTTAAGGATCTAAGCTAGAAAACCAAAGTCCAGTTGACTGGAGCAATAGAATATGCTGACCTCATCTCTGCAGAAATGTAAAACCTCTCACAATGAGTGTCCTGGATATGACACTAAACTATCTGATAGTGAAGCTCCAATCCTGGAGCTTTGAAGAATGTGGAATACCCCTTCAATGCCATTACTCCCAGGTCCACTTTAACCCAGATTGTTAATAACTGTTAGAGTCCCATCTAGGGGTCAAGTAGAAAGGTTTAACCATTTAACTGTGTGCAAACAAATGACTTTTAACTGTTAGTGTAACATAGCAATACTTGAAATCATTTAACTAAGTGACAATAAAAGTATAAGTGTTTGATAGCTAAACTTGAAACCATTTAACTATGTGCAAACAAATGATTAATACTAAACAATTATTTGTGTTAGACAGGAATAATTGAAATCATTAAACTGTGTGCAAACTTGTTTAGAATGTTACCTACAAACTATTTATTTATAAATCTTAGACTTTATATATATATATATATATATATATAAACAGAATTTGGCAGTAAATAACCAGCAAGTGTTGATATGCCATAAAACCCAACCAAACAATTTGCAGACCATTAGTAATGAGTTTGATTATCACTGGGTGCTCCATATTTCCAGTTTTGTGCTACAACTAAACTAAGCTTGACTTGTTTAGAATGTTACCAAAACTATTTATTTATAAATCTTAGACTTTATATATATATATATATATATATATATATATATATATATATATATATATATATATATATATATATATATATATAAACAGAATTTGGCAGTAAATAACCAGCAAGTGTTGATATGCCATAAAACCAAACCAAACAATTTGCAGACCATTAGTAATGAGTTTGATTATCACTGGGTGCTCCATACTTCCAGTTTTGTGCTACAACTAAACTAAGCTTAGTAAACAATAAAATAACATTTTGAATAT
The DNA here is from genome assembly GCA_963585895.1 of Sepioteuthis lessoniana. Classification (NCBI taxonomy): domain Eukaryota; kingdom Metazoa; phylum Mollusca; class Cephalopoda; order Myopsida; family Loliginidae; genus Sepioteuthis; species Sepioteuthis lessoniana. The sequence goes on from OY757946.1 coordinate 27,548,710, forward strand.
ATATAAAACATCTGTGTTCTAAAAAATAAAATTAGCTGATTTTGATTAACAAATAATGTTTTACATCTCAAGATATTCACAAAAATTAAATTTTGTAAATAAATTTCTCTACATATTAATTGTGTTGTAACTACCTACTTACTTTCATCTTTTGTATTTAGCATGCCTCACACAAAGGAAAGGATAGATGTACTAAGCTAAGTGAATACTAATCTAGAACACTCATACAAATTTACAGTTACTACATTAGTTGGCTGGCAAACAAGTCAATGAAATTTATTCTTAGTCTACCACACTCAGACACTTGACAGTAATATTCAAACTGTAACTGATATTTGATTTTTTTTTTTTTTTTTTTTTTTTTTTTTAATCTCTACTAAAAATCAAACATTCATGGATCAAATTTCCATGACCAGATATCATATTGATGCAATTAAAGATGGTGAAATGCAATGATAATTAATAAATATAAATACTTTTTAAACAAATTCTCAAGTTTTTCTAACATCTGAATTCTAAAAATTATTTTCATGTATTTTTAATGTTAAAGTGAAAATGATATAATCCAACATTGAAGAAAATCAGAACACTAAAAGAGGAATTACTTTGACAAAAAATGTTATCTATCATGAAGTTTTAAATTAGTAAAATATTCTATAATGTAATCTAGTTTAATTTATTGAAATTATTTTGTTGTATATTATATAAAATATTGTATATTATTGTTTGTGTAATACTATTTTGCATATGCTAATTAAGTCATGGAATTTCCATGGGTTCAGTTGTAAAAATAAAATAAGAAAATGTAATGAAATTAACCCTTTCAGAAAAAATGTTTGGATATATGCACAATTTAATGGATGAAAAAATGACGACAAATATTGCAAAAAGATTAAAATTTCTGTTATATTCAAGTTTTATTTATCATATAAAAAATATATTAAAAGAAATTAATGATCTTGTCCTGTAGCCTATTAGATAATTTCGGTGCTATGCATGATATCTCTTAGGGCAATAGAGGGTAATTGGTAGTGGCCATTTTCCCTCCAAGTGATATTCTATAGGTTGTACTATGTTACATGGTACCAGCAGCAAGGAATAATTCCTTACCTGACTCTAAGAAAACAATGAATGATGAACTCAAAAGTTATTTTAACCAAAACATTCCTATGTAGACTTACCTATTAAACTATGACTCAACATTTATATAAGCTAACATTTTATAATGCTAATTTTTTCAATTTATATATCTTCAGGTCCTGTGATGTTTTAGAAAAAGGTTCAGTGACATCTCAAACTTTCCGCAAAATTCTCAGAGACCAATATGATTTTGATTTCTCTGACAATGAATTTGATCTGTTGATGGAGAACTTACCATTGGATAAGAATGGGGATGTGAAATATGTAGACCTTATGAAGCAGTTTGATACAAGGTGAGAAGAACACTCTGTCACATACAAGAAGGTGCTGAATATGTTTTCAAAACAATAGCAATTATTATTACTATCCTTTAGCATATACTGTAGCCAGATCAAAATTAGTATCATTCTTCAGAATGTTGCAATTTTATCTTTTATTTGTATACAATATCTCCCCTAAATAAGTTCACCTCTACCAATTTTTTCATTGAAAATTTGTTTTCTCCTAAAATTAGATGTCAGGATCTTATTATTCTTGTGAAATATCATATGGTCAAAATGGATATTATTAAGTTTCATTTATTACAAAACTTTACTGCAATGAAAACTCTGTAACCAAGAAAAAAATTTAGTTTGGTTTGAAGAAATTTTACTGTATAAATTTTTGTGTAGTTATTCTTCTTTTGGGCTGCTATATATTAATAGATTTTGGTGCTGCAGATTCTAGAAATAAATGATACCTAATAATATCCATTTTGATTATATAATGTTTCTCTAGAAATAATAAAATATCCTGGTATCTTTGGTTTAAAAGAAAACTGACTTTTTATCAAAAAACGTTTTTAGGGGTGTACTTATTTATGGGTGTTATTGTAGATAATTGTTTCCTAAAGTGAGTTCAGAGCCTGGAGTTATCCAGGTTTCCACAAAAATGTCTGGGGTTCTGTGAGAAAAACTGACTTTCAATATAGATTTAATAAAAAATATCTTATAAAAAACAGTTGTCACAATTTTGAAAAAATTGAAAGAATTATGTTAATCTTTATAGGGGAAAAAGTGTAAAAGAAACTTCAATCTGAAAATAAAATTTGATATTAATCTTGTAATATATTGTTGTTGTGGGTTTTAGTATTGCTCAGGAGGCTCAAGTAGGTTTAAGGACAACATAAGGCATGCGTGCTTTAGTTAAGGCATCTTTATTCTGAATGGGCACAGTGTGTGTGTGTATTCCTACACCAAGGGGTTGTAATCTTGAGCATAAAGAAATAGTCTGTGTTATTACTACAAATCTGATTTTAATAATTTTTTCCCAGCAATAACAAAATTCTCGCATAGGAAAACAGAGTTGCTTTTTATTTTAATTTTTCATTTATGTTTTTTGTATAAATAGATTTTTGTCTTTACAAATCATTTTTCTTTATTTAATGTCTTTCTAAAATTAGAATAGAAGAAGTTGCCCCCTCCCTCCAAAATTACAGGTATGTGATCCAGGATTCTTTGAAAAATTGTACAAGAGTTCCAAGACAAAATAAGTTTGGGAACCATAGTAGTAGATCCAGAGTACCAGAGTACTCACACTTTTTCAGCTTGGGAGTTACTTTTAAAAGGACCAGGTCAAAATGATCTGTATTTAAAAAATTCTAAATATATTTATATAAGTACTGAGTATATCATATATACACAATATATGTCTGCATACCTTGCATCACAGCACAAACACTTCTGGAACAATACAATTGAATACATTTATGGTCACCCCTTTACTCTGATGACTTGCTCTGACAGGCTAACATCTAAAAAAAATTTTTTGTATGGTATGCAATCTACCAGCACTAACTTTGTGATCTACTAGTTAATCACAATCGATGTATTGGAAACCCCTGCTATAGATGATCTTCTTTATTTTATTAATCTTTTATCATAAAATGTTCTGTCTTTATTCCACAGATATTCAGAACCCAGTTTATTCAAAGAACATCTTAATGGTTCTGTAATAACCAAAGATTTCCAGAAACCGTTTCTTCATCCTCCAAAAAAATCACAGAGTCCTGAGCCATACAACATAAACAGAAATCAAATTACCAGTAATGAATGCAATATGACAGTGTCTCCACCTCGTCGTTCCCAACAACAGCTTTATATCATGATTCAAGATCTTATAAACAAGCAGTATCGAAGTGTTCAGCAGGCATTTTATGAACTTGATGAGACAAATAGTGGACGTCTAACACAAGAAATGATGTATCAGTTATTAAAAAAGTAAGTTAAGAGCTATTATTGAAGTACCCATAAGAGGTGAAGACTTTGATCTATTGTTGGTTATGATCACAATAAAATGATTCCTTTGTATTGATGGTGGTAAATGTTGTTTCTATTAGATGGTTAGTTGGTTGTTTGAGTTTTTTGGCAAATCAACCTATGTAGGTTATTTAACGCTAAATCCATTTTTATACAAATAATCTGTTTTATTTCAAACAATTCCGTTTACCATGAGTACACAGTTTAATTGTCAAAAACATTTCTATTTCAAGCTATTCAGTTTATTCATACAGTTCTAATTCAACCAATTCAGTTTAGTATAAGTATAGATTTTGTTTACACACAGTTAAATATTAAAACAGTTCTATATTGAACAATTCAGTTTAGTGTAAGTAGAGTTTCAATGTCAAAAAATTCATTTCAAACAATTCAGTTTAGCATATGTACACAGTTTAAATGTAAGTATACATTTTAATTGTCAAAAACATTTCTATTTTAAGCTATTTAGTTTAGTCTTACAGTTCTAATTCAAACAATTCAGTTTAGCATAAGTATGCAGTTTAGTTCTATTCAACCCATAGATAGGGCCCTATCAGGTGCTACCATTCCAGGCCAGAGTGGACCTGGGAGCAATGGCAATGAAAGGGGATGCTCTGCATTCCCCTGGGACCTCACCATCAGATTGTTTAGGGTCATATTCAGGGGTGGGGCTTACTCCTCTGCAGAGAAGCAGTTGGTATATTGTACAGCCTCAGCCAACTGGGCAAGTTTCTATTAGAGTCAAATTACACAAAATTGCTGGATATACATGGTGTGATCAAAAAGTAAGACTGAAGTTTAACATCCTTTCTATTTTAAAATTTAAAAATTGAAATGAAAGCATATTGTGACGGCAAAATGATTAAAATCCCAAGACGGGAATTTATTTTTCGCACGTGTGAAGATGGGGCGGTCTGGCACTTGATCTCTCGTAGAATAAGTCCTTGTTCAGAGTCCTCTCTCGGGCATATAGGAACTGGCATATTATGTGGGGGTTAATTTGGGGCTAGACTGACCACCGCTGGCAAGGGGTTTCCAAATTTCACATTACACACACACCCACCAGGCCACTAGCTCTTCCTAGCCCTAGATTTATGGAAGGTATGGACCTCTAGGTTTTGATATAATAATATTAACTATAGTAGTCAACAACTCCGGTTTCCCGTATAATATTTTTAAAGGAAAGAATAGGACAATTTAAGCGAGAATAACATGAGGCGAAAGAAGCTGAAAAAGAAACATGAAACAAACATCTTGACAGCAAGCAACACAATGAACAAACTTCAACATGTGGGAACATTAAAATATAACAATCTTTTTAATACACTCGCGGACACACATATTCAACGTGTCGGCTATATTATCAGTGGATAATGCATAACTGTAAATGTCTTTCTTCCTTTTCTTTCATCTTTCTTTAAATTGAGAGAGAGAGAGGGAGTAATTGCAATGCTTAAGAAGGGTGTAGGGAGAAACAGTCTTAATGTTTACTTATCTTTTGACGGGTTCCTTCGGAGAGTATTTTCTCTTTTACGGGCTGGAGGATTTATTTATATAACTCTGGCTTGAAGGCACAGGTTCTTCTTGTCCAAAATTCTTTCTGCTTCTTCATCCAGAGTTTGGCATGAGATTCGCCCCCATCTGTTCACCATGACATCTCTCTTCAAAAGTGTTCTTCATCCGGAGTTTGGCATGAGACTCCATTCACCGCGACCTCTGTTCCAAAACTGATTTTCTTTACCCCTATTTCCGCTGATGGAACGTAGGTGCCACTTCCGTTTTAGGGTTTTGACCAATCGTTTCACTTCTATCTTCCTCCTTCCCCTGTCAGGCGATTCCTTAGGACCACTATCTCTTTCACCCGGTCACAGAGTGCAAACATCTGTTGGCTTTCATTCTGACCTGGATTCGTTACTTCAGCCAAAAGGGATTGGCCTAGATTCCTATTCCTCTCTTAATGGTCATTCTTTGGCGGCCTGCTAATTCAAACACGGAGGGATAGTAGAAATTCCTTATTTCTCTCTTCTCAGTGGGAGACCATGTGACAATATGCATAGCAGAGCAACTTATACAATAAAATGATATCTTGACTGCTTTCTAAATTTCCATTGTTGTTGTCATTGGTGGTGCTTGTCACTTTCCTGGGTGAAATTGAAGTAATGCAAATGAGTTTGGAGCTCTCACATCATCATTCTAAAGCCATTAGTAAAAATATTTCCTTGAATTCTCTTATAAGATGAAACACTGTCAATTGTTATCCATTTTTAATGAGAGATTTTTTAATCTTAATTTCAGTTGCTTTTTACTCTAATTACTCAAATTATCAATCTATGGTCATTAGTAAACAACATAGATAAGAAATAAAGAATTACTCCTTCATGAGGCTCAAACTTCCATCCAATTATCCTCATGAAACCTGATCTACTGCTTCAGCTACAAAAGTTTTAGTCTCACTGAGGGTTTATTCTTTGTTTCAAATCTGACTGATTAGGACTTCTGAAATAGCAACAAACCAAAAAAAATATTGCATACTAGTTTTGGTTTCAAATATGAGAGTTGAAAGTAATTACTATTTGTTGACCCAAGGATAGAAAGTAATAAGTTACAATGATTATTTTGCTGAAGAAAAACTGTTCTTTTTTTCTTTTTTTGAATTGACACAAATATCTCTTGTAATGGATTCCATCACTTAAAACTAACAATTCAAAAAATTTTTCTTGGTGAATATTTTTCAGATTTGATATCAACCCTAAAATATCTCGTGGTGAAATCCGCAGTCTGTGGGAAATGTGCATCACCAATATGGACCACACTTTGGACTTTTATGAATTTGTACGCTATTTTAGCTTCTCCTTGAAAACAGCCTCATACCCAAATGCCAAACTCTGTCCTCCTGTCAAGGGTGATGCAGATTTTATGATGCGCTCCAAAAAATTAAACTGTGCTTCTGACATGTTAAGAGATGGACTCCGTGCTAAGGTTAATAAATATTATAATTATACAAATGAAGAAAGCAATGTTTGGTTGAAAGAGAAATGATTTATTTGATATTGAGAATATAATACAGAAAAGATGATTATTGTTTACTTTTTTTTCTAAATGAATTATAGTCGGTTATTTCCTTTGATTCACGGCACTGAATAATATCATAAAAAGAGGGCTTTATTGGGTTCCTGACCAAAACTCAAATGAGAGGACAGCAGATGATTCTCTCATTTGAGAGCTGTAGGGATTTATTTTGCCACTTAATGACCTTCAGTGCCCTCAAATAACCTTAGAGGTCATCATCAAATAGTGTATGTTTGGAACCTTAGGTAAAGTTAATGTCAATACAAAAAATCAGCTTTCTGGAACTTTCAATTGTATTGTGATTTTCAGACAGACACATGAAAAAAATTTAATCTTCAGACAGACCCCGACACATAAATGCATTTATTCAGCATACATACATATATATATATAATGATAATATATATATATATATATATATATATATATATGTATGTATGTATGTATATATATATTATTCAGTCCAGTTAAACCGGAATCGGGAATAATTCCGTCAGGACAAAAAATCATTCAACTATGAACATTTAAATTTCCCTGGTAAAGAGCTCAATGTAACTGACATCACAGAGTAATAATTTCTTTAAGAAAAACAAAAACCAGTCACATTAAGATTATAAATTTATTTCCATCCTGTTATGGGTATTGATATGAATCAATAACACCAAAAATAACAGGACTTCTTCATATCTTATGAATAAAATAATTACACACAGAATAGACACAGGAGGAAAGGGTACTATTTACCAACCCCTCCGCTCGGGCAGGGTATGACACAAGGTCAGTTTTTAAGCGGAGTTTAACAGGTTTTGAATTCAGAGTTTTCCTTCTCCTAGACTAGTTGCCTCACCAAGGCTGAAGAACCTAGTCCGTCCTACTATTTACCCATAGCTGGAGGGAGAATAAGGGGGTTCATACCTTTCCCAAGGGTATTTGCCCGAAAGTGAACGTAATAGCGCGACTGGAGTACGAACTCGCGTACTACGATTCCGCAGCTCATCGCTTTAACCATTACACCACGAGGACACCCCTAATATCATAAAAGGAGGAAAGGGTGGAGGGGGTAGAAGAGGGGTGAAGAGTTTCCTCCCCATTTACCATAAAAAAATAAAAAAATAAAAATCGGAAGTGGGTAAATGGGGAGGAAACTCATCACCCCTCTTCTACCCCCTCCCACCCTTTCCTCCTGTGTCTATTCTGTCTGTAATTATTTTATCCATTAGATCTGAAGAAGTCCTGTTATTTTTGGTGTTATTGATTCATAACAGGATAGAAATAAATTTATAATCCTAATGTGACCAGTTTTTGTTTTTCTTAAAGAAGATATATATATATATATATATATATATATATATATATATATATATAGGGGGGGTGATACTGGATAGATAGATAGATAGATAATCACCAATAGATAAATACACCCCAAAAGATGTTTTTATAAAAAAATAATTTTCTTCTCAATCAAAGATACCAAGATTTTATTAATTTAACTAGAACATCATAAAATTAAAATAGAATGAACACTATTTGTAATTATCTATTACCTAAATCTTTAGTATTAGAATAATATAACCAAAGATATGAATATATAGCAGTCAAAATAAGTACATCTCATATATATATATATATATATATATATATATATATATATATAATTCTATTTTTGGCTCCAGAGTTTCAATGCTGTTGAGTCTGGCAATAAATAAGACTTTTGATAATTAGTAAAGCCACTGGTTTACTCTTCTCTCAAGAGCAAGCAAAATACAAAGTCCCTCCTTACTTATTAAATGTTATTATTCCTCAACATAGATTTTGTGTTCTTTTTCACCAACAAGTAACTAATGTTGACAATACATACAGAACCCATGTATTAACAATGAACAAAGAACCAGCCACTAAGTTGAGACAAAATAACTACCAAGCATATTACTATTCCTTTCGTCAGGAATAACTTAAAGAACAATTGAGAAAGAATGGCTTTAGATAATGATGTGAGATATTCATTCAATAATTAATAATCTTTCTTTTTGTTTAATGGTGTATCAACCTCGATGGGTTATTTAATGCCAAAGCTATCCTTATAGAACAGCAGCAGTGATACAATTTAACCCATTGCTGGGTCATTATTTAGTAAAGATATTTCTCCCTGATAAGCTGGGATGAATCATTAGTGATGCTCCTGGATTAATCTAAGGTTTCATATTTTTCATCATCACATCCCCTCACCCTGTTGGCATAGTTGGAATTGGTCTTTTATCAGCTTGTACTTCAGCTGTGATATCCCATGAGCTGCTGAGTGGCTTTTTCCATGGACTCCATAATGGTTCATGGCCTTTCTTATAACAACTCCTATTATACCAAGTCTAGTCAAGGCCTTGTAGTATGAATGTTTTGCAAACCCTCAACAGCCAAACTTCCATTGGATTATATAATACTCACCAGCCCACTTCTACATTAATACCCCAGCTCTTGGTATTTGGCAAGCTTTATCATAAAAAATATTTGCTGAAATAAATATATAGAATGTTCATATTTTTGTGTGGCAACAAAATTTGCTCAATGTTATGAGTATGTAAGTATGTGTGTAAGAAGACAGTAGCAGACTGCTAATAGTGATTTTTGTTTACAGTTATTCATCAAAAACAAAACTCAATGTAAACAAATGATATGAAGACATCACTTGAGAAAGATTTAAAATAAATATTTTCTTTTACTAGATATTGTTCATTTCTTAACACTAATTCCAGAAAAAGGAACAGAGAAAAAAATTAATCAATCATTTTTTAAAACATGCCATGGTCTCAGATGTAAATGAATTACTGGAAATTATTTGTAGCTATTTATAAGAATTAACCTGGTCAAATAGGATCCCAAACTGGTGCATGATATTTGTTTACATCAGAATTCTGATTGGATAAAAATATAAATACATTTGTTATCAGTATTTTTATTACTTAGAAACTATTGATTATATTGTTCCAAGATTGAAGGCATTTCGGTCCTTTTCTGCTTTAAATTTAGTAAACCATTGATAATTTAGCATTTAGTATAAAGATTCTTATTAGTCAAAAATGTAAATTTCATAAATTAAAATTCAATTTTTTTATTCTTTTTTATCCTAAATTTTTCTACAATACTTTTACACTTTTGCTTGTCAATCCTACAACAGAAAACATAAAAAAACTTAATTTCTTTTTCATGAGTCTTTTACTTTACAGATTGATTATATGTGGGAGGACCTGCAGAGAGAATTTCTTGAAATGGACCCTTATCATACTGGATTTGTATCGAAAGAAGAATTCCAAGAGGTTGTTACAGAATTGTGTCCACATATCAGTGACTATGAACTGGAAATTCTTACGAAAAGATTTCAACAGGAAACAGATGGAAGGTCAGTTCTTTCACAAAAATTCTTTATTTTACTTGCTTAAAGGCTGCCAAAGTTGCTCATTTAGGTTAATTTCAAATCAATTCTGATTTATAGAATTTACAAGATGACCCATGAATCTGTTAGGTTCATGTTGTGACAGCAGTCCATGATAATTTTGACTTTTCTATTTGGAAGGAGTTAAGGATTCTGATATGTATTTCATAGTTATCTATGTGATATGAATTTGAATGATTAAAATACATGTTTAACATGAATTTTGACCTGACAAATTTGTAAATTGGACTGGAAAATTTTTTATTCTATAAGTTCAAACATTTCAAGTGTATTGATCTAATAAATTATGATGTGCCATTTTTTCTGGGTTATAATTACTTACATAAGATGATGGCTGACATCTTGGAGTTGGATATGGTTATTGCATGATGTAATTTTGTAAAAGAATTCATGTGTGTCCATGTGCTTATTTGGTTAAAAAGAAAAAGAACAGACAAGGAAGTATGAGGTGCATATGATAAGTTTCCAGACTTTTTTGTATGGGCATTTAGAATTGTTGTAGACTCTTGAAAATTCAGTATGTTATTGCTATACAAGGGTAAGTCAAAAGTTTTGCAATATTTTGATAATGGGACATACAATTCAGCTGATTCAGATGTTTTTGCCTTGGTCATGAAGATGATGAGCCACAATGGACTATAAGATGCCAAGTTCACCTCATACTGATTGAGGGCTACTCACCAGATTTGCATCTATGGCTTAAAGCACGGCCTCAGAATCCACAGTTTTAGGTCTACCTGACTTTACCTGATCATCAATGTTCTTGAAAGCCAAGCAAAATATCTTGAACTATCGGATTACTGTACAGTGATCAACTGTGCTTTCACCTTTCACTCAACAAATATTTGTGGTTACTTCTGCAGCATTATGACCCACTTCAAACTTGTAAAGAATAAGTTCCTAAACTAGACTACATTGCATGTTCATTTGTGTGGCTTTCAAATCACATATGGAGTAAAGCAATGCCCAGCATGTTAGTGCACCAACTACTGTAATATTACCAATTACAGCAGGTACCTTCCATGGCTGGAACTATTTTAGTTATGTGATATACATGCTACAAACTAACACATATCAAAATATTGCAAAACTTTTTATTCATCCTAGTACATCAGTTTTCTCACTTGTCTACATAGATTGAATAAATAGAAATCTGAATAGCATTCTAAAATGCATTCTTTCAATATTACACAATTCCATTGGTTCTTTAACTTCCAAGTTGTCAGTTAAATGTTAATTTGAATGAAAAGATTTAGCATTCTAAAAATTTAATCAAGGCTGGTGGGCACTGTAGCTGAAACATTGTGATAAACCAAGAATGATGAGAAAATTAGTTGAAATGGAACACAATACAATTAAACATTACAAAAAAAATCAGTTTTTTATGTTCCATATTTATATTAAATAACTATGATCAAAATGTCATTTTACATAGTATAATGATTCTCAAGATACACAGAAAACAATAATCTGAGAGTTTGATTCTTACTGGGTGCCCATACTTCTGACCTTGTTCTAATCTTTCAACACAGGACCAGAAGTATGGGACACCTTGTAAGAATCAAATTCACTAGTAATGGTCTATTTGCCTAGCTCACTTGGGATGTCCAATTATCATTAAAATGTTATTTTGCTAATTATTTCGGTATTTCTCTTAACAGGATTTCTTATGTACAGTTTTTGAAGCCATTTGCCATAAAGCGGCAACCATGGCGCCATGGAAAGGATATGTTTTCTCTACTCCATCAGGCCAATACCTTAGAGAAAAGAGCACTTCAACAGAAAGACCAATTTGAACTGACTTCTCATCTCAGAAATAAGGTAATAATACTCAAAATACAAACTGTAAAAATATATTCCCTTACAAGAAATTCCATGTAATTTTTTTTGTTTATTGTTCTCTAAATCTACTTCAATTGACCACAATTATCAGAGTTCAGACAAAACCCACATAAAACAAACTCTCAAGTTGAATTACAAAGTAGACCTTCCTACATCCAACAAATTAAAAATCTAAATAATTTGTGACACAATTAAATTTGTAAGCAATAACCATAATATATTCATGTCATTGGATGTCATTAATGATTATGTAGTATAAACCAGAATTTGACTATTTTTTCACGAAAATCAGAAAAAATACCAATAAACCTATTGAAACTAGCTAAAATTTATATTGTTGGATAGATAATTATGTTGAAATTATGATGGTACTAATCTTCTATCATATATCCAAGAAGGAAAAAGTTACAGAACAAATTTTGGTATCATTGGAAAAGTAATCTTATGTAGATTACAATATAAATTCATCATCTTGAATCCCTGTGAAAAAAGTTACTGATAAAAAAAAGTGAGGATAGGTATTTTCTGAATTAAAACAAAATCCTGTAGTTTGTTTCAAGAGATTCACTTTTTTCTATAAATCTAGATTAACTCAAACTACTGACCACAATTTGGCCACCATAACTGTTGTATTTAAAGAAGAAAGTTTACCAGAGTCGTCTTATAACATGGACTTGTGAGAGAACGGTAGTTTCCCGGCACGTACATAAAGATAACCACAAGACACGTGTTGTGTCAACCATGACTTTATTTCTACTGGGTGTATATTGCTAAAACTGCAAGAGAGTTAACTGTACATTAGTTTATTGTTTATATACACATACAACATCCTCCCTCCCAAGTCCTTTGTTCTTTGGCTATGTTTTGGTTCAGACTTATGAAGTACATTCAGACATCTTATGTAGTGGGTGTACTTTTCTTCCAACTCTAGTTTGGACCATTTGTTCAGTTGTAGTTGGTTGGTGTTCTGGTATTTCTGGAGGCGATGTGTTTGTACGCTTTGGGGGTGGGAAAATCTTGAGCTCCTCTGATTGAGGGATGGCTAACAGATGTCGCCCGTTGCAACAGAGTTTTCAGCCCTTCTCTTTTAAGATGAGATATGACCTAGGTTGTTCACATATCCTGATTACTTTCCCCTTTCTTGATCAGGTTTTGCCATCATGTAAATGGACATGGTCACCAATGTTCAGGAGTGAGATTTTTTTGTGTTTTCTAGGTGTCTGCTTCGAGGCCTTGTCCTGGTATGTGGATTCCTTTATTCTCGGTAGCAATGTCTGTAACTCACATTTTATCAGTTTTGTTGCTGGTGATGGAGTGTTCTTGCCTAGTGCTGTGCGTAAAGCAAGCAGTGCTAGGTCTTTGTCATCCCCTGATTTCAAGCATTTTTGACTGTTTGTATTGTTCTCTCTACCATGCCATTTGACCATGCAAATTCTGGACTACTAGTATCATGTCCAAAATCCCAGTTTGCTGAGAATTTTCTGAATTCTAGCAAGGTGAATTTTGGACCATTGTCTGAAAAACTAGTTTGGGGATTCCAAGTCTTGCAAACATTGCTTTCATCTTCTTTATCAGGTGTTGTTGAGGTGTTTGCTGATTTCAAAATACTTGGAGTAATAGTCCACAATAATGAGGTAGGTTCTCCCCTGTATTCTGAACAGGTCTGTACCAACTTTTGCCCAAGGTTAGTCAGGAATCTCATGGTTCTTGAGTGGTTCAGCATCTTGATGGTTTTTGCATTGTTGGCATGCCTCACAATTTGATATTGTAGCTGTTATGTCAGCATTCATGTTTGACCAGAAGAATGATTGTCTGGCCTGTGATTTTGTTTTTTCAATTCCAAGGTGGCCTTGGTGCATTTCCAGTTGGAGTGTTGAGGGCACAATGTTGGCCCTTGAGAAGAAGCCCATCTTGGTATGAGATCATTGAGTTATGGTGATGGGGTATGATCTGAGACAGGGGTCAAGTTTGAGGCAATATTCCGGCCATCCCGCAGAAATTTGATGTCCTAGTTTTTGTAGTGTGTCATCTTTTGCTATTTCAGTTATTAGTTTCTGGTGAGTCTTTTCACTGATTGGGATAGAAAACAGAGTAGTTTATTTCTTTGTCAAAGATTTCAGGAGTGTTGTCTTGTTATGGAGCCTGGCTTAGTGTGTTTGAAAACTTCATTAATTGGCCTTTTGTGTATTCCATGTCAAAATCATGTTTTTGAAGCCTTAAAAGGAAACACTGTATTCTAGGAGGAGCTTTGGCTATTTGTTCATTATGGACTTGACTGGTTTGTGATCATTGTGTATGATGAAATGTTGTCAATATATGTATTCATGGAAATAATGACAGGCAAACAGAATTGACAGTATTTCTAATTCCAGGGGACAGTAGTTTTGTTTTATTTTGACCTTTTGACCCGGCCAAAAATGCCATTCCAAGGTGATGCACCGGAAGGAGGTGACACATTCTAATGGTAGTTATAAGAGGAAATCACGTGGGCAGAAATTGGCTGATGAAATGGGACGAGCTAGAAAATTCCCATGGTACACTAATAGACTGATGCACTGGAAGAGAGTGACCAGTGAACTGCATGACAGTTATTTCCACCTGATGACAATTAAACATGCGATTTCAAAGATCGAGTGGGCGTCGAACGATTATATAACTCAGTTGAGTTCAACGAGCCAGTTGAGTTGCAGGGAGTTCCGGACAGAGTTATAGACGAGATGTGGTAGGGAAAGCCACATCAGGCCGAAGGGGCCTTTGGGCCCTGATAAGTTGAGGTCCAGAGAAGATGCTGATAAGATGCCGTAAAGAAAGCCATCACCCAGCAGAGTGGCCTTTGGACCTCTGATTGAGCATCAAAGAATGAGAAAGACACAACGTCAACGGTCAAAATATTGCAGTTATTTTCAATCTCCAGATCCCTCTCACACGCAAACCCTGAGTAACCCTTTTCGAACCCTTGCAATAAAGTGAGGGGTATATTTTATAAAGAAGTCTTCCTGCGTCTTTATCATTACGTCTGTCATTATTATTGTGTCGTTATGATGCTGTAGATGATGATATAACAGTTTGTTTCAGCTGATGTCAGGGATCTACTGGCATAAGCTATTGGATGCCACTCATTTTCATGCAGCTGTTCTAGCAGGGCTTCTAATCCTTGGGAAGATGCATCAAATCATACTTTGATTGGAAGTTTGGGGGTCAAAATATTGTAGTGTTGGACTCTGAGTGATCATTTTCTAAAGGTCTTGGAATGCCTCCCTTTGAAGCTTGTCAAAGGACCAAATAATGTCCTTCTCCAGAAGACGTAGGGGTGCTGTTTTGGTTGAGAGGTTTGGGAAAAATTTTCCCAGGTATGTAATTATGCTGAAGAAGCATTTAATTCCTTTTGGTTTATTGGTTCAGGAATGTCTGTGATAGCTTTTATTTTTCTGGCATCTGATGCTATTCTCTTGTTGGATATTGTATGTCCAGGGATTGTCAATTGACATTGGTTGAATTGATACTTGGCTCGATTCAGTTTTAATCCTGATTGTCTGATAGCTCGCAGAACTTCAATTGTTTTTTTTAAGCAGTTCAGATGTATCTACTCAAATGATGTCATCCTGTGGATTCTGACATCCCTCTATGGATTCTATGATCACGGCAATGCCGGCTTGACACACCTCACTGGCACTGTGAATCCAATATGGAATGCATAGTATCTGAAATGGCCACAGAGAGAATTGAAGATAAGGAGCTTGGAGTTTTCTTCATCCACCCTAATTTGTCAGAAGGCATTTGAGGTGTCCAGCTTGAAGTACTGTGCTCCTGCCATTTCCTAGAATATGTCAGTTGCTGTTGGTTGTGCTTCCTTTTACTTGCCTTGTTTAGATTTTGAGGATCTAAACAAACTCGCAGTTTGATATTAGGTTTTTCTACCACTACTATAGAGGAAATCCAGTCTGTGGGTTCATTGACAGGAACAATTATGTCAAGCTGAGTCATTCATTGCAGCTCCTGTTTTAGTCTTTGTTTGAGGGTAAATGGTACTTTGCATGGTGGGTTTATGATGGGTTTTATATTTGGCTCTATTGTAATGTGGTGATACCCTGGTAATGGCCCTATTTCCCCAAAGCAATCTTTAAATTTCAAAAAGAAAACAGGTTCTCCCTTTGAGATACTGAGAACTCTTTTTATTAGGTACATGTCAGCATTGGCTTTTAGTCTGAGGATTGGAGGGGCAACAGTCTGCTATAATTAATGCGACAACATATGCTTTGTTTTTGTGTAGAATTTGTACTGCGCATTTTTCTAGTACTAGGATAGAGGTGCCATTTACCCAGAGGAGTGGTAGTACCTGATAGGGTCCTATCTATGATTCAAAGAGAACAAACTGTAGGTAAACAAATGACTGATGTTAAATTGTGACTGTTATATAGTAATACTTGAAACCATTTAACTGTGTGCAAAAAAGAGCTCAGGCTTGTTTAAAAATGTTATCTACAAAATATATTTACAAATCATCAATATATTTAATATATATGTATAAACAAGATTTGGCATTAAATAACCTACAATGGTTGATATACCATAAAACCCAATCAAGCCAAACTGAACTCACTTTCTTTGGGGCTGCAGTGCAGCACTTTAGCCACCACACCATAGGGCCTCCTCCCTTTGCTACAACTGATTGTATATAGTTCTTAACTTCATCATATGAAATAGAGAAGCAAAGTTATGAGAGCTCATAGATCAGCCAGTATGATCTAAATATATTATCATTTCAATCTCAAATGGTAGGGGAAGTACTGCTGACAGATCTTGGCTTTACACAGCTAATCATACTTTGTGCTACTACTAATCTCTTTAATCTACCTTTAATCAATGCCTCAAGAAAAACTCTCATGTCTGGATATCATCAATTTCATTCTCAAGGGGTTAAAGTCAATTTCTAAATTTATAGAATTAATATTAGGAGTGATTACCCAACTGTACAAATGATTCTTTCTGACTCTTGCTAAGTCTTTTCCTCTTTTCTCATATCATGAATAGCTCACAATCAAATCAGCTAAGTCTTTTCTTTCAACACTATGAAAAATACATACTTACCATATTTTTCTATCAATTTTTTTCAACTATTTCATCAGGTATACAGTTGAAGAGTTGCTTGTTTTTATCATTTTCTTGTGAAGTTCTTTGTGTAACACACTGTTTGCTGCTCATTCCACTTACTTAACAGGTCAAAATGAAGCCATTTTTCATTTTCGGCTAGCTGTCCTCAAATTTCATTAATATTTATATCTTTTGCTGAATTTATAATGAAACTCTTCAAGAAGTTTAATGCCGTGCCTCTACCAATTCATTACGTGACCTAACTCTTTGATCTACTTCTTTAATCATCCCATTTTTGGCTAGCCTGTAAACCTGACCCTTGAAGTTCAATATTGTTACCTCATGCCAGTTGCTTCATTTAGGATATTCAGTATTTTTTTTACATAACTTGCCACAAAACATACAATTGCTTTTCCAGTTAAACGTATCTGTGGGTGAGAGTAATTTTATGCTTTACGTAGTAATGGTGCATTTCTTATTTTGATTGTGCACATATTGCAGACAATTTCTGTGAAGCTTGATTTTACAATCTTCCTTGGAGTGTCCCTTTCATTTCCTTAGATGTTATAGTAAACCAATATTCTCAAAATTATCAGCAAATAGTATTAAAGCAAAAAAATATTTATTTACATCCAGCAGAGGATTGACTGGGCTTCCTTTGGAGGTATAGTGAATAATACAGGCATCTACATCAAATTTTTCACTTACAACAGAAATGCTCAAAAAAGAAAAGAAACATGATTATACCATCTAAAGATATCAAAGTCCAAAAGAATGTTGCTGTTTTATATTTTTCATGATAAAATATTTATAAAGTATATTTATAGGATTTACACTCTTATATTTTTAAAATGGCCGTGATACAAGAAAATTCTAGAAAATAGGATACTGATTCACTTGTTCCCGAAACAAAGATGGATGTTGGTAAACTAATTAATTTTGAGAACCTATTGGTCAGGAAAATCACGTGATTTATGCTCCCAACTACATCCGCACCTTTGATCTTGTCTCGTGCAAAATAAATGGTGTGTTTGGAGCCAATCACATGACAAGGATTATCTATATATATTCACAACTTCCAATAACTCATTCTCTGGCATTTTGACTTCCAAAGAGAGCTTACCTTTGTCAGCCAGTGACACAGCTCAATACACGTAAAACGGGTGTGTATATACTCTGCGACCTTTTTCTTTCCTGTTCTGCCTTTTCAGCTGGACTTGTTCCGGTCTCGCACACAGCCTCAAACATTTCATCAAATCCCAAAAGAGACATACAACCAACATAGGAGAAAACACGTCCTTCTAGAATACATTGTTATATTTCTGTGTATTGACACCTCATGTGAAATACTTAGTCAACATACATTTATAATCTACAGGACACTTTTAATATTTAGTCTTTCACTAAAATATTTGTGTTAGTTACATACACACATGCACACACATAGAGGAATATTTAACAAGCTATATTAGAATATTCATAATGTTTTGTAATGTTTCCTTTTTATGTACTTGTTGATATATAGATTTATTTTTGTTTGTATTGCTTTGTTTTGAATGTTCTTTTGTCTGCTTCATTTACATTGTTTGCTTTTCAATAATGATCCGCCATAAATGGTGGGAGCAACATTATTCAGCAAACAACCCCACATATTTACCAGAATTCCACAATAGTATGCTCACTTTTGTTTTCTCGAACAACACTGCTTCTAAAAACATATTTTAGAAATATATGACCAGAGAACAAAAATAACAGCTTATATGTGTGATATTTTTTATTAAACTAAAAAATAACAATGTAGCTGAAAGAAAAATACGTATTTTTCATTTTGAAGACCAGATCAAAGGGAAGTAAATTAGTATTATTATTATATTAAATTAGTATTATATTTTTTTTACTGTTCATTAATTTGAACTGACACAATTTAGTCAGTAAGTTCTTTTTCCTTATGATCCATGATAAAGAATTAGTATGATCATAATCAACATAAAATAACTTTTCCAAGAATGTCAAAATCTATTAAGGTTTACTTGGTTTGGAGATTAATTCTCTTGAGTTTAGTTGGAAAATAATACATTTTGTTTGTATTATGTCACCAAAAATGTCATTAATTCATCAATATCCAGGAGTACATTATGGTTATTGTGTTCAAATTCAAGGTAAATAACTTGAAAATATCTGGATTTATGCAAAAGACAAGATTGATTAATTGAAATAAACTACGAAAAAAATTTTCATTCGCAAAATATGTACCCTCACATTTTGGTCTGTAATATTTTATCCACTCAGATTCACAATAAATAATTAGTATCATCATGATTCATATATAATTACTTTTTAAACAATACTAGATTTAGCTGGGTTCCTAAATATTTATGAAAGAATAATACATTATCATCAAAAATAATAATAATACAGTTATCATCAAAAATATAATTTTGCCATTTAGGATGTTATCACACTCAATAAATTTTTCATGTATTATTTCGGTGTATTGTGAGGTTAATAACTTGACTAGATTGAGATTTAAGGAAAAATAAAGTTGATCACTTGAAACAAACTGTAGAAATTCTGTTTTTAAATTAAAATATACTTACCTGCATATTTTGGGCTGTAACTTTTTTCTACTGGTATTCACAATAGACAATGCATTTATAATCCACTTATAATTACATTTCCTTACAGAACCAAATTCAGCTAGGTTTACTTGATTCTTTACTAATAATTCTGCATTTTGGAAAATGTATGTCATATTATATCATCAATGATGTTATGAGATCTTTCATGGTGGCATTATACAATCAAGAAGATCATCAAACTAGATGTATCTTTTATATATTTTATATATTATATATTCATATATATTATATATTTATATATATTATATTTTTCATATGTGTATTGGTTAGCAAGTGGGATTTTCTGACTATTGTTTGTAAATTGGATTTTCACTTAGCACCCCATAATTCTGGCCTTGTGCCACATCTAAGCTAAGCTTAGTAAAAACTATGTTATCTAGGAGTATACTATGGCTATTGTGCATAAATCTGAGGTAAATAGCTTGAGTAGATCATGATCTTTAGAAAAAATAAAGTTGATCACTGGAAAGAAAAAACACAAAATAACTCCCTTTCACATTTTCTTCAGTAACTTTTTGTCCAAGGATTCATGATGGAAGCATAGTACCATTGTAATACACATAGATTTACCTTTCCAACAATATCAAATTCAGCTTTGAGAGGATTTATTCTAGATTCAGTTGATTTTTTGGCTAATTTTCCTGAACTATTTGATATAATTGAAGTATTATTTTTTTTTTACTCATTTGCTCATTACTCTTTTGTATGATCAAACATGCATTTCCATGAATTTGTACCTTTCATTTTCTTCAATCAAAAATAACAAATATTAGAATGTATTGGTTATGAAATTAAAGTAATTCATTAGATGAAATGAAAGGAAGTAACACTAGGATTATATTTCCACCTGGTTCTCCAAATTTCAGTACACTGGGTTATGACCAAAATATGTTGAAGAAACTTTCTTCTACATCACCTGTAATATTAAGTAAATTGTTACATTTAGAGGAATTTTGAAAATCTTATAGAGTAATACCATATTGTTTCAAGTAAGAGGTAGTTCTTTTGGAATGGCAATTTCATACTTATTCCAAATAGTTATCTGTTTATATTTGAGTTGGGTAGCATTTAAGCTTTTCAAGTTAAAAATTAAAACACTACCTTTGCAGTTGAGATATCTGACTGTATAGCTTTTCAAGTTGTAAAATGAAAATGAAGCCCTCAAGAAAAATTATTATCCTTGATTATATTAAACTGTATAGAAAATTCACAGTCAATGGGGAACAATTAAGTGAAATTATACATAGTAACTTCCCTTATATAACACGTAAAATGCAAATATTAACAGACATTTTTCTAGCTATATTGTAAAAATGCTCTTTCAACCAAAGAATGAGTCTTATGAATATGAGAGATATTATTGATAAAGGATTTTTATTTCAGATAATCAAAACAGTTTCTTCTTAATCTATAGGAGATTAAATGAGCTCAGAAAAAAGTTTGCCTTTGGAATTTTACTGATATCTCTAAATACAATGTAAATAGAATCATCATCATCATGTCGTGCCGCGAGCACGGATATCCCTGACCATCTCTCGCCACTTCTCCCTATCATTCATCGCCTCCGGCAGGTCTTCAAGATTACATCCTGTGTCTTCACATAGCTGCTGTATGTAGGTTTGAGCTGGTCGTCCTGCTTTTGCTTGGCCATATGTGGGGTTCCATAGGAGTACATCACTTACGAGCTCGTCCTTGCTTCTCCAGCAGTGTCCTGAGTGTCTGGTTCGTCTAACTTGTATAGTTTTCGTGATGGGAGGCAAGTGGCCGTATAGTTGGTGTCTCGTGGGGTGTTATCTCAACATTCTTGTGTAGTTGCCGTCTCGCTTCTTGTCCAGCCGTTTAGTTAGCGTCCTTGTAGTGCATCCATATAGCAGTATCGACACAACTGCTGCCTGGAAGAAACTGCGTTTCATTTTATCGAGAGAGCCTATCGATAGCCGTCCATGCTTTCGTCAGTCGTGTGTCGATGTCGTTTTCGGTTGATGAGATGCTACTTCGTAGGTAGGTGAATTTGTCTACTAGTTTCAGAGAGGCTCCATTTAGTGTGGTGATGTTGCCCGTTTGGTTGTAACACATATATTCAGTTTTGTGTGCATTGACATGGAGGCCAATGCCTGCTGCGGCTCATTCCAAACTATGCAGTAGTGTCTCTGCTTGATTAGGTGTATTCGCCAGTAACGCCAAGTCATCAGCCTAGTCGGTGTCTGTGATTGTTTTTGCGGGGTAACTTTTGCTTCTGTTCTTAGTCAGCTCGAAGCCATTTTCTCTGATTTTGTCGATCAACGTTCTAAGCACGTAATCTAGACAAATGGTAAAGAGGTATGGGGCTAGCATGTCTCCTTGTAGTACTCCTGCAACAATGTCAAAGTATTCCGTGTCTCCATCTGGTGAACGTACTTTCACTTTTGTGTTTCTGTAGAGAATCATTATTGCTGCTACGGTTTCTTTTGGTAGGCCGTATGCTAGTAGGATTTGTTCCATTTTCCCTCTGTGGATGGAATCGAAGGCCTTGGTAAAGTCGACAAATAGTAATGTCGCCTGAAGGTTTTTTGCCCGAACGCCTTCAAGGATTCTACGGATGGTCAATATTTGTGAGGTTGTGGATCTATTTCTCCAGAAGCCATTTTGGTTTTTCCTAAGGATTTTGTCTATTTTGGGTTCTATGCGGTTTCGTAGTAGGGCATTGTAGATTTTGGCTGCTATGGATGTAAGTGTTATCCCTCGGTAGTTCTTGGCTAATCCGAGGTCGCCTTTTTTAGGGAAAGGAAGGATGCATCCCTTCATCCATCTTTCTATCCTATTTTGACTATAGACTGCATTGCATTGCCGGAGCAGTATATCGTCGAATTGTCTAGTCTTCCACACTTCTGGGGGGATCTCGTCTAGCCCTGCAGCTTTCCTATTTTTAATTTTTTTAAGAACCGAGTCGAGTTCTTCTTTGGTGAAAGGACCTAGTTTAATGTCTAATTGCTTACTGATAATTCTGGGGATCGGTTCATCCGTTATTTTCGGTGGGTTTCCTAGTAGATTTTTGAAATGCTGTTCCCACAGTTTTACTCTTTCTTGTTGGCTTGCAGCTTTCAGTTTTGCTTTGGCTGTGCTCTTCCTCCTACTTACTTCGTTTATTGTTTGCCAGGCTATCCTGGATTGTCTATCTTCCACCGAGTCTCTAATCTTATCTATCTGATTTTGTATGTATTCTGCCTGTTCTTTTAGATATATTTCTGCTAATTGATATCGTGCCTTTTCTAGTTTTCGGGCATTTGTGTTTGTTGGGTTCTTCCGATAGCTTTTGGAGGCAGTTTTCATGAGTGCACGTTTTTCTATAACCGCTGACATTTCCCAAGGGACTCTATATTTAGTTCTAGGTTTTGTTGGGATACACTTTGATGCCGCCTCAAGGTGTGCCTCAACAAAATTTTCGTATTCGTCATTTGGGGTATCTTTTTCTGTCTTCTCTTGTAGTGTTTCGAATCTGTTTCTTAATTCTAATGCATATTTGTCTCTAATATCTCTGTTGTTAAGTAGGGCCCAGTCATAGTGCTTAGTTGTCGCTGTTCATGTGGCGCTTTTTCGTAGGCTTAGTCGTACTTTGGCCGTAACTATTCGATGATCGGAGGACACACCCTCAAAAGAGGAGTATGCCTCGCAATTCATCGCACTATTTTTCCATTTCCTATTTATAAAGACGTAGTCTATCAGTGCTTTACTATTATTCGCATATGTGTAGGTCCATAATTTTCCCTCCCTTTTTTGAAAGTTTGTATTGAGGCATGTTAATCTATTTTCTATCATGAAATCAATTAGATGTTGTCCATTCCTGTTTGACATGTTGTGTAGGCTGTATTTGTTGTTTCTGTTTTTCCCGATTTGTGCATTCATATATCCGCAAATGACTAGCAGGTTGTGTTTCAGAATGCTATGCACTATGGAGGATAGCTCCTCATAGAAGGTGACTAGTTCAGTTTCGTCGCTAACATTGGTAGGGCTGTAGTAGGAGATGATTGTTGCTTTGGGGTTGCCATTAAACATTGCGACCATCATCCTAGGTTGTATTCTCTCAATACTATTAAGTGTTTTTAGTGCTCTTGGTCCTATAAGCATTCCCACCCCTCCTACCGATAACACAGTTTCGGTAGCCTTGAGCTACCGAAACTGTGTTATCACCCTGGATGGCGGCTGATGAGGCTAGGGTATCGCACGTGCTTCCACACGTTGTATGATGAAAAAAAAAAAATTAAGTGTTTTTAGCGCTCTTGGTCCTATAAGCATTCCCACCCCTCCTACCGATGCATTGACAGAGAATAACTATTTCAAAATCTGGGAAGGAATTACACATATCTTTTATTTGGTTTAATCATCATATAAAACTTGTCATATGCCATTGCATAACCAAATGAAAGCATAAACTTCAAAACAAGAAATCATTTAAAAGCAGTAAAAAAAAAAAAGTTCAATCCTACATCAGGACTATGATGTTGCAGTCCTGCATTTCTGACATGAAAAATTTATATATAGAAATAACAAATATGGAAGTCACTGATCTTATCTCAAGAAAGACTAATGAAAAGAAAAATATGCTGAGTCCTTTGATTTTATAATGCTCTCTCCTCAAGTCTCTCAGCCAAATCTTTTGAATTTAATCCAGGCTTTCTTGATAGCCCTCATTCTTAACAGAAGTTCCATGCAAACAACTTCTTTCTAAGAGCAACAGAAATGTGGAACAAACTCTTGAGAGTGTTTTCTAATGGCAAATCTTATTATTATAAAAAAAAAGAAAGTGACATTACAGAGTTTAGAATTTTCAAAGATGAGCAGATAATCTGATAGTTTTTCCTATTTAAGGTTATAATATTTGTGCCTAAACAATATTAAATTAGAATCCTATGTTGCTTTCAAATAAGTATAAGATTTGAAGATTTCAGGGTCCAATTTGACATCTGGTATATTAGTATTTTCTTTCCTACAATCTGTAATTACATATTTAAAATAATCCTTTTTTAAATTTTTGTCACTTTATTTTTTTCAGTTGACAAATGAATGGAAAAACCTCCGATATGCATTCCATAAATTGGACAAAGAAAATACAGGATTCTTACCTTTATCTGAATTTAATTCTGTCCTCAAAAAGGCCAACATAATTTTGAACAGTGAAGAAAAATATCAACTAATGAATAAATTTGATGAGGAGCTGAGAGGCAAAATTGCCTATAACAAATTCTTGAAGGAAATTCTGAGGCCACAAAGTAAGAAAAGTGCTTTAAACTAACAAGGAACAATATCAAATGATTCTGGTAATTGATCTGTTATCACTTTGTCAGAAAATTGCAGTTTAGTTTTGGCTTTATTTCTTTGTTTAATAGCATATCAAATTTTATGGGTTATTTAATGCCAAAGCCATCCTTGTAGAAGAGTAGTAGTGGTACAATTTAACTCATAGCAGGGAGCGGGGTATAAGGGAGTACATACCTTTCCCAAGGGTATTAGTTTGAAAGTAAATATAATAGCTTGACTGAAGTTTGAATTTGCTTTCTAGAATGTCACAGTCCAGTATGTTAACAACTAACCCATAGAAAATCCCCTTAAAATTGCAATCTAGTTCTTTTATTCAGCTTTTCTTCACTTGTTTATTTGGATTTTTATTGTAAATTGAGAACTGAGTTTCTATTTAGAAACGAGTATATGCATTAAAGACAGTTTTCTAAATATATATATATATATTTATACATTTTACTGTTATAATTAGTTTGAGCCCTTGGAATTTGATTCAATATCAATGACTCATGATGGTACTTTGAATAAACCACAAAAGGGAGAGAAAGAAAAGAAGGAAGACTGAGTTAACAAAATTAATGTTGGTTATCATGTTATCTTTATTTTATGCACAAAAGCAAGAGTGGAGAATCTGTAACCTTAAGACCAAATGTGATCTTCTAGACTATCAAGTGTGATCTTGTCAAAAGACAAATTAGAATTTTTCATCTTTACTTTAGAACTTGGTATCCCAATGTTTTCTTGACAAAAACAATCTCAAACAAACCATTAAAAAGTTAGCAAAGTTTTTGAAGTTCTCTATTTCTTTTGAGTAGAATATATTGATTAAATTTGAATTATGCTATCAACTAAAGGTTTAATCTTTAGATTTTATTGTATAAATAGTACCAACAAAATTGTTTTGTTTTGTTTAATGGCATATCAACCTTCATGGGTTATTTAATGCCAAAGCCATCCATGTAGAAGAACAGTTACTGTACTAAATAACCCATTGCTTAGGGCATAAAGATGACCCTACCTTTCTCAATGTTATTAGTCTGATAGAATGATTGGTGTTTGAACTCAATTACTATTATGTCACAGTTCAGCGCTTTAGCCACAACACCACAAGGATTCTTCCGACAAAATTTGTATCATAAACAAATGAAAACAAAACTGAATTATTTTCAATAAATTTTTTACCTCTTTCATAGGTTTATAGATCAATTCCATCTGATACAAGTTTTTTTCTAGGTGTGTATGTGGCATAATGGTTATTGGTACAAAAAATGGAATCAGAGGTAAATTTCTGTAAAAAATTGTTTTTATTAATAAAAATTTAATTTTTCTTTCTTCGAGATTTAAGTTGTATTTAAACTTAATATTTGAAATGAATTTTGATTGTAAGAAAATTATCATTATTTTTTTTTGAGAGAGAGGAGGCTATTCAAAATGAAAACAGAACCAAAAGTGGTTTTAACTCTAAACTGACCAGTTGGGATTTGTTGGTGACTTCAGTACCTTAACACTACCTTAGTTCATTCTCAACTTAAATTGCCTTTTAAAACTAATTTTCAGTCCCCATAGTGCCCTTATTTTTTATTTGTTTTAAAATAAACAGTCAATTATAAGCAAAAGTTGTTTTAAAAAGAACAAATTTTAGAAGTTGTTTTACTTGCAGACTATTTTTTGATTGTTTTTTTTTTTATTTAGAAGATTGTTTTATTTACAAGGACAGAAAACAAAGAACCTCAAATTTTCAAATTGACTATAGAGCTTTTTGGTAATAAATTCTGACAAGTATTTTTTTCTAAATATAAAAATAAATAAAGGATGCCATTAATATTTAGGGATTACTAGTCTGGTTGAAGAAATTTGGTTCATTAAAATGACTTTTGTAGCCAGAGTTTTTGTTGTTGGTAAGCGAGGAAAAGTTTGTTTGGTTCAGCGAGGAAGATGGTGTAACGTATGTGTGTTTACGTTGTGTTGTTTCCTCGCCGAGTGTTGTAAGGCCCTCGCTAATGCTTGTTAGAAATAATAAGGTGGTTGAAGGAGAAGTAAGATGGCGATGGTCGAAAGGTGTTGTTATGAATAGTTTTTATTTGTCTCGCAATTCAGAAGGTGCCATGCGGGGTAACCAATTTTTAGCGGTTGGTGAAATTTGTTATTTTCCCGAACACTATATTTTTTAGGCACACAAATGAATTATGAAACTTTGCTTTAAGAACACAACAAGGAAAACTTTTTTATTTGCAGCTTTGAATATTTGGTTTGCTTTTGGTGCTGCAAGACTCATGGTGTTTAGGCTTGTTGGATGTTTGAGATGAAATGGCTTAGCGGGATGTTGAGATGGCAGCGTGTTGTTGGACTTGAGAGGGATGTGTTTAAAGTCACCGTGTAGTTTTGTATCTGGTTTTTGGAGGAGAGTCTGCGATATCTCCATGTTGTCGAGAGCGGAGTTACGCTCGGATCGACATAGTCAATTTTTGGGGTGACATGAAGTGCTGCCTGTGAAAGGCATGCTGAATGTTTCTAATTTATGTTCAACTGGGATTCCTCATAAAGAATCCATAAATTAGATGGTTCCCTCGTTGAGTGTCCATGTTGCTGCTGCTAGTGTTAAAGCCACAGTGAGATGTCCACACTGGGTGGCTTGTTTAGCTAAAAAGCATCGCTAAGCAGGGACGACCAGAGGCACGTCTGTTCTGGTTGCCGTCTCAAGCCAAAGAGACTAGGTTTGGCTGCTCACCCGTTTTGCTAGCCGGAAATGAAGGTCCGGGCTGAATAGGATAAGTCATCCTGATTGGGTGAAATTCAGTGTTGAATTAAATTGCGCGCCAAACCAAAATACGAGATTTTCCTCTTCTCTACATGACCCATTTATGAATTTATAACAGTGTGAACAAACATTAGAGTGAGTAATTTAGCTGAAACAACAAAGTTAAGTATGTGTAAGAAATAGAAAATAATGGCTCTTTTTGTTTTCTCTATCTACTTACACTTAGCTCTTAGAAGATGTTGATCAGAGGTCAGAAAAGAACAAGTTGAAACAAATGAATACAGTAATGATAAACAAATACTTTTATAAAACATAACCAGATTTACACTTCAGTTAAGTGAGTTTCTTTCTCTTGGGCTGTTGTATTGTGTGGTATTGTATGAGGATATTTTTTTGCTTCTGAGAGAGAATAACATGGAAATTTAAAAATGGAATGAAGCAAAAATGAGTCTTTAGTGGAGTATTTGTGGAGTTGTTGATAAGATGAAGAAAATTGTGATCATATCTTAGAGACTTGGTGCCAAAAACATCTTGCAGATCAGTCTTTCAATTCAAAAGCTTATTTGTTTTCAATTTGTGTCGTTTTTGCTTTCATAGATTGACAATCTGAGTGAGTTGCAATAAAAAAAAGAACAAAAAGTTAAAGATGAAAAAATACTCATCAAAATTAATAATAATAATCATATTAATAATGGCTGACTATACTTCATCTAAAAATACAAATAAATAAAAGAAGCTTTTCTGCTTTTTTTTTTGTATCTTGTTTTTTTCTCTCTAATTGATTTTTTGCATATTTAGAAAAATATTCATGTTCAATAAAGATGGTTTTTATGAATAAAAAGTTTAGTTTTGTTTCTTTCAGATTTTTGCTGAATTCAAACTTAATACAATACAAATTTTACAAGCACATAAACAAATGGAATGTGACAACGACAAATATTAAGAAACAAGCAATTTAATAATCATAATAACAAACATGATGAAAACAATTAAATTACAATGTTCATTTTATGTGTGTGTGTGTGTATGTAGAAAACACAGCTATGGCCAGTTCAATAAAAATGATTCATTCACCCATATGTGTGTGTGTACATGTTGGGAAAGTCTATTGAATCAATGTGTCCATAGTTGGCTGAAGTAAAAAGGATAAAAAATTGACTTTACTTACATACATGTATATGTGTGTGTATATATAAGTGTGTGACTGTAAATATGGCCTTTTGTTCTCATAAGTCCACACATGTGTTTTTTTGGTGGTTTATGATTTTTGGCGACAACGTGTCACATTCTGGTAGTTGGCAAAAGAACGTTACATGCTTCTTTGCTCAGTGTCTTGTGTGTGATGCTTTCTGTTGTCTGTAGTCCTTGCCTCTCTCTGTATGGTAGTGGAATGCTTTAGTTAATTAAATTCTTCATTATTTATACTTTTTTTGGGGAACTAAAATGGATCAAAAATAGGATTTTGTTAAGTTTTATTGCAGGTCCTAAAATTCAAGCGTGCAGACATTTCTTGACCAATCAGATTCATATAATTACTTATTTATTTTGGAGTCTAAATATTTTTTTTGTTAATTAGTTTCTGAGCCAAATTTTCTAGAATGTTCTTATTTTGTGTTTTTAGCTGATTGGTTGAAAAATATAACAGTGAAACTTCAATGTTAATGTGATTTTAACCTGAAATTTCTAGAATGTTCTTATCTCTATTTTTGGGGTTGATTATTTTAAGGCTAAAATATGTGTGTTCTATAAGCTCTCTCAGCCACTTGCCAGATATTAGGACTCTCAGTTCTACATTTTGGAGGTTCAATTGCAGCTCATCAAGTAAGTTTATGCTGTGACTGCCCCTGCATACCTGGTAGTTGAACTTAGTTACAGCAAATTTCAGTGATTTTTGTGCAGGTGTTTCTTTTGTCAGGACCATTGTAGATACACAACCCTGGGAAGAATAACAACATCTTTATAAAGCCTTCCTTGTAAGAACCAATAAAGTTGGGAAACTGATATCACCAAGGATTGCAAACTGACAATCATATATAGAAGTTACCTTCTACAATGTCTACCCTTCTTTAATGAAGATACTAAATAAATAAATAAATAAATAATGCCCAGAAATACCATCTCCTAATGAAATTGTGATTGCAACCTGGAATGTACTAGGATTGACATCAACAGTAAAAAAACAAACACTAGGAAAGGATTATGAGCATTAGAACATTAACATTGTGTGCATTATTATTATTCCCTTATGTGTATTTGAACAAATATCTTCATGATGAGAACAATAGATTGAATGCATCACTGTATAATAATGTTATTTTCTCATCACAGAAATACAAGGAAAAATTATAATCAATTTGCAAATATCTAACAAAAATTAATTTTCAGTGATATTTAATATTTTCTATATGTCTGCTTATTATATAAAACATTTGTTAATAAATACAGCAAATAAAATTTAAACTGCTTTGCAAACCATATTAAATCTCTGTATTCTATAATGTTTATAACTTGTTTGCCTTCAGATTTGATAGATTATGAATATTACGTTCTCCAAGTCTTCGTTCCTTTCTTCCTTATGTGTCCCTAAAATTTCAGCTATCTTTTTTGTTTGTTTACAACAATTTCCTTGATGTTCCTCTTCTCTTTAAAACTTCCAATGAAAACTTTAACATGATAAAATATCAAACAAGAGGTTATCAATTGAAATTTAAAAAAAAAAGATATGACTTGAAAAGTAACATTCAATTTTTTTCTGCTTATACATTGATTAGTAGTAAGTCTGTATTTGTAATTCTTGTTGGAAAATTTAGAATTCAAGAATTCAGATGTTTGATAAAACTTCACTTGAAATATATGAATTGAGTTTATTATTGAATGCTTCTTGCTCTAATTAATAAAGCAAATTGTTCAAGTTTGTAGTTGGTAAATGTTCATAAACTGTGTAAATAATTGAATGAATTACAACATGGAAGAGAGTGAGTGAGTGAGTGAGTGAGTGTGTGTGTATGTGTGTGTGTGTGTGTGTGTGCACAGGCTTTTATGTGTGCATATACATGTGAATATGCATCTCTGTGTGCACGTAAATATAGTTGTGATTTGAGAAAGTTGTTTTTGAGAGAAATTTTCACATAAGTAATTGAGATGGTACAGATATATTTGTGTTATTTATAGTTATTTAAAGATGCCTGGACTATGGAGTACCCAGTACAAACTCACTAGTAATGGAATAATGGTCACTAGTTTAGTTTGTTAATCACTCAAAAACATCATCAACTTACCTGCAAGTCTTCAAATCAATGAATATAACCATAACCATTTCAGTTTTAAATGACATTTATTTTGACAACCACAAAAGGACTTTTCTGCACTTTTCTTGGAGCCTGATTTTGATTAGTTCTATTAGCTAGCAAGATGTCTCCAAAACTTTGAGCTATGGGATGAACTTAGTGCATTTGTAGAACTCTTCATTTTGAGGAGATTAGAAAGCGTCTCTAACATTGATCACTGCTTGGTGACACAACTCATCCAACTCCCCATCACCTCCTACAAGAAAGAAAGATAAGATTTTTAGTACTTAAAATAATTTAGTACCTTTGAAATATTTTCACAACTGTTTTATTTAACAAAACATTTATGAAGCTCTGTGTTTATTATGTAGCATTCATACAAATTTTGATGAGTCATGTTATAATTTACTACTATTACTTAACTTCATTTTCTGTCTATTGTTAAAAACTAAAATATGACACTATCATTTTCCATGAAATTTTCCATGAAGATTAAAAGAATTTCCATGATATAGTGATATAATTTCCCATTTAGATGTTTCAAGCTGTATAAATTCTGAACACAATAATGACAGTGGCTGATCATTCTGTAAAAAGTAGATGGACGGATAGATGGATGGATGGATGAATGGAGAGTGAGAGAGAGAAAGAGAGAGAGAGAGAGTATGGCACCACTATATTACTGTACTTGGAAAATTAACAGTGCTATACAAATCTTTTTTGATATTTATTTTCATTATGATTTCCAATAATAGTGACGTTTGTATAAATTCGGTGGTATAAAAATTTAATACATTTGAGAGAAATTATACCTTTCTATAATGACAGATCCCAAGTATTTTAGGATCAATAAAATTGAAATAAATACTCTTTAAAAAAACGAAGTTGGAAATTTAACAGATGGCTCACAAATAACAATATAGATTACTGCCTTTCTAATCTCCATACTATGAAAATGTAAAGGGAGGGATATTAACACCAATTATGCTGACACCTGTGAAAGCTTTTCAAAATAAAATAAATGTTTATATCACAAAAATGCCATTCAAAGTGATGCACCGGAAGGAAGTGACACATTCAAATGGCAGTTATGAGAGGAAATCGCGCAGGTGAGCTCGGCTGATAATATGAGACAAGGTGAAGGTCCCACTTCAGAGTGATGCACCGGAAGAGAGTGACCTATGAACTGCATGACAGTTATTTCCGCTTGATGACGATCAAACATGCCATTCCAAAGATTGAGTGGGCAATTGAGTGGGTGTTGAACTATTATATAACTCAGTCAAGACAGAAGTCAGACAGTTACAGTTGGAGTTAGAGACGAGATGTGGTAGGGAAAGCCACACCAGGCCGAAGGGTCTCCAGCTCCCTCTCACACGCAAACCTTGAGTAACCCTTTTCGAACCCTTACAATAAAATGAGAGGTATATATTTTTGTAAAGAAGTCTTCACTCGTCTTTCTTCTTCGTTGTGTTGTTATGATTATGAGTATATAACACTATGAGAGTAAAGAATAGCATGAATCAGAGAATAATAAAGGATAAACTCCCAGTGATTTTTGAACTCACAATCACTTTTACTGCAGAAAAGCCTGGTTTTCCATACCAGCTGAGTTATCATCTACACTACAAGAGCAACTGGTACCACTGAAGAGATAAACACGTCTATAGCTCATCCTCTGCTTTTGTCTCTGATCTATCAGTAACATGTTTCTTGTTATCTTTACATACAACTAGTATTAATAGTGTTGGGAATTTGTTGACTTAAACCCTTAAAATGAAAGGAGAGATACCTTTTTCTTTCTGGCAAGCGCAGTTAGTCATTTAGACATGAGATAACTTCCAGTCAAATAATGAAGCAACACTTCAGGACTGCTATCAACACACAAGGTGTTTCATTTATTTTATAACAACAACAACTAAAAAAACAAAAGTCTAAGGGCAGGTAACTCACACCTACAAAAATGGTTTCGGGCAGATAACCTCTGGCCCACTGTATTAGAGTCTGTAGGTATTAACTAGTTCTGACTAAAGTGAATTTCAACAAATAGCATTTTTAATTCCTTTTCATTTTTTAGATGAAGATTTTTTAATAATTATTATTAATTTTGACTATATTAGTCAAAATTAATAATAATTATTAAAAAATCTTTGATATTTCTTTGGTATTTTTTAACTTGAGTTGCTTTTATTGTAATTCACTCTGGTTGTTACTTCTATGATAGCAAAAACTGGTGAATAACAGAAGTTACATTTCTTTTCTCTTTAGGGAAGCTAGGTTATCTGTACCAGCTACTTTACCATGAAAGTAATTGGTATTGCAGAAGCATAAATTATAATGATATAACTACTTCTGTCCAATGACAGTTGTCATTTAGTCTATAAAATTTATATGCAAATGTAACAACTATTATGGGATAGAAGTATGTATTTACCCAACCCCTCTGTCATGGACAGAATATAACACCAGGTAAATTCTTAAGCAGAGTAAATCTGGTTTAAGTTCAGAGTTTTTGTTCTTCAAGACTAGTTGCTTCACCAAGGCTAAAAAACCCAGTCTGCCCTATAGCTGAGGGGAGAATGGATGGATTTGTGCCTTCCCCAAGGGCATTAGTGCAAAGTGAAACACTTGTTCAGATTTTGGACTCAGGTCACTGATTCAATTTCCAAGAATGATAACCATTACACTAAGTACACTTCCAGACATAAAAGTAGGTTTTTTTAAAAAAAACTACTTATTAATAATAAAATATTTAGAGGTATTATTTATTGTCATACCCATAGTTGCTGCTATTTCTGACAGGATTATTTACATATGGACCAAGACTTATGAATAGGGCTAGAATGTAACATTTTTGTGCTTTGCATAAGATCAGAGTGTAGTAGTAATTTACAAAGCTCTTTGCTTTGATGTGGCACTCAATGAGATTTGAACTCAATTGTGAAGGTTTGCTAGCCTTGCTTGCTAATCATTACATCACCTGAGGTGCCCAAGATCAGAGTGTAGTATCTGCAGTCATGGAAATTCTACAGTTATTATAAAAACTATAAAATATAGATTATAAAAGTAGAAAAAGATGTAAAATTAAAAAAGGAATAAATTGATAATATTATAATTTTTTAACATATTTGTATAGCTTAAAACTGGCAAAACTTATATTAAAAATTAATAATAATACAAGAAAAACAAAAACCTGTTCCTATAGACACATAACTCGTCATTAATCAGTAGTAAGACCAGGTTGCTAATACATCATAAAAAGCTTTAAGTACATGTGAGTGTTTAGATAAATAGACAGGTAAATGGTTAATAATCTCATATTACCATAACAACAGAATTCCTCATTAATCTAGTGATCAGATTGTGGAAATTTTTTTGTTCAAATTTATATAGTTTATATAGTTTATTTATATAGTTGTTGTTATATGTACACACACAAACATACACACATTATATGTGTGTGTGTGTGTGTGTGTGAAGTCACATTATATTTTATATATAAAGAAATTCACTTTTTTTTTCAGTCCTGTAAAAGCAAAAAGCATATTAAAATTATGACTAAAATTTTGTATCCCTCAGCTTTAGCTATTTTTACAAACTATTGCTAACCTCCACCAATGTCATTGTCGGTAAAACTAAACAATCAGGTCACAAATCCTAGAATATGCAGTGACAAAATCTTATAGTAATTATTCAATAAAGATATATAAAAAAAACAGACAAACATGAGTGAAGATATAATTTAATAATTTGATGATGAACACAAGTGGAAGTTTTAAAACTTTAATAGCAATGAAGTTGGTTGGTTGGTTGGTTGGTTGTGTTTTATGGCATATCCACCTTTGTAGAAAATCTTAATGCCAAATCTTGTTTATATATATGTTAGATATATATAATTTGTAAATGAATAGTTTGTATGCAACAATTTTTAAATGAGCCAGCTTATTTGTTTGCACACAGATATTTTCAAGTATTACTAACACTAACAGTTTTACTTGCACACAGTTGAATGGTTTTAAGCATTGCTATTTAACACAAATAATTCTATTCAATGTTATTAATTCATTTTTACACAGTTAATCAGTTCCAAGTATTGCCATATAATACCTATAATTCAATTAAATACTCATTTGCTTTCACACAGTTAAACAGTTTTTAGTTTAGAAAATGATCAAATATATTTCTATTTGATGCATATATGGGACCTTAACTGGTACTACCACTCCGGGTCAGAGTGGACCTGAGAGTAATGGCAATAAAGGGGTACTCTACATTCCTCAAAGGACTGGAGCCCCATATTCAGATGCAATTTAACATCATATTCAGGACTTTAAAAATCTAAATGTTATAATGATGAAAAATCAGTTTCAAGACACAATACCACCCACTGATAAAGACACTATAATCAATTTTTTTAAGCAAAGATTCCAACTAACAATACAGAATTGAAAGATTTTCATACTGTGAGTGTGGAAAAATATTCCAATAATTATTTCAGCAAATCTCATGAGGTGAATGTCATCAAGACTTACAAGCAATAATCAAAAATAAAGACAGTCACAGCAAATATTGATTTGAAATAACTTCTTGTACAGAGGTGTACTTATTTTTGGACTGCTACAATGCTGTAAATTTTTTATAATAAATGCTACGTAATAATATTTGTTTTGATCATATAATGCTCCACTAGAAATTATAAAATTTTGGTATCTTTGGTTTAAAAGAAAATTAACTTTTTATAAAAATTCAAAATAAAGATGACAAGTGACTTTGTTGTGGAGCCAATAAGCATGTCGACACCACCAATGATTTAAGTTAAGCGTGCGAGTATGACAGCCAAAAGACAATGAAGGAGACAAAGACGAGATAACAATATAACAGATACAACAATTTATTCATCGAGTTTACAATGACGTATGTAAGTTCATGGATTGTTGTCAATGTTGTCAGCTAGATGGTTGATGTCGGTAGTTGGTATGGTCGAGAATGTAGAGAGGCAGCTAGTTGATCAAGGCGAGTAGCTGATGTTGGTTGAGGTTGTAGAGAGGCAGTTAGATGATCGAGGCAAGTAGCTGGTGTTAGTCGAGGTCATAGAGTGGCAGCTAGATGTTCGATGTGGGTAGCTGATGTTGGTCAAGGTTGGTAGATCGATGTCCCGGTTTTTGACTGTGCGTTGGATTAACCGGGGGTGTGTTGATGTGGTTGCTAGTCCGTACAGTGTGTCATACATGGACTAGATGCTGCAATGCTAGAGCATGTTGTCATTGTGGTTGGCAGTCCATACAGTGAGTCGTACGTGGACTGGATGCTGCATTGCTGAAATGTATTGTCAATAGGGTTGGTAGACTGTACAGCGAGTCATACATGGACTGGATGCTGCAATGCTAGAGCATGTCGTGGTCAAAGTTGGTGTTGGCAGCTTGGTCATGTAGAGTCGAGCAGGTGAGGTGACTAAGACTTAACCGTGTCTTAGAACTGCGGACCAAGTTTGCCATACCTTAGCACATGCGAAGTTAAACAAGTGAATCAGTGAGGCTAGGGCTTTGCCATGCCCCTAGCTGTGCGGACGTATCAGGAAGTGGGGCTAAAGGCTATGACGTATCAATAGCTCTGTGCCTTCATGCAAACGGACAAGAGAACCGACAGCTAAATCTAACCTGTACTTTAGCGCTGCACAGTCATGCAAACATATCGAGCAAACGGAGTGGAAGATTGCAGCTAAGATTGGTGGTATCTTAGCGCTGCGCAGATAGGGAAGTGGTAGCTAAAGGCTGCGCAGCAAAGCGGACGAACGGAACCAACAAATGGTTTGAGTCCTCTTCATAGTTGCCTCCTGGCCATCTATTTTGACAAGTCGGAGATACTCCAACCCACAGAAGGAGACTTCTAATGGTCCTTAAAAGGACCTTTTGGCAAGGCGAATGCAACCACGAGAAGTGGGATTCAGCCTTGAAGTAAGGCGAATGTGACCCCAAGATGTAGGATTCAGCCTTGGGGAGCCTCGCTCTGACAGCAGGCTCCTGAGAGCTTCATAAGATGAACTCCACTTTTCTTGACCTCAAGCTTTGTTTTAATAAAGGGAACAGTATGTCACACTTCTGTGCTACATAAAAATAAAGTTTGTCTATTAAAAATGGGCGTAGAAATAAAGTCCTTCTTTAGCCTGAGATAGGCTACAAAAGATAATTCACTCCATTTTAATAGAGTTACTTTTGACAGATGTGTTCTGTAAATGTTGTTAAATGAAATTTATTCCCTTTCTCAAGCTGTAAAGGCAAGCCAGGGTCATTGGATTTCATCATTTCCTGCTGTAGCTGGATGCCGTGTTTTTTTAGGTCTGAGAGTAATCTGATCTGTTTACGTTTGTGAACAGGTCGCGACAACTTTTTATGAAATATTCAATCATGCCAATTCAATATTTGTGACAATAAAAAGGCTACAATAGAAGCTCAAGACTTACCAAAATTAAGATCTGTGATATCACAGTTGAACACAAGTTCACCATTGACCCACAATTCCACAACATTCAAATCTGAAAGTTGTTTCAATTTCACATTGTGACCATCTTTTGTAAGCATTTCTGTTAAAAAACAAAAAGAGCATTCTCAGTAAACAACATTAGAAAAGCAATCAATTTTCCAATATCAAAATCCTCAATTGTTAATGTAATGAATGCTAACATAGAAAGTACCCAGAGTATCAGTGCATTCTAGCAAGAGTCAAAGTGTCATTCTTCAGGTCACTGCTTAGGATCAGTGTAGTTACAGAAGATTTGGGTAGATTAATACTAAATACTCAGCCTCTTGGCTCTCAGGTACCCCATACCTAAGCTTTGAAAATCCACAAAAGAAAAAAGTAAAAATTCATTCAAATTTCACTCCAGAGTGGAAAAATCTTTGTTTAAAGCTACCATATGATTCTATGAAAAGAAAGGCAGTAAATGCTCACTATATCAAGCCTTTTATTATCTGACAAGATCTATCAGAGCTTAAAATATTTGGCTATATTCTAGACAGCAAAATAAAGTAAAGGAAATATTTTTTAATTATTTCATAGTTTTTATTTCTTTATTTTTTAAAGGCCACCTATGGTAGTTATTAGGTTAATTTATAGAACTTATATCATAATTAATTGCTGATAAATAAATATTCTATAATTGATATTGAATAGTTATCTTCTTTGAAAAATTTTAATGACCAGAGTGAGTTTGAATGCTGCTCCTTGTTCTGATATTATTATCAAATTGTGAATTGGATTGGATATTGCTTTATTTTCTAAATCAGATCATTTTTGTTATTACAATAACATGCATAGGAATGTCAGATCATTATAATATAGACTAACTTAATTTAAAATAAATAACTACATAAGGAGAAGTACTCTATAATTAGTATTTAATTGTTATCTCCCTAGAGAAATTATAATGATTGGAATAAGCTCAGATATAGATCCTACACTATTATCATTTATTTTCAAATTGTTTTATTCTCTAACTTAGAACATTTTAACTTTCATTAAAATCTCACTACAATGGGCTATTTTTATTGTGTTATGGTAACATATATACAAAAATCAGATCCTTATTATATAGATTTTTACTTCTTTTGATTTAATCATTCAACTTGGAACTCTAATTGCCACAAGTGTTTTACATGTAATACATATGCAAAAAACAAAAAAAATGAATAAATGGCATTTATATTAATGGATGAGATGTTATTAGTCTCAGTCTTAATTCAAGTACCCTTGTGAAATGTTTGGTACTAATTGGGATTTGAGGTCCTAATTGGAATGTGGGTGGTATCACAAAAGCATGTGAACTAATCCCACTAAAAGTAAAGACATTATTGGAGATGTAACTAGTTTTTGGGTAGTTACTGGTTATTGGTAACATCTGGTGATAGAATATTTAGTCACATCCCTTTTCATCAAGATCCAATATTAGCATTAGTATATCCACTGATACACTAACACTGAATAAAATGAAAGTAAAACAAGCTCTTATACATATAGGACATTTAATATATATGAATAAAACATATAAGAAATATTACAATACATAAATGTATCCCAAATTGATGAAATGTGCACTTTGTTCAATGGATGAGCAGTATCTAAAAAGGTATACCAATTTGGTGAAAAGACTTGCTTGTGTTTTTTTTTTTTTTTTGTGTGGGTTTCATCTCAATAGCGAGGCAAATGATATTTGCTGAGTGGCAAGACCAAATCTGCTCAATGAACAGAGATACAGATAGAGATCTTATCCATTTGAAGAATAGGAACCGAAAGAGAAAGAGAAAGGGTCCTGAATTCTCACATGACCAATGAAGACATGATGTCCAAAGACATACCCACAAATCCAAGGGAAGACATTAATTGTCCCCTTGCAACATTTTTTCTTTAAAGTGAGCAGATTAACTCAGTTCATATTTCATACCTTTACAATAATCAAAACTACTTGAAAAAACAAATCAAACAATTAAATTTACTGGACTAGCAAAGAATGAAACAATTAAATCAATTAGAATACAGAACAAATAATTTAAGTTATTCAAATAATACTTTAAGTAATTTGTCAAATGTGAGCAAAGTGAAATATGAAGGGTTAAATGTTGAGGAGTCAAATTTGCATGAAAAGTTCATATACTTCTGATGTTACCCATATTCTAATATGGAATTCAGATTACTACCAATACCAATTCTTTTAAATCATAATAGAAACCATGAGAATAATTAATGTCTCTTACTGATTAAGCCTTCAAGTCGTTTAGTTCTGTAGTCAGTCATCCAACAGCTTTCATATGGGCCATAAAGAAGGAACACATTAGCATTCATTGGCATAATGGACTTCTCTAGAAAAAAAAAACAACATGTTTCTTGTTTCATCTTCCAATTAAAATTTAAAAAAAATCATCTAATTCCAATGTATTTCTAATGACAACAGCACAGAGGTGAAAAACCTTTTCTGTTTAAAAGTTAAATTGACATTTACTAATAAAGCTGAAATCAATCAATTTTTAGTGTGTTACAATAAAATCTAAAGTTTAAACTTTTAATTAATAA
This sequence comes from Sepioteuthis lessoniana, assembly GCA_963585895.1. Classification (NCBI taxonomy): domain Eukaryota; kingdom Metazoa; phylum Mollusca; class Cephalopoda; order Myopsida; family Loliginidae; genus Sepioteuthis; species Sepioteuthis lessoniana. Next base: position 27,588,615 of record OY757946.1, read on the forward strand.
CTTAGTCAAAATTTAATTAGTATTAATGTTGTATTAATAAAACTTTTCTCATCTTTTAATGTCTTTTTGATATTCCTTTTTGTGAGAATGCATTGGTTGTGGATGGCTACAATTGATGGTTTAGAAGGCTAAACATTTCTCATCTCTGCAATAGAGTATTCTTTTGGTACAGCAGTTTATCTTTTATCAAAAGTATTGGACACCCCCCTCCCATACTACAAATTCTTTTTTTTATTAAGACAAATGATGGAGTTTATAACAGGTTAGAACAATTTATAACCACTTAATATTTGGTAGGGTATCCATCAGTATCAAATTCATTTGATCAGATTCAAATAGATTTTTGTGAAACATTTAATTTCAGCTCATCTTGGAGTTGTGATGTTGCAGTGTGCTGCTGTTTTGCAGTTCTAACAATTTTTCCATCTTCAGATGCAGTGGGTTTTTTTCTCTTGACCACTAACTTCTTATTGATGATAATTTCCAATTTACATATAATTTTTGAAGAAAACATCAATTGATGAATGATGGTGATTCAATTTCTTTGCAATATCATGAAATGACAGTCCACAATTATTGTATGTCACAATTTGACCTTGTTCAAACTCAGATAACTGCTTACTAGCCATTAGCAAAGGACTAAGCAAAAATTAGGATATCAAAATCAGGAAAAAAATTCTCTGAAATTTCCTACTTTTAGTATATCTGTGAATTTTCTCTTTAGAAAATTATAACTTTTCACTACAATTAAAGGAACTTTGACAACAATAATCAAGGAAAATAATAACTTCCAATGTGTGTTAAAAACATTGAAGTTTCATTAAAATTTATAGCAATAATAAAAAATGCTTCGATTATTTCCCTGTCTGTTTTTTTTTTGTCCAATACTGTAATTATTCTTTAAATTTTTTTGAAAAGAAACAGAAACTCTAAACTGATAATGAAAAATTAGTGTTTATTCTTATTTACCTATTTTGCTTTATCTACAATTTTTTTTATAGTTAGTTATTTGTTAAGATACACATACAGAATGAAGATTTTTATATAAATAAGCATACACACATTTTTATGTACCAAAAGAATACTCTTAACATGTTAAACTATCTATGAATAATCTGAAAGTACAGTCAGCCATTTATGTGAGATATAGGAGTGCAGAGCTTCCATATAAGTGGAAAAACTAAGAACATCTATATCCTTCCACCAAATTATCTATAAATAGTCTGATACTCTTAATAAAGTAGAACATTTATCTTAAATAAATAAACCCCAAATAATTCTTTTTATGAAAAGTTAATTTTATTCTAAACCAAAGATATCAACTTTTTATCATTTCTAGTGTAACATTAGAAATTCAAAGTAGATATCTTTAGGTATTATTTACTACCAAACTCTACAGTATTTACACTCTGTAACTAAAAATATTCATTAATCAGTCTAAGATGAAGTACACGCTTTATAGATATCTATGCAATATCATTTCTGGTTACGGAGTTTGTAAATAATAATATCCACTTTGATTGTATAATTTTCCACAAGAAATAACAAAATTCTGGTATCTGTGATTTAGAAGAAAATTAACTTTATTTTGCATAATAAATATTTATTTTTTGACATAATAGTTTTAGTTACTCATTTATTCATTCATTCCTTGCCTACATAGAGCTAAAACATGGCAGTCTTAACCCACTTGTTTGATCCTGCGTGACCAAACTACCAGCACTAACCGCAGACCAGCTCCAGTATTGCAGCATCTAGTCCTCAAATGACCAACTACTCAGACTAGCATCAACACTTGAGACTACATTGACACACTCCCGGTTAAACTAAGGTACTGCACAACCAAGACATCGATCATCAAGCTGTCTCTACCAACAACAATGATCACCAACTCTCTCTACCAACAACGATGATCATCCAGCTGTCTCTACAATCAATGATGACCACCAGCTGTCTCTACTATCAGCAGCTATTCCACTAGTCGTCTCTACAATTTCCATTGTCAATAAGACCATAATTCTGTAATTTTGCTTTGAGCAAATCCACTTTGCCAACCAGGGGATCATATTTACTGGCATGAACATAGCGGTGTTATAAGACTTGTCCTGGTACAGATAGCCATTGTGGTAATGAATGGCCATTGGGGGTACCAAGAGAGTCTTTCATGTAGCATAACATTTGTGGCTGTGTACAGTAAAGACTTGATCAAGTGTGATATCTCAGATAGCGCTCGCCCTCATTGAGATTCCAGGATGTTAAGGCTTGTTTATTATTTTTCCAGATGATATTGTTGTAGTGTTCACATTTTCCATTCCCTCACAGGTTATAAGGTGTTGCAATACCTAATTTTGTCAGGTATTCCCTTAGTTCCTAGATAAGAATGAAAGTTCCCATTCAAAGTGAATATATACAGGCATTCCAAACACAGTGAATAGTTAGTTTAGACATCAAATAACTATTTCCATTGGCATGTTCAAACATGGGAAGGCAAAGGAGAAGAGTAAATACTCATCTACTAATGTTAGTAAGTAGCAGTTCCTAGAAATAGAAGGCAGAGGTCTGTTGAAATCCATATTGATTCATTCCATAGGTTGTTTGGGTTTGATAAAATGGAACATTCTTGAATGGTTTTAATCTAACACAAATAGAACACTCAGCACATACTCTGTTCACCTCCTCAATAGAATAAGGAAGGTTCTTCTTATGAAATGAAACAGTCTAGTTATTCCTAGATGGCAGAAGCAGTGTAGAGATTGCTAGTTTCTCCATGTTAATGGTAGCCTCACAATGAACTTTTGAGAGTGTGTCTACTAGAATATTATTCTTACCTAGTCAATACATTGTATTGTACTTGCAGCATCCCAATTCCATTCTCTACAGTTGGATTTTGTTACTTTTTATTTTTCCAATCCTTTTCAAATGAAACATAATTGATAGCCATTCAATCTGTGACAATTGTGAATTTTCATCCTGACAAGTAATAAGACCTCTTTTTTACTGCCTCTATTATAGTGCAGGCTTCTTTTACAACAGATGCAAGCTTGCATTCTGTAGGAGTGAGTATGTGGGAAAAGAACATGACCAGCTTGCTTCACATTCACTGCAATAGCCATACTAGAAGCATCAGTTTCTACTACAAGAGGAATAATTTCATCAATGGAATGCCACAATGCTTCTCTGATTTCCTTTTTGAAATTATTGACGGCTTTCTCTGCATCCTGGTTGAGAGAAAATGTTTCTGCGACCACTAGTGGTTTAATCTTATCAGAGAACATTGGGATCCACTCAGAATAGTATGAAAATAAATCAATAACTTAGCATAAGGTGATCTTGACTTTAAGGACTGGCAGTTCCTTAAGGAGTTTTGATCTCTCCACATCAGGTCTTAGCAAGCCATGGTATAACCCAGGAAATTGATTGATTTGATTGAAATGATTGATTTCTTTTCATGGAATCTCTCAAAATTTTTGTCATGTTCTAGCAGAATCATTCTAGTAATGATAATGTTGTCTATGTAAATGTATATTTCACAATTGGAAACAAGTTACACTAGTCATGACTACAAACAACTCTGAAAACTGATAGAGTTTATCATATGCTTTGAATGCTATGTAAATTTATCCTCACTTTGAATGAGTATCTGGTGGTAGGCACTTTTCAAGTCCAAAGAACTAGAGTATTTAAAGTGCAAAATTTCATTGATGAGATCATTTATCATTGGGAGCTGGTACACATCAGAATTAGAGAATCTGTTGATGGTCTGGCTATAATCAATAACTAGTCTCCTTCATTGACATTCATTGGTTACGATTAGGAACTGAGCTTTCCTTGATGACTCTCTTCCACAGCATCATGTCAATCTTAGTATAAACCTCTTGTTGTTATTTACTAGTCTCTGAGATTTAGTAGCAATAGTTTTACAATCTGGCATTAGGTTAGAGAGCAGAGATGGTATGTCCACCAAAGTAGAAGAAATACTGCAAAAGGAACAGTTTGAAATATGAAGGCCTTTCTTTGTACCACCAAAATTGAAAGATACTTTGGAGTGCTGATTCATAAAGTCCTGGCCTCAGATTACACCACACCAATATAAATTCAGTAGCTCATTTTAACAGTGCTATGAAGGCAGAAAATGTGTCAGCCAGATATGGTCACATGATATATGCCCTATGAATTACCATGCACTAAAATATTGCAAAACTTTTGACTCATTCTAGTATATATAGGAATTAGTTATGGTGATAAAATATCATATGTCCCATAGTTGTTGCATTCAGTATATGAAATTTATAAGCAAATGTAGAAGTTATTATGGGACAAAGATAGTTTTAATAATAAATTTATATGTAAATATAACAATTATTATGGGATAGAGGTGAAAGTTAAAATGGTGATTTGATTTTCAATCTAAATGTGTGTGTGACCATTTTCACAATAATCTCAAGTACAAATATTTTAAATTTCTGTTATCCGCAGATTATTAACTTTTTCAAAATTAATAAATTTTTTAAAAAATTAAATAATTTTTTTTCAAAATTTATTAATTAACCCTAAAAAAAACAGGTTTTGAACCATTAAGTCCTCAAAGCTATCGCTCAATAGCCATTTTAACTTTTTGAATTAATTCTTTTTTTTTAACATTATGGTATAGTTGGCCTAATGAGTAGAGTATTCGCCAATGGTTTGGAAGACTGGGGTTCAATCCCAGGTTGAGTCATACCAAAGACTCAAAAAATAGTACTTGATGCCACCTTGTTTAACACTCACCATTATAAGGTAAGGATAAAGGATAAAGTGGAGCAATCCTGGGAATGTAGTAGTGCCCTTTCCTACACCTCGGTGTAATAGCAATTGAAAAAGGAGCCTTCAGGTGACCCTCGACTAAGGTCATCAACTTTACTTTACTTACATATTTTACTAATATACTTTTTCATATCCCAGTCAGCTGGGGCTCTAGAATACACTGACTGCATCTCTGCAGAGGGATAAGACCCCCAATGAGTGTCCTAGAGCTTTGGTGAATGTGGAGTACCCCTTTGTCATTACTCCCAGATCCACACTAACCCAGAATGGTAATACCTGTTAGGGTCTCATCTACGGGTTAAATAGAGCTGTTTAATCATTTATTATACTAGAAACCATTTAACTGTGTAAAAACAAATGATTAATATCAAATTGAATCATTACTATTAGACAGAAATACTTGAAACCATTTAACTGTGTGCAAATAAATGAGCTCAAACCCATTTAAGAAATGTTACCTAAGAATTATTCCCTTAATTATCATATGCATAAACAGGATTTGGCATTAAATAACCAACAAAAGTTGATATACCATTAAACCAAATAACCTAACTTGAACTATACTTGTTCATAAATATAAAAAAATATAAAATATAAAACTTCTGTAAATCACAACTGGTAGAATTTATCCACAAACTACATACTATATCCAGATATGAATAATTTAAATAGAAAGCCAAGTTTAGTGACCTAAAGACAGATAAAAATTGGGTACTTTTCTGATAGTACAGTCCAATCTAGAATGCTTAGAAAATGTGGTGCGTGTGGTGACACACTATGCCTGAGAACCATTTTAAGTTATCACGATGATATGTTTACAATTGAAAAATTTCAAAGAAACAAATCTAATGCAAAACAAATAATTAAATTTATAAAAATACATCAGAACAATTTAGCCTATAAATATATAACAAAACAACCTACATTCCAAACATTCCAGAAGAGAAGTTACTAACCAAAAATTGCCCTAAATTGTCCAGTCACATCAGTAAATCCTTTTGTGGAATGCTTCAGGCATAAGAGAATCTGAACAACTCTTTTTAGTGCAGTACTTTATTTATATGCCTCTCTGCAAGAGCAGATTCAACACAAGGTGGTAATTTTATATGGAGACCCAGACATGTACAAGTGAATGATGATAAAAAGTGATCAGCCCCGTTGGCATTGCTCTTTTTGGAACACCTACATCAAGGACTGACCCGGATCATTTCTTTTAGTGTAATGAGATAAGCACTGACTAGGAAGATAAACCCTGAAACTGGACTTGCAGTAATTCAGGTCCCACAAGCATGAGTTAATGTAGTGTCGACAATCACTATCTTAATCTCTCTCTCTCTCTCTCTCTCTCTCTCTCTCTCTCTCTCTCTCTGTTCTAGTTTTCCAAATATTCATTTGAAACAACTAACCTGTAACAGTTCTGGCAAAATAATACATATAATTGTTTTTATATATATTTTTAGTATCCCAAAATCTGTAAAAATTGGAACAATATGTCTTATTTACTGTGTTGTCATAGTAACAAAATAACCGGAACAGGAAGTCATAAGATTTTTTTTTACGTGTTGGAATCAGAACCGAGGTTTTTAAAAGAATTACACAATTATTTGACATATGATAAAAATTACTATAGCTCAAAATACTTTTTTCTAATTATTTATTTTTCATCTTTTTTTTAATGGAAATTAAACTAAACTTTCAAAACATGTAAAGTCGTGTAAAAAATGTTATTAAGAAATTTGTTATGCTAAATTCAAAATTCAGCAATTACTTTTATTTGCACTTGAGTTCGGCTAAATAAAAAGCTAAACAAAAATACATTATGTCTAGTTGATCTTAACCATATTATCAATTATGGAGATTTTTTGTTTTTATTTTCAGCGATCTCAAATTGTCTTCGAAGCTTGTTAGAATACCTTTTAAGTAATTTGGATAACTTAAGTTTTAAATGAGAAGGGAGGTAACTCAACATAAAATCGTCTGATGAATTTTTGAAAGAATAATACAAAATCTAAATACAAAATCTAATTTTTAAATAATTCAACTTAGAGATACACGACATAAAAAGGTAAATAAAGCTTTAACAACGAAAAAAGTTAAATAAAACAATTTTTTAGAGCTAAAACATTTAACAATTTTTAAATCGTAAAATTATCGATGTGTCTAAAAATATAAACTACAATTAATTTTAAAAAATTTTCAGTTTTCAAACATAATGATAATATTCCCAGGGAAAACTAAGATTAATAAATTGTTAATATTCTAAGTAATAATTATTTGAGCAACTATCTACTGACAAGGAAGAAAAATATTTTTATGGTCGGATGAAATATTTTTATTTCAGCTTTGTTGGTAATTAATTTATTTGATTTAAATTCATATTCTCTTTTCTTGATAATGTTTATTTCATCAACACGCGCACATACACACACACAAATATATTATTTATTTATATAAGTCATTAAATGCGTATTTACTTTAAACTTTTTGATAAATATCATGAAAATTAAATATTCTTCTAGCTCCTAATCCAGTTAGTTGTAAGTACAAATAAAATATCCACAACCCAAGTGTATTTTCAATATACAAACATAAATTACTAATTCCAAGTAAAATTTGCAATTCAAAATATCACTGCACTATAAACTACAAATGAACATTGGTTTAATTTTAGGCAGTCACGTCGTTCCTCAAGCGGTCCATTATCTTTTGTCATCCCAAAACGAATCATATCTGGAAAACTTTATTTAAAAATTTTATTTAGTCATGTCCTATTGTAATATTACATCTGGATATAATATAATAAAAATGTATATAAATATATATTAGGTCTACTTCAGACATTTTTACTAGATTAGCATATATGTAAGTATCTGGAATATTCTGATTTTAATAGCGATATCAGTGGTATTAAAACACCGTTGAAATTAATTAAAACTCTCAAAGCTTCATTTTATAAACAAGAAAATAAAAAACGAAATGAATATTCTTGATTTGATCAGTGCCAAGACACAAATGGAATAACCTTTAAAAAATAAAATAAAATGAAATAAATTATCTCAATGTAAATCATAAAAATTAGTCTTTGTTTTTTTAAATATATTTTCCAGAATTGTCTTGAATCGGGATGTGCCACAAGATATTTTTTAGTGCAGAAATCCACAGTAAGTGGATGGCATAGTGGATTAAAAACTACCTACTTCCCATAACCCAATCTTGTTTGTGCATTAGGGAGGTGCTGCCTGGGGAATAGACCTCCACGAAGCACTGTCTTGTTCGAAGACGAAACAGGTTTTTAAAAAATCGATGTCTTTCATATCATTATTAAATTTTTCCATTATTATTTTTTTTTAATGAAATGGCTTTTGAAATTCCTTTAGAGTGGTCTCTGAAAATGAAATAAGTGAAAAAAAACTATTTTTCAAAATAGGATACAAGAAAAATAATCATATTCTATTACAAAAACTATATAGAATAAATACTATGGAAAAAGAATTATTATAATATACTTTATTTCTTCTCTTTATCATCTTTCTTTTTTTACTTAATTTTTTTTTTAAATGAGTGGAAACAGGAAAAATTTCAAAACTATTATAAGTTAAATTCTTTATGAAAGTATGAACAGCTATGATGTATTTTATTTTACTTTATTGTCAGCTTAAAATACGGGTTACAGTAATTAAAAAATTAGCAGCTAACGTTTTTTAATTGCTAAGGGTAGTTCGTTTCCTCTTGGCATTGCCAAGTTTTAGAGAACAATCCATGAAGTTTTGGTATGAAAGCTTTTAAGTACAATAAAGACTGTTTTAAACTAATCCACACCCGTTCATCCCCTCTCTCTCTTACGTACTAAAGTACGAATGAAAAATATACTAATATACACGCACTAATGGAAGTTCTTCCGGGACATTATTTCTGCTCATATATTCATTTTGCGTATTGCCATATTCAGTTAACAGTTTTCAAAATATTTTAAAATCATTACCGTACTTGTGAGTAAGTCGATCTAAGTCGACTATTGACATATGATTATAAAAATCATCAAATAATGACTTTTTAAAAATATGAACCTTAATATGACACTAAAAAAGTTTTTTAAAATTAAAAAAAAAATCAATCTTTCTTAAGTTAAGAATTCAAGAAGGCACAACATGCGGTCTGGCATATTGCAACTGAAGAAACAATAAATTTATTCTAAAATGTAAAGGTATGGGGAAAAAAAACTTCAAATAAATTGAAGATTATTTTTTTGTGGAAAGTTAAATTGAAATTATAAATTGTAATTTTAAAGTGTAAAATCCATAATTCTGTGCGGGATTGTAATTGCAAAGAAAACAAACATGGCTGGCCGAGTGTTATTTCGTCGTCTGCAATGTTGTTTTTCACCTAATGTAAGAGTCTGCGTTTGTCTTGGGAGGTAAGTTATTGCAATGGAAATTACCCATGACTCTAAATTTGTTTTTCTACGAAGTTTGTGGAATTTTAATTTATTGTTTTAATATAAAATCTAGATTGCACCAAAAAAAATTACGTAAAGAAGAAAACGCAAGGTCATTTATCTGTCATATATATATATATATATATATATATATATATATATGAAGTAAACTTCTTAAACTTTTTATTGATTTTGAACTTGTATAAAATCTTTTTTTTTTTTTTTGATTATCAGTTTTATTTAGAATGGATCGAGTAAGAAACTTATATTTACAATGTCTAATATCTCCAAAACAAATTCAATGATTTTAAATAATCAGTGTGCATATTAAAATAATGAATTTGAAAGCTTCACTTTTTGGAAGAAAAAAAAAAGAGCTTTAAAGAATTTATCGGTTATTCCTATATATATATATATATATATATATATATATATATATATATATATATTAAAGCTACCCGGGCATTAGAATACTATTATTTTTAATGTCCTATTGGAATTTTCCTGATATGAAAATAAGCGCAAAAAAAAGAAAATCACAAACCTTTGTTAACAGTCAAAAATAGGTTCAGTGTTTTTACAATTTAGAAATATTAAAACATTGCACAAAATATTACTTAATGCGTCTAGAAAAGATTTTTTATAGAAGTTAGAGTAAGACCAGATTTAAGTCGAAAGAGGTCCCTTCATTCATGTTCGCCTCTTCCTTTATGTATATTAAAAATATATATTTTGTTTAATTTGTACAATATCCAACAATTTTGAACTTATTGCATGTCTGTGTTCAGTGAAGTGTAAAAATGAGTAAAGTAGACTACATTTTGCAAAGCTAAAATAGCCACATCAAAAATCTCTATAGAAAAAAAAGATGCATCAAAATTTCACTTGAGCCTCTTCAAAGTGCCTCATCAGATTTAGAAGCCCACTCCAAACTGATGGGCCCAAATAAACTATTATTTCAAATTAGTTCAAAGGAGCCCTAAAACAAATCTCTGTTTTTATATCCTTATGTTTTTTAGTTCTTGTCTTAGGGACCCTTCAGTACTGCATTTTATACTTCTAGGATAGGTAGCAACAAAATATTAAAATCATAAAGATTTATATGATGTGAAATATCAATTTTGGTGTATGTTAAATTTCATTTTGCTTTTTAAAAAGTTCAAATAAATGTTCTGTAAAAGACTGGAGAAAATTCTGTAAATTATTTCTGCCCACTAGAACTGAAGATATTTGTGTTTGAAAAATTGTTTTACAATAATATTTTATTGTGATGTGATAATTTGCATGAGAAAATGTTTAGACAAAAAAACAGCCAGGTTTAAAAAATTTGCTTATTATTTGATTTGTTCCGAACATTACAAATCTCAATTAATCAAAAAGCCATGTTATGTGTGGATCAGTTTGTTGTATTTTGGAGAAATAACTCAACTCAACATGATCATCATAAATGCATGCTGACAGCATGGATTCCCTTATTTCCTATCAACCACTGTTCTTTAAGTCCTCTAGACGGTATCCAGTGTCTGCACAGAACTGATGGATCTAAGTTTTTGCTGATCAGCCAACACCAGTGTGTCCATATATGGGAGTATATTGGAGAACGTTATTTACTTCTCTAGCAGTGTCCAGTATATCTTTTTCGTCTTACTTGGATGGTTTGTGTGATGGGCCATACACCTGCTTAATTTTTTAGTCAACATGCATTCATTGACAAAATTTATTAGGTAAGATTAGGAAGGAGAATTAAGTGATCCTCTCTCTGTATGGATAGCATAATGAAAATAAACTACTTCTTTCTCATAGATTGAATTAATCAATTACTTGTTGAAAAAGTAATAGATGTCGATATGATGATTTATTAGTGCTGTCAGTAGGGCTTAGAATATGCTGACTGTATCCTACGCAGAGGGATAAGATCCCGCCCCCCGAAATAAGATTGTCCTAGCTACAACACTGCATCTGATAGTGAGGCTCCATTTGTGAGAGGGAAGTCCCCATAGCATGTGTTGAACAGCAGTCTTGAAGTAAATGTGTTTGAACTTTACTCATGATATTATATTCACTTTTGGATTAATACTTTTGGGAAAGGTATGGACTCCCTTTTCCCCACACTATGGTTTGAATAGTATCACTGCTGTTCTTCTACAAAGATGTCTTTGGCATTGAATAACCCATGAAGGTTGATGTGCCATTAAACAAAGAACTCAGATTAGTCCATTTATGGAGAGTGTGGTGTACTCCTTCATTACCATTACTCCTAAGTCTACTCTGACTCAGAGTGGTAGTCCCTGTTAGAGTCTCATCTATGGTCAAATAGATCTCTTTAAAAATTATTCATATTTGATAGGACCATGTGCAAAAAAATTTTTCAGAAACAACTACACAAAATGTAAGTATGAACATGGTTCCTGAACCTCTAGTCATAAAATAACCCAAGACATGCCATTAAAATTAATCAAAATTATTTATATTTCTTTATTTTAATCAGAACACCTGCATCCACTATATCAACTTTGGCATCAAGAACTACAAGTTTGCTTGATGTTTCTTCGAAAAATGCCCAAGGACAGGAACATGGGCCAAACTTCAGCCAGCCAAGTAAGTTGCATTATTTGTCATCATTTTTTTATTAACACAATGGATCAATAAGTTCATAGCCTGACATGTAGTTGTTATTTTTTCTTTTTCATGCTACTATAGAATTGCTGATCAATGAAAGGAAGTAAATCAAAATATTTGAAGAGTTAGTATCTCTCAACTGCAGATAACAATGTGAAAACAATGCTTTACAGGATACTATACCTATCAAAAATAGTATTATATCAAGGATAATTATGTTAAAAACTACCATATTTTTATGGATTTAATGGAAAAAAGTTCTATAAAACACCAATTTTTTTATTTGAAATTTTTACTGTATAATGCTCAGTCTGTGATTAATATTCACCACTGAATCAAGTGCATTGATATGGAAAGAGTATGTGCAAAAATAAATATTTGTTTTATATATAATTCGGCTATTAGATGAAATTTCTTTTATTTTAGTGCTTTAGAGACTGTGAAGAAGAGTTTTTCAGTGTCCACTCAGCAAAATCATTTGCTTAAAATAGTCTTAGAAATAAATCTGTGTGATATCAGCTAAATTCAAATTGGGACCAGTGTGCTGAAGTTGTACCTAAGAAGTAATTACTGATGATGAAGCTCCCGTCCGGAACCTTTGGAAATGTGGAGTATCCTTTTATTGCCATTACTCCCAAGTCCGCTCTTTCCTGGAGTGGTAGTAACTGTTAGGGTCCTACTTATGTGTCAAATAGAACTGTTTAATCATTTACCATTGAACTGTGTGCATATATATTACAGGATTTAGCATTAAATAACGTAAATGGGTTCATATGCATACACAATCAACCAACCTTCAGTGCCATTATTCCCTCATCCACTCTGACCCAAACTTGTTATACCTATTAGAGTCCCATCTGTGGGTCAAATAGAACTATTTAATCATTTATTGTACTTGAAACTATTTAACTCTGTGCAAACAAATGATTGACATCTAATTGAATTATTAGTATTACATAATAATCCTTTAACTGTGTGTAAACAAATGTTAAATAGAATTATTAGCAATACTTGAAACCATTTAACTGTGTACGAATAAAACTATTAGTGTTATAGCAATATATGAAACTATTTAAATTTGTGCAAAGAAATGACCTCAAGCTCGTTTAAAAATGTTACCTCCAAAGTATTTGTTTACAAATAACATATATATATATATATATAAGTAGTATTTGGCATTAAATAACCTACAAGGGTTGATATGATATAAAACACAACTAACCATAATTACTGTAAAAATCAACTCAGTCAACTTAAGAGTTTCATCTCCAAATTCACTCATCTAGCAATCAATTAATCTAGCTATTGAGTGTTTTCTCAGTATTCTAGTAATTTAAGAAATTTTTTCCTCTTTCACAGGACGTACAATGTTTATCCAGACTCAGGACACTCCCAATCCAAATAGCCTTAAATTCTTACCAGGAACCCAAGTTTTAGAATCAGGAACCATGGATTTCCCCACATTGTCTTCTGCACACTGTTCTCCACTTGCCAAGTAAGATCAACTCTCATAATTTTTAATCTTTGTTATTATTGTCCTTCATTTTCTTTAATAATGTTTTTTTTTATAGAATAAACCAACAATTACATTACAACTTTATTACATTATCTACAGAACATGAAATGAACAATCCTATTGAGTTACTAGATAATAATAACAGGTTGTCTCTCATCATGAAGTGATTGTTAACAAGCTAATCTTGTCAAGTGTTTATTAGTATAGCATGTTAGATCCTCACTGGATGCCACTAATCTGATTTTCACTCTTTCAGAATCATAATAACTATTATTTTTTATTTACGTTTTTTAGCACTTGCTTTTTATGCCTATAGGTTCTGTCATTCTAAAAAGACCACTTAAAGAATACATGGATATTTTTCAATTTTTATTAAAATAAGATGGTGGAGTAATAATTAAGAAGAAAATAAGTCTATTTAAGACAGCCTGTATTTCTATGATGAGCATTTAAAATGAAATCAAACTTTTTCAAAAACAAATTTATTGGTTTATTGACAGCTTAATGAGATTTTTCTCTTTTAAAATATTCTTCTCTCTCCACTCTTAATACACCATTCTTTGTGGATATTTTTCCTCTAGTTGTGGAATGCATTTTGGAAGTTGCTTTCAGGGATAGTGAGCAGGTCTCATAACAAATTTTATTCTATTGTCTGAAATTCACTGTTGTTCAGGGTGGATTTCTGCTTTGGAAATGAGCAAAACTCTGCAGGGCAGCTTAAGTACAAGATTTGCTTCAGATATGCCCAAAATTCTCAAGGTGTTGTTCGTTCATATGAGAAGTCATTTAGATTTGAGATTGTCTTTCCAATTTAAAATGCTGATAAAGCTCAAACAATTCTCCTGATAATCTTATTGCAACATTAGAAAATTCTGTAATTTTTTTCTTAACTTGGAATAATTTCAAACGGATACTTTATTGTCAACTTGCTAGTGAGAAAATTGTCTCTAACATGTGTAGAACATTGTCTCTAACATGTGTAGCTCAATTACTAACAAATGTGCCATGTTTTTTATACAAAAGTTTATGGTCAATGATACATGACACTTTAGTTTTGAGCACACTAAACATACTCATTGGTAATCTGTTTTAAAAGTTTGCTTTGGTTTGGTTTTTGAATACATCTTACGTTTCAAAATAATTTTACCAGTTTTGGTGTTTCATATCAATTTCCACTGTTATCATGTTACAAAGGGTCAAATTCCTTATACAAACTAATTAGTGAATTAGTAAGTTCAAATTTCGACCACATACAATTATTGATATCCCTAAGTAAGAAGATGAAACTGAAAAATATCACTTTACTCTATTTTAAATAATGATTTTCCTATATATGGATTTAATCACAGCAAAGAAAAGACCCAAAGCTTTATTCATTATGGGACTAAAAATATAAGCAAAAAAAAAATGAAGAGCTGGCTGGCCAGTTTCGTTCCTCACTCAACAGAGCTAAAATCGAGAATATTGTATTTAAAAAAAAAAAAAAAAAGATATGGGAAATATCTCAGGTGGAGAAAAAAAAATGATTGTATTGGAGACTATATCGAAATAATATTAAGTCCCAGCAGACATTCTCCCTGTTTACCGAGAGACAGTCTGATGGACAAAATATAAATTGTCTCCAATATTTTAAGATGAAATGAAGAGTGTGACTTGCTCAGGATAGTGAACAAGTCCACACTAAAATTCTCAGCACAGTCACAATTATTTATAAGGAGTTCTGCTATAGAAGATCTGTATGTATTAAGATTATCACTTGGGCCACTAGTAAAGTTACATATTTTCGTTGTTTAATTCTAGCATCCAGCCTTTGGTTAGTTCTTCCTATGTAGTGTGAACCACAACTTCACCTAAATGAATAAATAAGAGAATTATTATGATGAGGAGAAAGAATGCCTTTACGGATAGATGCCAGAATTGGTTTAAAGACAATCTGTGCATTGGCGGAAAAATAACATTTCTGTACAGGTTGTAAGATTTGCTTAGCAAATCTTTCACTAATTCCACCCAGCCAAGGGAGATGCAAATAAACAGGGCACCTTTGTACTGATACCTGTTTAATTTTGTTATATACAATATTCACCTTGATTTTAGCACTTGAGTGAGGAGTGAAACTGGTCAGCTAGATTGTCACTTTGGTTTTTTTTTTTTGTTTTTTTAATGACTTTGGTCATAATCAATAAAACTTTGGGTCTTTTCATTACCTTGATTAAATTCTATACTCCCCAAAATATCTTTTGATACTTGAAGACCCGGTACAATACAATTCTATCTCAATCCATAGATTGAATGTCATTTTAAAAATTAAAAGCAAAATCAGAGCTATAAAAGCCAATATATGATTTCTACATTTTTGCATAGACTATAAAATATGTCCCCCTTTAATTACTATTGGAATTAAAAGGGCAAAATTACACCCTGGACCTAAGATAGAAAAAGTATTTATACATAACATTCTATCCAAGTTTTCTAGTAGTCTTGCAAGTCTGAATAGGAAATATTTAAATCTATGCAATGAGTTTCTCAGCACATTGTCCTTTTTCGACAAAATGTGATTTTACCGTTATGTTGTACTTGTTCATGAGCATAGCCTTACTAACTTATTGTCTAAATATCATAATAAGTGTCAACATTTAATTTATAAAAAATTTAGGTGTTCTGAGCAAAATATGAGCAAAAATCTTCTTAATCTCTTTATGTTGTCTAACCTATTTTAGCTCATGGTTTGGATTTCTGTATCTCCTCAGGTACCAAATGAGAGGAGATCTGGTTCTTTTTGCACAAATTAAAAGACTTGAACCTATTTCTACAACTCATGTGGAGGATCTTAAATCTAGGTTGAATGACCTCGCATTTGCATATAAATTGCATACAGCTATTATGGTATTATTTCATTTGCTTTCTGAATCCCTCTAATTCAAGAAGCCAGTTATATTCTGAAATTTATTGTGATGTTTTGTTAAACAAGAAGTCATTTTTAGCTGATTTCCATATCCTATTCTAACTGTATGATCTTAACTCCATTTAGGAGCCATTTATATTCCCAGTAAGCCAAAGATGATTTTATATTTGACTTTGATATATTTCAGACAATTATTTCGAATTGATGGTGTCAAATCTGTTTTTATGGGAACTGATTTTATTACCATTAACAAGGTAAGAATTTTTTAGTTTATCGCTGTGAACCAAACAAGTTCTATTAACAATTATGTATATATAGATGAGTATATTAACCTTGTAAATCCATTAAACAATCATTTCTGTGTATGAAGGAAAGTGATAACTTTGTGAATAATTTAGTGCTGAAAGATATCTTTGTATCTCAGCTAGGGTCATTCCATGTCAAAACACCAGCAAAAAGTTGAAATCTGCACCCACTGACATGGAATTACTTGAAAAATGTTTCCATTCATGAGTTTGGAAAGTGTGCCAAATTATTTTGTGCTAGACTTTCCCATTCCAATTTTAAGGTGGGGGTATAATTTTCCTATTTTGCCTTGCAATGTTGCTGAATCTCAGTGTTTTTTAAAAATTAAAGAAAAATACTTCCATACCTTCAATATTTCTGAAATTTGTTATGTAGGGCAAATAAGAAGTTTAAAATCTAAATATTTAACTATTTTAAGCCTACATCTGATAGAAAATTTTATTTTACTCACCCAAATACATGACCCCAAAATCAACTTTTCACCTATGTAGCTTACAGTCAGTCTATAGAAAATATGTCCTCTTCAATTTTCATATTTTTTGCCTAACATCTACAATGTCTGCTCAAGTTCACCAAAAAACTTTGTGAGGATTTTAAGTCTACTTTAGAAGATATGACCCTGCCAAGTTTAGAGTTTTTTTCTCATGTATGTGCAGGATTTTCAAGAAAGATTATAATTAAAGACAATCATCCTAATGCTCCATGACCTCTAAAATGTTGATATTGTGCTAAGTAACTTCTTAAATTATTCAATAAGATTCTTTTTATTAATTTTAAAAAAATAATTTAAATGTATTTTGGAGGTATTACTTTTTGTACAGATAAATTGTCTTTAAAAAGTGGTAAACATTGCCTGAGTATGATAATCAACATTGCTTAGAAAATTTGTAAATGGCGCTTAACAAATGAAGTTAAAAGAAATTCTTTCTGTTTGTTTCTTTTAACTTTATTTTGGTAAATTATTTTCATGAAACAAAAAAACATTTGATTTTTTTTTTTTTTTCATTTTCAAAAAAGTTATATGATAAATGTGAATCTTTTAAAAGATGATATTTGTAGTTGGCACTAAACATATTTATGTAGTCGAAGGAAATGCTTTCATAACTTTTTTAAAATTTTCATTTTTATTTTTTAAATAATTTTTCAAAATTATTTCCATGAAACATAATTATTTGAATTTTGTTTTATTCCGATGAAAATCATAATAAAAATGAATATACAAAGAGTCTTTTAAAGATTACATTTTAAACTACATTATGCACTAAATTTTGTTGTGTATATACACTAAATTGTTTTGGGTATAAACTTTTGCAAAGATGATTTATCCATCTTGGACAAATTATAAACTCTACCATTTCCTGTTGTAGGAACATTAACAGTGCACAGAATATTCATTAATGGTACAAAATATATATCCTTCAAATCTTCTTTCCAGTAAAATGAATGGGATGGAAGAGCTGGGTGCATGAACTTAATCAGCAAGTCCTTATTCTCCATATCAATTTCCAGGACCATGCCAATCTAAATTTTATTGTCGCACTTGCAACAAACATATCCTGAAACAAAAAAAATTACTGGTTTTTCTTCAGCCCCAATAGAAAAGTCATATATTAGATCATAGTTTTCATCTTCGCTACATTGTTTCATAGTTATTTTATCTCTGGCGAGTGGAATAAATTGATGAAAACTTCTGGTTCTTGGGACTGTGGATGCATTTTCAAATCTCATGGTGAGACTCCTCCTCACTTCCTCTATTTCTTCCTTTTCAAACAGAATGAATTTGATACCTTCAATTGCAGATTTACAATATTCAAACATAGATTCCGTGGAAAGGATTTGTTTGGTAGTTGGTCTACGGAGACTTTCTTTTGACACTATCCTTTTCACTGTCCCACCTATGCCATTGCATGGTTGTTTACCATGACTTGTTGCAAAGAAATTCCATTTTGAATTGAACCCAAAATCTTTCTGATGGTTGCATAAATTGGCAAAGTGCTTATAATTCTTGTATTGCATAACCGTCAGTAAAATACTCAATATTTTTTCTTTGGCAAGGAAGCTTTGATTACCTCAATAATCTTTTTCTCTACCATATAAACAAATGCTACATCATGTGAGTTGTCACTTGACATAATGCAGAAACATTCAATTTGCATTGCATTTTCAAGCTTAAAATAGAGTCCCACTGGATGTAAAGTACATTGTGAAGTATCCTCGTGATAACTCTGGATCTCAAGGAGGTGCCCATGGTGTAATGGTTATCGTCGCAGGAATTGGACACGGCGACACGAGTTCAAATCCTGGACTGATTGCACTTCACATAGCACTAATACCCTTGGGAAAGGTATGAATCCAATTATTCTCCCCCCAGCTATGGGTAAATAGTAGGGCAGACTAGGTTCTTCAGCCTTGGTGAGGCAACTAGTCTAGGAGAAGGAAAACTCTGAATTCAAACCTGTTAAACTCCGCTTAAAAAAATTGACCTTGTGTCATATCCTGCCCGAGCGGAGGGGTTGGGTAAATATGATAACTCTGGATCTCATCTTGAACTATAAATTTGTAGTTTTCGGCAAAATCTCCCAGGAAGAAAACTTCACTATCATGAATTTCCTCTTTTCTTTGCTTTAAGTACCTTTATTGTGATTTAGCCAAGTAAGTGAGGTGCTAATTTATTCAGTTGCAAAACAACTAAATCAATGTAAGTTTGACAGGATTCCTTTTGAGTTGTCTAAGTCGATCAGTCAGTTGTTGTCCATTGGGAGAACTCTATTGATTCAGTATTATCAATATATCCTTCCATGGTGTCATAAAGAAAATTTTCAAGCTTTCCTGATGATTTAGGACAATTTTGGCACCTATGAATCCTACATTCTCTGCTAATGGTAGTGTAGACAATATTTCCAGAGATCTTTATATGATACATTCAGTGGTTCCAGTAATAATTTCATATTTTGGTGGATAGTGCATACACATACAACATGCATACCTGTACTACCAGCTAGGACACACCATTTTGGCCTTAGACTAAAAGATTTTGAAAATCCCAAAGGTACTGTTGGGTTTTGTTCCTTGAATGTTCTGAAGAGCTCATTTAGGTTGCACAAGATGTGTCTTTTCTGTTGATGAATATTATATTTAATACTAACGTAATCTTTCCTGCCTGGCATCAGTCGAGTATATTCATTATCTTGGTAAAATGCTTCTGCTAACTGTGCAATATCAGCAGGCAAAGACTTGCCCCTTTTTGGTTATGGAACAGCTAAAATACCTCTTTCCAAACACAATTTGCAAGTCGTGCATACAATCTGTTCTGAAACACCAAACACATCCATGACTTTTTTGTGTGACAAGTCGGTAGGGGCAGGTGTCAAGATCTGTATTTTGATTTGAGCTGATTCCACTGTCTTCACTTTTACTACAAGCTCTATCATTTTATCAAAGCACTTAGCTTTATCTAAAATCTCCTTTTTGATTTTTAAAGCCTCATCATTCAACTGCTCCGAGTCAACGTTTAATGACTTGGCTACTTTGGTCTTTACACATTGCATTGCAGAAAATTTTTTTCTCTTACCTGAAGTAGCTTTTCCAGAGTAATGAAGCCCTTATGTTTTCAGTGGAGAAATTCTAATAGCAGAGAAACATTCATTGATATTTCTTTTTTCTGTTTCTGCAGAAGTACTTGTATCAAGCTCTTTCATTTCCTCATCTGATACACATCTTGGTTCTTCATTATTACCACTCTTTTCTGATTCTGCAGAAGTACCTGCTTCAAGTTTTTGTATTTCCTCATCTGATACATGTCTTGGTTCTTCATCATCGGGAAGTAGTTTGTGGATTTGTATTCAACAACTAGGGCCGAGTTTCTTTGACTGGGATTAATACCAACTTAGCCTTTGCCTTGTCTGCCAATGAAATTCGTTTCAGACCACCTTCGATGATTTTTAAATGGATAACAAGGTCTGCTTGTGATGGTAACAGGTAGTCTGTATTTTATCCTTGTCAATTCCTGTTTTATAGGCAATAAGTTTTACATCCATTGCATCCAATTGATCAACTGAAATCAATTGAACCTGTTTATCATTGAATAAAACATGACATGTTTCAACTGTTAGCTCAGTACAAATGAACAATTCATCTTTAACTGAAAAAAAAAGAAACTACTGTACTTCAAATCCAGTGTGCAAGTAAAAAATCCAAGTAATTAGAAAAATACCACCTTTCTCCTTGGATGGTAAGTGACATTTAAAGTTCCCAATTTGACCTGATTTCTTTATCACATTTATGGCCTTGGTACCATATATCTTACCTCAACCAAAATTGGTCAAAGACCAGTTAAGGGACTAGATAAAAATGGAAAAGAAACTTTGATACAGTTTTAAGGAATTGTTTTAATCATAATCATTTTTTTTTTACTCCAAAAAGAGTTCTATCTTGCTTGGGTTTTTTAGGTTCTAACATCCATGGTATTGCAAATTCTTTCACATTCACAATTATCACTGTTATCTTTCTTCTTGTGGAGGATCTATGTATCAAAACATAAAAAATTATGACCCCGTCTTCCCCAGATTCTAATTTCTTTGTATTTTCTTTTCAGATTGACGAAGACATCAATTGGAGTGTTGTCAAACCACATATATTTGCTGTTATCATGGATTTTTTTGCTAGTGGTCTCCCTGTATTGACAGAGGAACAGCCATCATCAGAAACAGGTAAGCTGGTTTTTATATCAATTTCTATATTGCTTTTTATTATTGACAATTCTAAAAAAATATTTTCCTTGTTATGAATGTAAGTTAAATATTTCTTAATATTTTGACATCTTTGAATTACTACCATGTCTGTCAGCAAACAAATTTTGTTAGATTCAATCACTCATTCTAAATCCACAAAAATGTTGCTGTCAACAGAATGGCATTTAGATATTTTCAAAATTGGTGCACCTCAAAAATAATTGAAGATTTCTTGGTTTTTCACTAATAATACCCATTTTAACCCTTTGAATATTTTGCCCCTTTATTATCTGATACCCTGTACCTGTTCAGCATAAAACACATTTAAGCCTTACTCCAGAGTGAAGACATCTTTGTTTAAACCTATCCAATTAGTTCATTAAAAGAAAGGCTGTCATTATATTAAGTCTTTTATTATTAGTATCTGATATGATCTACCTATATCTGGTTTTTGGCATATAGTACAATGATAAAGCTCTGCCCTATTTAGGCTTATAGCTTCAAACAGTTAAATGATTCTGTAGATCAGGAGTTATCTATGAGCAATGTACAAATGTTATATAATTATGGAATGATTTTTTTATATAAATCATTTTTCGTTAATTATATTTATCATTCAGTTTGGTTGGGCTTTGAACTATTCGGCTCTTAGTTCAAGTGCACAGACATTGGGTACAGTTTACACTCACGCACAGAGGATATGACAATCACAATTGTCATAATAAACCCCAGATAGCAAATGGGACTGGAGTATGAATGACGTCATGCCTGGAAGCAATGGGCTGAGAATTTGGGTATTTTGAAAAACACAAGTTGAGTTTTTACTGTGGGCCAGTCGAGTTGGTAGTTTACTGGGGACCAGTCCAGTTGGTTGTCGAATGGGGACCGGTTGAGTTTGTAGTCGACTTGGGCCATGTAGACGGACAGTAGAAGTTGAGTTCCGACCATGGTGTTGAGAAGTTTGGGTTTCGACCATTGAGGCATACGGTGAAGTTTTTTGGGTCTCGACCAGCGAAGATGAAAGGAGATCTAAAACTCCACGAGATGTGCCCAGCATTTGAGTTTTGTTAGCATAGTATGATATGAAAGACTTTTAAGAATTGTGTCTCTTTCTCCTCGTGTCGAAAAACCGAACTCAGTAGTCAAGAAGTTAATAAACGTTCGTACCTGAACAACAGAGAGTGAACGTAAAATGAACATTGAAAAAAAAAACAAAAAAAAAACTCAACTCCAAAGACAAGAAAAAAAAATGCGGCACCCCAAGAGCAGAAAAAAGAAGAAGAAAAAAATGTTGACGCAAGCCCCAGAAAGAAAAAAGAAAGAAAAAAAAATCAAAGATGTTCGACACAAGGACCCAGAACAAAGAAAGAAACAACAGAAAGAAAAAACTCAACACCAAAGACAAAACAAAAAAAAATGTGGCACCCCAAGACCAGAAAAAAGAAGAAGAAAAAATGTCAACACAAGTCCCAGAAAGAAGAAAAAAAAATGTTTGACACAAGGCCTCAGAACAAAGGTGACAACAAAAACAAAAACTTAACTCCAAAGACAAGCAACAAATTAAAAAAAAGAAAAGAAGAACCAGACACAAGCCTCAGAACGGAAAAAAAAAAGTTTGACACAAGGCCCCAGATGAAGAAGAAAAAAAAAATTAGAACCAAAAGAATCGGGAAGAAGGCATGAAAAGAAAAAAGAAAGAAAAAGAAGGTACTTGCTCATTTTATAAGTTTTATCTGTCAGTTTTATCTGTCATAAGTTTTATCTGTCATTTTTAAGTTTGGTTGTGCCCGATAGAATTCATTTAATTATGTAAAAGAAAAAAAAAAGGGAAAAGTATTAGGTACATGCTCAAATAAGGAAAAGTAATTTTTTCCTTCTGTGTATCTTTGAATTTCCTGGTTCGCATTGATAAAATTTAGCTTATTAGGAAAAAATTTGGCTGTATCTGTCTTTCAAGGTTTTAAGAGTCGCGTCCAATAGAATTTGAATAATTGTAAAAGAAAATTAGAAATCAGTGATAAAATCCAGAATATTTTACATATGAGTTGATACAGTTTACTGCTATGTTTTGGAACTATGATTCAGAGGGGAAAGAAAGAAAAAGAAAGGAAAGAAAAATGGCCCTGGGACAGATATAAAAGTAAGTAAAGTTGGCAACCATAGTCAAGGGAGACCTGAAGGCTTCCTTTTCAATAGCTACTACACCAAGGTGTAGAGGAGGGCGCTACTCCTTCCCTGAATTGCTTCACTTTACCCTTGATCTGTACCTTATGAGGCTGAGTGTTAAGCAAGGAGGCATCAAGTACCATTTTTTTAAGTCTTGGGCCATTGGCGAACACTCTAACCGCTAGGCCAATGTCCGGTACAGATATACTGTGTTAAAATGATTGACAGGTCATAATATAAACTTCCACTTGGGTTTTGAATTTGGATTTTTATGAATGAATTTGGTAGTAAACAAAATTTTTGTGAATGAAATTTTGTAGTAACTTGTGAATGCTGTCCTAACGCACAGTAATTTGAAATTAGGATTTTAATCCGAGCTTCAGAAGAATTTCGAACATCAATGATATATTGTCTAGAGAATGCTCATATACCTTTGGATCCGTAGTTAAGGCTGTGGGACGGGTTTGATGTTTAGAAAAGTTGTGGAAATTGGAAGTGTTCTGTGAAGTCTCCCTTGAATGGGATCGATATTTTGGGTACTGGTAGAAGCATACCAGGTTTTGTGAAGTTCCCCCTGGAGAGGGGTTGAGAACCTTGTGGTACTGGGAGTGTCCAGGCTGGCATTTTTGTGAATTCCCCTAAGAATGGGTTTGAGATTTTATTGAGGTACTGACTGGTTAGTGGCCAGACTGAGTTGTGAAGGTTCCCCTGGAATGGGGTTTGAGATTTTATTGAAGAGGATATTTGAAACAGGATAGGAGATTAGGGAGTATATGTGCAAAATCTGTATGTACCGAAAAATTTATGGACTCGGTTTTGAATTGCTCTTGAGGGAGAAATATAGTTGACCAAATAGATAAATAAATAAAATACTCTGTTAACTATTGAAAAAGAGTAAAAGACAGTAAAAGGTTTGGGTTGCTTAGGAAAAGAAACCTCAGGATATTTTAACTCATCTTTGGAAGTAAGCAAGAAATTAGTATTGTGTTGTTGTGGTCGGAATAAGTAAAAATGATGAAATGATGGCTTGATACGAGCTATGCTTTTGCAGAGATACTTGCTGAAAGAAAAAGAAAACATGTACTCGTAAGCTATTGAAAAGATGAGAGATAGACTGATTGACGGTGGTCAAAAGTTGAAGAAAAAGGGGAAACATTTATCTTGGTTTGATTATGAGCTATGCTTAGTTGTAAGGGACGCTTTAATGGAAAATGTACAGGTCACAAACAATGGTAGTGGGTGTTATTAAAATATGTATATAAATTAATGACAGAGATTACTAGAGAAAAAGGTTAGAAGTAATTAGTTATGGATGTAGAAAAAAAGCAAAAAGAGAAAAAAACAGATAATGAGCAATTGATCCGTGAAAAAGGAAAAAAAAATTAAGACCGAAAAAAAATATGTGCCAATTGATAAAGTAAAATCACAAGAAAAGAAGAACCAGAAAATATTGAAAAAAAGGAAAAAATTGAAAAAAAGAAAATGAAGGACGATACGAACAATTCTTTTTACTGACTTTGTGTTTTAGGAGTGTTGCATGATTTATCGTCTTGTTTTTTATATTCTATTTGTTATAATTGAATTGTTTTACTGTAATTTTATTGATCAAGTCAACATGAGGAAGAGCAATACATTAGTTTAAAAAATATTTTGATATCTATAACAAAATGATTTTAATTTGTGGGGAGGAAAGGTGTGTTATATAATTACAGAATGATTTTTTTTATATAAATCATTTTTCGTTAATTATATTTTATCATTCAGTTTGGTTGGGCTTTGAACTATTCGCTTCTTAGTTCAGGTGCACAGACATTGGGTACAGTTTATGCTCACGCGCAGAGGATATGACAATCACAATTGTCATAATAAACCCCAGATAGGAAATGGGACTGGAGTGTGAATGACATCATGCCCGGAAGCGATGGGCTGAGAATTTGGATATTTTGAAAAACATGAGTTGGTAGTTTACTGGGGACCAATCCAGTTGGTTGTCGAATGGGGACCGGTTGAGTTGGTAGTCGACTTGGGCCATGTAGACAGACAGTAGAAGTTGAGAAGTTTGGGTTTCGACCATTGAGGCATACGGTTAAGTTTTTCGGGTCCCGACCAGTGAAGATGAAAGGAGATCTAGAACTCCATGAGATGTGCCGAGCGTTTGAGTTTTGTTAGCATAGTATGATATGAAAGACTTTTAAGAATTGCGTCTCTTTTTTCTTGTGTTGAAAAACCGAACTCAGAAGTCAAGAATTTAATAAACATTCGTACCTGAACAACGGTGAGTTCGCCTGTTAATGTGTTGTATATTTCCCTGTATTTGAATTTGTACATGTGCCATTGGATTGAGATATCATTGTGATTATGGTTGTGAGTATACAGCACAAGAATATAAAATCTTTTTTTTAATTGACAAAGGTTCATAGATGCTGGAAATTTTCACAGTTTGACTATTAGTCAAAACAACAGGTCCTTGTTTATCAAACATCTCTTTTAATGACCACTTTCACCTTCCAATTTTTATCTTACACCTGTTAAAAATGCACAGAGAAACACAGGAGAATGAAAACTGCTTCACATAAATTGTTTTTTCTAGATTTGATAATGGCTTCCAATAATAGTTGTAGTCAGCTTAATTTGGTACTATAAAAACAATCTAAAATAAAATTCAGTATGGAAATGTTTTAAGAATCTGATAAATGGTGCAAAAGTGACAATATAAAAATATCCAAAAATAGAATAAACAACACTTATGTCCAGAGGATTGATATATCTATATGAGAAGGTCCTTGTCAAACAAGCAATCTGCTTAACAACCTGGTCATTAAGTGAGGGACTAAGTGTATTTAGAAAAGATATGATACTTACGTATAGCTCAGGAAATGTTGGAAGCAAAGAAAGATTCAGTTGAAAAATAAAGCTGAAGTTGAGCTATTATTTTAAAACTAAGTGTTGGTTTTAAAGGTTAAAACCTTTTAAACCAACACTTAGTTTTAAAATAATAAAACAAAAATGGAACACCATGTTTCTTTCGAATATTAGTATATAAAACAAAATGGCTGAGCTGGTACATTTGTAGCTGCAAAGTATGTCAGAGAAGGCGTTGCAAGAGATGCAATACCGACCAGGAACATTATCAGGTTGCACATTATGGCTTAAAAATGTGGAAATTTTACTGAAAACTAGTGAAGCTGAACCATTTCTAAGGTTAGGAATTTTCCTAAATTATTTCATACATGAAAGAGCAATTCACAGCTGAAGATTTCATAATTTCTCATGGATGTCTTCTTAGCTTTACTTTAGTAGATTGCAGTTTTTAGAGTTATGAAAGTAAAACAAAAGTCAATTTCTAAAAGCCCTTGTCTTATCTGACTCAGTTTCAGGGACCTGTTCATTGTTCTAAAAGGTGGTGGAGTCAAGTTCAATGCCTGATGTCTGAGACATCTCACTAATGAGCTGAACTTGACACTAGCCAGGAAAGGTCCTTGCATTAAACTCAACATTTTGTCAAGCTTTTTTTTTCACAAGAGTAGTGGGCTAGGTAAATAATTTACATGTTTTTAATAGAGAAACATGTAAATATGTATTAATTAAACTATTTTTTATTTCTTCTATAGTCATTAATGAAGATGATGATGAGACAGTGATTATGATTAAAGAACTTCTAGATACAAGGATTCGTCCTACAGTACAAGAAGATGGAGGAGACATTGTTTTTGTGGTAAGTTCAATTTTTTTTCTTTTATGTATGTAATGTTTGTTTAGATCATTTTTAATAATTTATTAATAATTAACTAGCAGTACTTAGAGAAATACCACATTTTATAAATTTTTTATTTTTTTTATTTTGATACATAAATTTACAAAAAATACATCCTTTAAATTATTTTATAGATTATCATTACTTATTTGTCGCCTATTACTTGGTTCCTTGCAAATGAAATAAGGTTAATATTTTGGTGTTATTAATATTCAGTTTATTTCCATCGGTTAACAAATAAATAGCAAAAATTTCATTAAAATTGAACAATTTGATTTTATTATTTATGAAATGACTTCTACTGTGGAACTCTATTAAAGCTCTGCATATTTCTTCTTGGTTTGTTTAATATCAGTGGCTTGAAGATGTTAGGCCAGTGTAAACCATGAATTTTTAGGCCTTTTGGATTTTGCTGTAAATAGTGCTACTGTTGCACCTGCATATCATTCCAACCAACAATACCTTTATTTTAATGTTATTATTTCACAAGTAACATTTTTCTTTGAGTTTTTTTAAATGACAGAAGAAAATATTAAAATAAAAAATATATTATTGAAATCTCATAACTTCAAAGTGAATTTCAGGATTGAACAAGCAAAATAGTAAAAGTCCAAAAATAACCAAAATTTTCCAGAGTGCTCTCTCACATTAAAAAAAAGTCTGTTGATGTTCCATTGTGATTCAGTTATTTTTCAAGTAAATATGATGAATATGAAGTGATGGCTATCTTTAATCCTTTCACTACCAAATCTTTTATAGTTTGTTTTTTTTGTAAAATTATGCTTTGTGTATGTTTTAAGGATTAAAATGATAATGTAATTTGACTGGGACACCAATGACTCAGTGGGAGTGAAAGGATTAAGCAAGTAAATTAAAATTTTAAAAAAATTCTTTTATAACCAGCAGACTTTTGTTTTGATACCAAAAAGAGGGAATAACTTTTTATTGATACACATTTGTTGTTTTTTTTACTTTTGAATTAACAGTAAACAATGTCAAAATAGTTGATGAAATTACCTTAAGTTTTTGATTTTTTTAAATTTCTATTTTAAGTCTTTTGAAGATGGTATAGTCAAGCTGAAAATGCAAGGATCTTGTACAAGTTGCCCCAGCTCTGTAGTGACCTTGAAAAATGGAGTTCAAAACATGCTACAATTTTATATTCCTGAGGTCAGAGAAGTAGAACAGGTTGGTAACTAGTATTGCTATTCATATATATAAACAGCATTGCATTTAATCAGCATTCTAAGGAATTAAGCCTTGGCTCTCACTTTAAGTAATTGGTAGAAATTAAAAACTTTTAGTTGCATAATCTGAATTCATTCTAGTTCAAAAGTTTGATCTACGAGAAAGAAAAAAATCACATTTATTTGTATATTCATAAAATAAGCAAATAAAGTAAAAAATATTAAGTTACTTCTCTGTAATATATCATTTACAAGAATACTGGTTAATAAGTTAATTAAACATTACTACTGTAGTGGGTTTCATTCTCACTGAGTGCCCTGTGCGTGTGTCATTCTTATATTGAATCACATCTATAATTAGAAAAATATTTAAAGACTCACACATTAAAACCTTCTAATAAGAATAAGGACTTAAAATATTTCGTATCTACCAACATTTCTAAATATAATCTTAGCTTGCCCAGTCGGCTGGGGTTGTACAATACACCAACTGCTTCTCTGCAGAGGGGTGAGACCCAGCCCCAACGAGTGTCCTGGATATGACACTAACCAATCTGATGGTGAGGTTCCAGTAATGCTGGAGTTTTAGGGAATGCGGAGTACCCCTTCATTGCCGTCGCTCCCAGGTCTACTCTGGCCAAGAGTCGTAGCACCTGATAGGATCCTATTTATGGTTCAAATAGAACTAAACTGTGTACTTGTGCTAAACTGAATTGTTTGAAATAGAACTGTTTTAATATTTAACTGTGTGTAAACAAAATCTATACTTATACTAAACTGAATTAAGATTTTTTTTAAGTGTCTACAAAAGTTCTATGGGTGGATGATTTTGTAGAAAGATCATATCTTCCTTCTTTTAGCACATGCATACTATAATGCTCTTTTTTATGTGTGTGTGTGTTTAGGTAGAAGATGAATTGGATGAAGTCTCCAACCGTGAAATAAGGAAACTGGAGGAGAAGCTTGGCGATCTATGAAAAACTACAAATAGCTGAAGTAATATACTTTTGAAGATCTTTATCACCTATATTTCTTTTGTTTGTATATAAATGTTATTGTATATGTTAAACTTTCAGATGAAGATAATAAATAATCTAACACTAACAATATTCTCTTGTCTGTTTTCCATTACTGGTTCTATAGAGAATTCCTTTTATTTTCTGTGAAATATATGGACCTCAAACTGCATTTGATAGTGAGACTCTAGTTCTAGAAATCATTGCCATTACTCCCAGGTCCCCTCCAAGCTGGAGTAATAGTACCTATGGGTCAAATACATCTCTTTGAAAATTATTTGTATTCAATAGGACCATGTACAAAAAAAGCTCTTGGGGAAACAACTACACAAAAATGTAAATATGAATGTAATTCCCTAACTTCTAGACATAAAATTGAACTAGATGGGTTGACATGCCGTTAAAAATCAATCAAATCCTTTTGCTCTCAGCCATCTTGCATTCAAATAAAGATTTACATTATTAAATTCAACTGCAGTATAAAATGATCTGGTCAACCTGAGAATCTAAGTTTTCTCAGCATTTAGTTCCTGCCTTCTCACTGTTAACAAAAACATTTTTATAGACATTGATAGTTTTGTATAAAATCTCCATATATCAGGATTGACTGAAAAGTTCATAAGTTGACCAAAATACTCTCAGGGAATGTGACTAAATGAGCTTTATTTTTTAACAGTCCCAGTACTTTTGCCATCTGTGTTGCAGTGTTAGGGTCCCATTGGTAAAAAAATCAACAGCTCATATGGTGCCATCATATGAACTTTTCAGTCCACCCTCATAATTTGGTAAAAAAAATCCAGGCAAGAAGGTCTGCTGTACACGCATTTCATGAAAATGTCATTCTATTATTTATAATTCAAAGCATTATGCAGTTTCTAATGTTCTGACATCCAAAAAATGATTTTCAATCTGGGTGTGGGTGATGCATTTAACAAAATAACAAATAAAACATAAATATAAATATTTTATTTCACCACTCAACAACAGGAAAATGAAAAGAATTTGTGGTTTTGGTCAGTTTGAAAGAAAACACTTGAAAAAGTAAAAATGATATCATTTTTATTTATTACACTTTTCAAGCTAACATTCTCAATTCATCTTTTATGTTCAATTGTCCCTTTAAACTCAAATTTAATATCAAATTAAAATGTATATGGTAAAATGCTAAACCATAATAATAAGGATGAAATGCACCAGCAATATTGATAAAACAATTCACATAAATTTTGATAGGTTCAAGAACTTCGTTCTGATTCTAGACACACGCGCTGATCCATATGTAAATAATCACCTCTTTAATGATGGGTACTATGCAAATAATACAATAACTGTTTCTTTTAAACATCATTTTTACAAATAAAATTAGTTGGAAAAAGCATTTATTTTCATTTGGTTGATAATCATCTGTCTGTACATTAGTTATAAATTACTCTTAAGTAAAAATTTAATCTTGAAGAATATCCATGCATTATATATTAAATGAGGCACTCTGCTACAATAAAACACTAGCAATATTAAAAGAATTTACATAAATTTTGAAAGTAAAATTTTATTTACTACTACTTTCTTTTTACACTTAATATTCATTAAATTAAATATTCTATGCTTTAATTGTATCTATGCCAAAATACAATATACTGTTTCATAATAATTGTTATATTAAGTCTATGAAATTTATATGCAAATGTAACAACTATTATGGGTCAGTGGTAGTACAAATTTAACAATAGATTTTATACGTTATTTTACAAATGAAAGAGTATGAGAAGCATTTATTTTCTACTTGATAATAGTACAATAAATTTTGGGGAAAATAATCATTCAGTTTGGACATTAGCTTCAAAAAGAAATATTTCAATCAATACTTAAATAAAATAAATACTGACTTGTAAATACATTCCTGAGATAACTGACAAGCAAAACTTTAGGCTAAAAATACAACTTAAACAAAAAAATTCTACTTCCAAATGCAATGTTTTTGATCAGAGTAACTCTCCAGCTTTTAAAATCACAACTGCGAGGTCATTAGATAACACTTTAACCAAAACTTTTATCCACTAGCTAATAAAATTTGCCACCATCTCACCCACTGTCAATAAAAAAAAAAAATTGAATTTCAAAGATCCATTTCAAATATTCTAAATTAGTTCAAAGGAGCCCCAATTAAATCTGAAAATAAACAAATCTACTCTGTTCTTATATATATTTATGTTTTTTAATTTTATCAGCTGTCCATGCTTAGAGGGCCCTTTCTAGTCTTGAGGACTCGGGGATGTAGCCCATACTAGTCCATATTTAAATCTGGCACTGTCCACTAGGCTGTTGTTTTGTAGAGAATAAAAGCATTGGTTAAAGTGTATCTAGTTTATCTGACACGAGTTCAATCCCTGACTCAGGTTGTGCATAAAAAAGTCATATACTTGGTTGAAGAGATACATAAGCAATATTTCAAAATAAAATTAACAAGGAAATAATTGAAACAAGATATCCTCTAAGCATAGACAACTGAATTACAATAATCTATCCTAGTGGATTGAATAAAAGGTTTAGTTCAAAATTCCCAGGATACTGATTATGACAGACACCAGAACAAAGCTGGAATGTTATGGTAAAAACAAGGATAAGGACTCTAATCTGAGTATATAAGTATATAATAATCATACTTCCATCTCTTAAATTAAGATAAAAACTATTTTTAAAAAAAAGAAGATATTTCTAAACCCTAAATCTTTTGTGACTGATAAATAAATTGCAGGCACAATGGATTTTATAATGCCTGTTCTTTCACAAAAAATAAGATTGAGATCTTAAAAAGCCTAAAATGTACAGATTTTTTCAAAAAATTCCCTTTAGTTGAGGGTAAACATTTTTGTGGATCAATAGAAAAATTGTATAGAAAATAGAAATGGAAATTTGTAATATGTGAATTTTTAAAAAAGATTATAAAATGCAAAATTAAAATATTTGCAATTCAGATTTGAACATTCTTACAAACTATCTTGTTAATCATAGTTTGCAATACACACAAGATATGAGAACAGGGTACAAAATAATAATTCATTTGTATGTATATGTATGAGTATTTAAATAAATTGTCTTTAGCTCTAGTATGTGATACATGATCAGCTAAATGATGGAGCTTGTGTAAATATATATAAGGGCAGGCCCAACCATTGTCAAGCATATGTCAGACAACTACTTTCTCTTTTTGATGTAATGGTAGGGAGGGAGTCACAGTTGTTTTTTTTGGTGTGTGAGGGTGGCCATATCCAGCTCAAAAAGAAGAACATGGTTGAGGGAGATTAATTCTAGTCCTAAAACAAGGAAAGTGTGTGTGTGTGTGTGTGTGTAAAAATCTTTCCTGGAATTAACTTTCATAAGACTAAATTTAAAAATATACTAATCTCATTGCAAAGTAAGAAAATGTTTTTTTTACATTTTGAATATCAATTAAATTTAAACTTAAAATCAATTGTAAACTATTGACTTTAATTTTAAACATTTAGGAAGAAAATTCAAATCTGCATTGAGAGTAAAACTATGAATTTTCCACTATTTTCAGGAATGAAACTTTCAAAAATTAAAACTTAAGACAACAAATTCTTTGACTTTTGAATGTTAATAGCTGGTAGAAATAAAACTCAATCAGTGAACATCTTTCATTGCAGACAATAAAACTGAACCTGGCAGTCAACTATAAAACAAAAAAAAGGGTTTTGTTTGAGAATGGCAATCCAACTACAAGAAAAATACCTAAGGAAATATTTTCATGTATATTTGTGCTAAGTACACGGTTTTCTAATTTCAATAATCTCAAAATATTTGAAGTTAATTTACTATACATTCATATGTGCACACACAATTTTTGTACTCAATAATTTTAGGAAAAGTCATTAATATTCCAATCTTAGTTTTTACAAATTAATCACTCACTCCTTCATGTCTTTAAGATTATCAACATCAAAAGGTACAAACAAAAGATTCAATTGTCAGGAAAAAAAATTGGAATAAGGCTTTGTAATCAGAAATAAAACTATTTCCTAAAAAAAAATAATAATTACATTGAAACTAAGCACATAAAACAAAGAATAACAATGAATTGATATCTTATTATTCACATTCAACTTTGATAGATAAATGAACAATTTTCAAAAATTTCATTTCCTCTGCAATAGCATACTTTTATTTTTGGCCTTATGCTGTTCACTACACTAGTTTATACAATATTTAGCTGAATTTGAAAAAAAAAAACAACAACCTTGTCTCTAGTCTTTAATAAAACTTGCTTATGTATATTTTTGTGCACATAACTTTAATATTACAGCAAAATAATTGTTCTAATATTTCATGACTGTTTTTGATATAATATGAAATGTTTCAGCAGTAGATTTCTAGGCCCATAACAATATTATTTTTTAGCCACATGAAATTCTACATAAGGCTCAACTTATTTTAAAAGATTTTTTTTTGTTTTTGACAAGAGTAACTTAAGACTTTAATTTAGATGCTAAGCTGCTGACAATGGTTTAACAAACTTCTCTGAAGTACCCACAAATAATGAGAGATTTCTGGTTCCTCGATTAAGTACTTCATTTCAATTATTGTTAAGTTTTATAAGTAGAATAACATCAATATATGGAATAGCTTTTTAAAGTAGCTGTTCTATTTCTCTTAAGGGCCATCAATAAACTATGAACCAAGTCAGTTAATTTGTTGAATGAAAAAAAACCCCAAAAAACAGGAGTATAAGATCTTTAATTTTTCATCCTCCAAAAACCATATTTGATTGAACCAGAGTTTTCCTAACTGGATCACCAATAATCTGAAAATGTGTCATGAAATTAGGTAAAATCTTATTAATTTTTACAAATACTATTTCTTTTTATATTCATTTTGAATTATACCTGGCTTGATGAACAAAAGTAATGTGTCATAAAAATGTTTATTTAAAAAAAATGTGTGCTGCCAATTCAAAAAGTTTGGAAAGCGCTGCATTAGATAATCATAGACTAAACTTAAAAAGCCAATCAGAAAAAAAATCTGATTTCTGATACTGTCTGACTCATGTAGATGATGTTTCATAATTACCTAAAGCAGAGTATTAAAAAAAATAATTTAAATTCCATTGAATGCTATAGCTAATTTCCAGTTATAAAAATAAACAGGAAAATGACATAAATTTGAATTTAGCTAATTCCATTCAAAAGTTGTGAGTGTGTATAGTATCAGTTAATAAATAAGAAATTGACTTATGTTGCACAGGAATTATAGCTTTATTATATACTTTAAGAATTTTATGTGTCTTCCAAGTTAAACAAATT
This sequence comes from Sepioteuthis lessoniana, assembly GCA_963585895.1. Taxonomy (NCBI): domain Eukaryota; kingdom Metazoa; phylum Mollusca; class Cephalopoda; order Myopsida; family Loliginidae; genus Sepioteuthis; species Sepioteuthis lessoniana. The sequence goes on from OY757946.1 coordinate 27,623,370, forward strand.
TTATCTTACTTAGCAGTAGATATTTTTTATCTAAGCATGTTTATGTATTAGATTTCAAAATAAAGAATAATCTCTGTACAATAGATATTATCCCTCAGTCTTCTTTTATTATTTTCTTTATAAAAAAAAATTAAAAAACAAAACTCAAAAACAAATAGATGTTTGCTCATTAGAAGTGAATAAATGCATTTTAATTAGTGATCTTTAGTGAAAAAAGTAAACTTATTTTGAATGTTTATTTTGCTACACATCAAATTGCTGTGTGAAATGTCTGAGTAGAATATTGCTAATTTATCAATATAACTTTCTGATAATCTTTTTAATAATGAAAAAAAAGTATGAATTACTAGACAAGGAGAAATAAATAAATATATATATATATATATATATATATATATATATATATATATATAGTGATTAATTTTATATTTATTTATCCTGTAATGGATATTTATATCTAACAATTAAATATTAAATTATTTTACCAATTAGGTTGAAAATTCAAATAATGAATTAATCTATTTAATGTCAGATTATGTAAATAAGATAAGTAAATTTTGGAATTGTCACTTGATCCTTAAATAATCAAGATTAAATTTAAAAGTTAAACATTTTTATCTGTTACTCAAATGTTTAGAAAATTCAATATTTTGTTAAAGGAAAATATAAATGCCTTTAAAGAAAGAAAAAAAAGTGCAGCCTTACCTCCATAAGTATAAAATATTTTTTTTAGAGGATTGCAAAAAAAAAAAAAAAAAAAACAGATCCCATTACAGATTCATAAAAGTAAATATAAAAAAATTTGACAGATTTAAAAAAAAAAATCATTGTTTAATCATTACCATACTGCAAGAAAAAAACCTTATTAATTTATCAAGAGAATAGAATACAATAAAAAACCTTGTTTAATCATTTATATCATTCTACTATAACACCTAATTGTATGCTTATTTTTATCTAACACCTCAAAGAGATTAAAGTTTTAAGAGATAAGGATAAATTGATACTCTATCAGTTTATACTAAAGTTATTTCTTGAATTTCTTTCCTTGAATGAATTATCTTAGTTGACCATTATTAGTGTTGATTCTTATTAGCAGAGTTGTTTCAGAATAAATTTTCATTAATGTATTCACACCTGTGTTTGTATATTTTGACACACTAAAATAAACATATATACATATAAAATTAATAAGGGAATAATCAAGTCCTGATTCAAATGTCTGACCTGAAAGTAAACAGTCAAGTGAAATATCCATGATGCCAGTGTCCTAAAGTTTAATTGTTAGGCAGAGTGCACAAATACTACATTAATCATTGGCAAAAGGCTACGGAACAAAATTCTGATGACTTTAATCAAAAGTGATGATCTATTCATAATCCTATTATTTTTCTGAACAATGGTTACACACACACACATAATAATAAACAAATAGATCTATATTATATTGATATAATTTTTGTATGTGCATTGCAAAGATAGCATGATATAAGATTTTTTAGAGTACAATAGCATTAAAATACTCTTAGAGAATAAAGCAATTACCAATCCAATATGTAACTTTATAATAGTTGGGGAGGAGGTCTAACTTTTCACTCACTCCAATCATCAGAATTTTTCAGTAGAGATAATTATTAAATGCTAGTTATAAAGTACTTTTCTTTGTTTGCAATTAATTATAAAGTCTATAAATATATAAATAGTTGCTATTTGAAATTGAGCTTAAAGATTAGTTCCAGTGAATATATGAAAAAAAATTCTTTAAGGAAAATGTGTCCAGACAGTTGAAGTGAACTTTGTAACCACAATGATTAAAACAAATCAAATTCTGGAAATTAAAAATATCCTGATCTTAGAAAAAAAAGTAAATGTTTTTATTATCTGTTAAATAGAAAATTAAATAGTGCTAATATCATAAGCGTTTTCTAAAACTTGAATCAAATTAATACAGTTAATTTTTGCAGTGTGGTAATGTTTACAACATCCTTTGGTATATAAAATAGCCGCTGATCTCATAGGAGATAACGGTTACCAATGATAACATACAGGCATCAGCTTGTATGTTCTTTATCAAAGTTCTGTGTGTTGGAACACCAATTTGTCTATTCGTTGATGAAGCTCATCATGATATTTTTTTACCTAAAAAAAAAAAAAAATAAGATAAATAAATAAAATCAACATGAATGCTTTTAAATATTTACACTTGTGCTGAAAGGGAGTAAATTTTAAAGCTCCCTCTCTATTACTCATTTGCAATTACAATTTAAAGATCTTTTAATATTTAATGGCAGAATGTTTATCAGCATGAAAAATGGAATAATTTGACCTAATTCATATTCTAGCCAAGGCTGTTTATATTCACTTCACACTAATCTCTTTGAGAAAGGCATGAATCTACTACTTTTATCTTTAAGTAAAATAGCAGAGCTGATTGGGCTCTCTAGCCACAATGGTGGGTAACCAGTCTTGGAAAAGAGAAAAAGGAAACCATTCCACAATTTCTCCAAAGAACAGTCATGATAATTCACAGTTTACTAATAAAGGAAACTGTGAAGAGCTATGACAGCTTGAGTCCTGAAAAGGATATGGCATTTTCCATTCTCTTCCAGTGGAAGAAAAATATTACACTGTTTTCACTATGTTGATGAACTGGGGATTTGTGTAACATCCTAATCTACAAGAAAAGTAGTTATTGTTATGTAGAAGAATAAGCCGATAGTGACTTGTGTGGTTTGAACATAGATCTCCAGCCAACAAGCACAACTGTTAAAATGGATTGTACTATTGGGGTCACGTGACTAAAAGTAGAAAATATATAAATCAGTCAGACAGGTCTGATGAGTGTGTGTGATGTAGAGTAGCATTGCAAGTCATTATTGTGCTAACATTCCATACTAAGTATTCGTCATTGTACAAGAGTGGAGAGATTATAAAGTGTCAGCCAAAATTACCCCCCTCACGGAACATTACAAAAGTGGTGACAAGGAATCGTTTCAAACATTACAAAACAATGAAGACTGAAGCTGTATTTACCAAAACAGAATTGAACAAAGAATGAAATGCTAATTATCTTCAAAATAGTCCCCTTGGTATTCAACATATTCCAGCAATTTTTTCATTAGTCAAAGTATTTCTAACACTCCTCTTTTGAGGTGGTGTGAAGCTGCACCATCAGATTTCTTTTAATGTCCTCAAATTTCACTGTTGAGATGAAACAAGAAAAAGTTTAGTAGAGTCTAGTGAGTATGGAGGGTGTTACACTTGGACAATCCTGTGTTTCACCAAAAACTGATGGTCAAAAGTATTTAAAATTGGGACTGACCAGTCTCGATATCATCACTTTATTATTATTGCTCAGCTGTGCACATATCTTTTAAAATTCAAAATATTTAAAGATTTAGTCTCAACTTTTGATCGCACCTTGTATAGTTATTTCCCTTTAACAATAAAACATGGAAACGAATCAAACGCTGATTCCTGTAACAAGATCTACAAATCCATCAAACAACTTTCATGAGCTTCTGGGGAACAAGCATACTGGGAACAAGCTTCTGGGGATCAGTCATAATGGGTGTTTAACAGGCTATTTGAAAATGTTCCACTCAATATTTTTTTAAAGCTTTTGACATGTTATACAGTAAATGTCTACCAAATACACTGTTTAATTTCAGTTGGAATTTCTCCTGGGTATCTCCTGCAGATTGTCCAGATTATATGGTGACAGACAGAGCATTTGTAGAGCATTCCAATCCAAAAGTAATACAAATTATATAATAAAATATTTTAGAATAACCTTGCTTCCATCATTTTCCAATCCAATTTGGTTGATGGTTGATTTTACAGCATGTAAGTTGTTATTTAATGATAAAGTCAGTCTATTTGGCAAACAATAATCTGGTTTCAAGTAACTATTCCTATTTAATTATAATAATAATCATTTGTTTACACACAGTGATATAGTTTTAAGTAATTCTATCAAATACTAATAATTTGCACATAATTATATCATTTGAAGAATTCCAATCTAATACAAATAGTTTCTGAAAAGATCTATTTGACCCCTATGGATACTACCATTCCTGGTCAGAGTAGACCTAGGAGTAATAACAACAAAGAGGTACTCCACATTCTCACAGAGCTCCAGAACTGGAGCCTCACCACCAGATGTAATTTGGTGTCATGCTTAAGACATCCCTTTTTGGAGGGAGGGGGCACTCCTCTGCAGATAATGCAGTCAACATATTCTAATCCCTGCCCTCAAGGGGGCCAATTTGGCTAAAATGAAACAATTGGATTGAATAAGCTATATTTCATTTGCATTGCAAATCTGATAGCTCTACATCAAATTATTTGGCCATCTATAGATGACAAACACATAAACTATTCCCAATCATTAATATAGATGCATATACTACTTATATTTTATCATACAACCTTAAAACTCACCTTACAAGGTTCTATGTTGCATAATCTGATCATAAATTCATCTATCCAACTTTTTATTGCAGCAATGAACATAACACTAAGCTATGTTTTTAAGAACATAGATAATAGACATCATTAAGAAGTTAATATTTATGTCCCTCTAGTGATTATAACTCATACAAGTATAAACACAACAATTTTTTAAAGACTTGATTTTCATCAGTGACATATTTACAGAGACACTATAAGCTCTTTCATCCCTAAAAGCACATATTCAGGTGCAATCATGCATGTTGACATGCAGTATATTGGTATAAATATGTATATGTGTCGGCATAGTATATATATATATATATATATATATATATATATGTCTGTGCAAGTACATGGATGTGTCTGATAAAATGTGTATAATAGTATCGTGGTAGCTAAACAACTTGGGAAGCAAAAAAGCTTTAAAGGATAGATAATAGAATGAAAGGATTATTTTTTAATTTCTACCATAAACTGAACCCATGGGCTTGAGTGGAGATCATAGGTTAGAAGATACAGATCTTATTTTGTTAATGTCTTTAGCACTTTGGTGATTGAAAGGAAAAAAAATCCTGCCTTTAGAACAGTCCATATATTCAGTGAGTTAGTTGGGAATAGGTCAGTTTTTCAGCCAATGGCAGTTAGGAACAGTTGGTACTTAGGAAAGAGAGAGAGAGAGCTAGTTAGTTGAGGTGTTACACATGCCACACCAGTATTGGTCAGAGAGAACTAACAACAGTTATTAATAAAGACTGCTTAGCTACCTTATCATCAACTTCATTCATTTCCTCTTTTTCTTTATGGACCTGACCCATGGCTTCTACAGTTTCAACCAAAATCTACAGCCATTTTTTTTAAAAAGCAAACACAAGGTGAAGAGAGGGAATTGATTAACTGGTGAGACTGTGGATCAGATTTGTCACATGTTTTTATCTCCCTAATTCAACAAATCAGCACTGAGTGACTTAATGTAATGATGAACCTAATGCTCTTTATGCTACATAATCTGTAAATTAGAAGAGTAATAAACAAAATCAAACAAACCTTGTATTCATAAATATTTACTTTTTCTTCAAGTTCTGTATGTTTAGGTGGATAATTCCCATCTTTAACTGATTTATCAAAATGGTTCTTGGATTGCCTGGCCATATCCTTAAGTGTTTCATGCTTGTCGATACGTTGTTGGAATTGCTTCAACTCCTCCTATGAAATAAAAAATAGTGAAATATAAGTTTTATCCAAATTCCTGACATGAGGAATTATCATTATTTTACACTGATGTACACAAACTAGTGTCATATTGTGATTGTTATAGTCACATATTTTTAGAGTTTGTACTTTCTGTAACTTTTAGACTTAAAAATGTGGGGAAAAGTGCTTGCCATATACAAATAATTATAATATATATGATATATATATATATATATATATATATATATATATATATATATAGAGAGAGAGAGAGAGAGAGAGAGAGAGAGAAAGAAAGTTTGTTTGCTTGGGTTTTTTGGGACATCAACCTTTGTAGGTTATTTAATGCCGAATCCATTTTTATACAAATAAACAGTTTTATTCAAAACAATTCAGTTTAGCATAAGTAAACAGTTTAATTATCAAAAACATTTCTATTTCAAGCTATTCAGTTAATTCAAACAATTCAGTTTAGTATAAGTACAGTTTTTGCTTACACATAGTTAAATGTCAAAACAGTTCTATTTCAAACAATTCAGTTTAGCATTACAGTTTCAATGTCAAAAAACAGTTCTATTTTAAACAATTCAGTTTAGCATAAGTACACAGTTTAGTTCTATTTGACCCTGAGTGGTAGCACCTGATAGGGTCCTATCTATATAGGACACTATCAGGTGCTATCACTCCGGGGCCAGAGTGGACCTGGGAGCGATGGCAATGAAGGTGTATATCACATTCCCTAAAACTCTAGCATTACTGGAACCTCATCATAAACACTATAAACAAAAAAAACTATACTTATACTAAACTGAATTGTATGAAATAGAACTGTTTATATGTATAAAAATGGATTTGGCATTAATAACCTACAATGGTTGATATGCCATCAAACCAAACCAAAGCTCAGCTATGTTCATATAAACATTTTTTTTTTAAATTAAAATTTTTTCCCCTAAAATTAAATGCAAAAAAAAAAAAAAAAAAAAAAAAAAAAAAAAAACATTAGCAGATGAAGTTCATACAGAACAAAATATTAGATTTCCCATGATTAAACACAAAAGATTATGACTGTGTTGAAATTAGAATTTCATCTGACATTTATTTGAAATTATGTATAAGAAAGAATTGGCTTCTATATTCAGTGATCATAAACTTAAAATCAAACATTAAGAATTACTTACTAATATATCTTGGTTTGGTTTGGTTTGGTTTGGTGGCATATCAACCTTTGTAGGTTATTTAATGCCAAATCCATTTTTATGTAAATAATCTATTTCTAATAGTTCTATTTCAAACAATTCAGTATAGCATGAGTACATAGTTTGTTAAAAACATTTCTATTTCAAACTATTCAGTTTATTCGAGCAGTTATATATAACAATTCAGTTTAGTGTATGTACAGTTTCAATGTCAAAAACAGTTTTATTTCAAATAATTCAGTTTAGCATAAGCATGCAGTTTAAATGTAAGTACAGTTTAATTGTGAAAAACATTTCTATTTCGAGCTATTCAGTTTAGTCAAGCAGTTCTAATTCAGCTAATTCAGTTTAGTATAAGTACAGATTTTGTTTACACACAGTTAAATGTCAAAAGAGTTCTATGTTAAACAATTCAGTTTAGTGTAAATACAGTTTCAGTGTCAAAAAACAGTTCTATTTCAAATAATTCAGTTTTAGCACGCAGTTTAAATGTAAGTACGGTTTAACTGTCAAAAACATTTCTATTTCAGGCTATTCAGTTTAATCAAACAATTCAGTTTAGCATAAGTATGCCGTTAGTTCTATTTAACCCATAGATAGGGCCCTATCAGGTGCTACCACGCGGGCCAGAGTGGACCTGGGAGCAATGGCAATGAAGGGGTGCTCCGTATTCCCCAAAGCTCCAGCATTACTGGGACCTCGCCATCAGATTGTTTATTGTCATATCCAGGACATTCATTGGGAAGTGGGGTCTTACCCCTCTGCAGAGGTGCAGTCAGTGTATTCTACAGCCCCAACCGACTGGGCAATACACAGAGTTAATTGTCAAACAGTTTTATTTCAGATAATTCAGTTTAGCATAAGTACACAGTTTTAATATCAAAACAGTTCTATTTTAAACAATTCAGTTCAGCATCAATATGCAGTTTAGATGTATAAAAACAGTAAATACCAACCACTGTTTAGTTCTATTTAACCCATAGATAGGACCCTTATCAGGTGCTACCACTCCGGGCCAGAGTGGACCTGGGAGCGATGGCAATAAAGGGGTACTCTGCATTCCCCAAAGCTCCAATATTGCTGGAACCTCACCATCAGATTGTTCAGTGTCATATCCAGGACACTTGTTGGAGGGGTCTTACCCCTCTGCAGAGAAGCAGTCAGTGTATTCTACAGCCCTAGCCGATTGGGCAAAATATATTTTGGATTTCTATCAAAGATTATCCTTCAATAACTAAAAAGCCTTATTTTGAGCCAATTTTACACTTCCTATTTATATGAATTGGGATTTTCTTTTCTTACTAATATTAAATGCAATCAAAAAAAGAATTCTGTTAACTGAAAAGCAGATGAGGGTTTGTTTATCTTGTATATAACCTAACACAGGAAATGACATTAAGAAATATCAATCTCATCTTTCTCATAAATAACTATTTTTAATTTACCGAATAAAAAAAGTAATTACTAAAAATCTACAGTTTGAATTATTTTGAGTTTATGTAGAAAATATGCCAATATTTATTGCTTTTAAAGTGTGCTCAAAACAAGAAAAGTTTGGAAACTACAATAGTAATGGCTTCCTTGATCAACTATAAAATAATCTGTACAGTCAGGATAGAAAGAAATAATAAAATTCTCTACTTTACCTCAAACGATTCCAGCTCTCTTGGAGACATATTTGTTTTTTTAGCCATAGCATAGAGTTGATAAACACGAAGATCAGTGAAATGAGGATGACTCTCATCTTGGTAGATTTGTTTTTCCAGTGACTGGTATCCTTCATTGATCTGTTGGTGCTTTATTTTTGTTTCTTTGTTCTTGGTTTTGTACATTTGACGTGCAGTATCAAGATCAACTCCAGTCTCCAAAGCATTTAGAGCTGTTTCTGTTTGAAAAGAAAAATAAATAAAAGGACCAATGAAAATTTTGATATAACGAAGCAATGATTGCACTATGAAAATCATTTTCACCAATCGAAACAATGTTTCTCTTAAGATTTACACAAGATGCTTACTCTCCAATCTGACAAGTTCATCTTTAAGTTCATTGTATTCATCTAATCGTTTCTGATGATGATGGAACTCTTCCTCCAACATTTTCAGTTCTTCTTCTGGAAAATAAGGAAAATTTTTGTAAATAGAAATGTATTTGAATTGATACCAACAAATTTTTTGAACATAGTAGGAAATAATTCAAAAATATAATTACATTGCTTCATTCATGCAAAATAATTATAAACAAATTTTAAAAGTAGTTATATACTAAAATTAATTTGGTACAGGGCCAGAAATATGTGGTGCCCAGCGAAAATTGAACTCACAAAAATTGGTTTGCTAGCCTCGTTCAATAACCATTTCACTTTGTGAGACAACCAAATTCAAAAAGTAATCATTTACTAAAATTAGTTTGGCACAAGGCTGGAAGTATGGGGCACCCAGAAAGAATTGAACTCACAAAAATTGGTTTGCTAGCCTAGCATGTGACGCAACCAAACAAATTCAAAAAAGTAAAAAGTTACATGAAATAAATAGCACCAAAATTACAGACAGGAGATCAGAGGATAGTTTCATTCACTCTAAGTTATAGAAACAGACTCAAACAGATAATACCTGCATGTGGGTCAAGATTGTATATTGAGGAAATCACATGAAGCAATAGATCCAGTTAGTAAGCAGAGTGTTGTGCAAGATGGTGATAGCTCTGTAATGGTGTTGGGTGTGTTCTGTTGAAGTTAACAAAAACCATTACTGAAATCAGAGTCTATCATTATCACAGATCAATTGCACCCTTTTTACTTTTGGTGATAGTTTCTTCCAGCAAGATAATATAACCATCTAATCAACCATGGCTGATATAAAACTAGTTTCAGGAACATTTGGATGACTTTCCTTGGTCTTCACTCTAGTTAGATTTAAAACCCCATCAAGTTTCTAGAAGCTATGTTAAAAACATCACTGAACAAATTCCATGTAGACCTCCCCACCAGACCAAAAAAAAAAAAAAAAAAAAAAAAAAAAAAAAAAGGGAATAATTTGCATATTAATAATAATAGTATGGGGTCTTCATTTCCTTTCACCCTGATAATGATCTGATTTTGTATGCTTGAATGTCAGACCAAGGAAATAACTCCAGGTGTAGATTTTTTTCAATTTAAAATTTTGATTTCAGCAGCTACATGTTCTAAAAATGCTAAATAAAAAATAAAGTCTTGTAAAAGTTTTAGAATTTTACAGCCTTATAGTATAAAGGCATATAAGTGCATAATGATTGCAATATAATTAGATAATCTTGTAATTAAAACAAAAAAAAATCATATTAACATTGAAATAATAAAAGAAAACTAATTACTTTATAAAATAATGGTATCATTATTTACTTTTACTTTTCCTTATTCATCATAATTTTTTTTAGCTTTGAATTGAAATGACAGGACAAAATGTTAAAATATAAAATGAAAATTAAACTCTACCTTCCAGACAAATTTCAAAAATGAACAAGAAAAATAGCAAAGTTCTGAATTAGTTTTTAAGAGTTCTGTTCTTTTATATCAAAATTATTTTTTAAGTCATAAATTTAATAAATAAGAAGTGATTTGACATGGGAGAGAATCATCATAAACCAAAATTTGGTTTATGATGATTCTCTCTTCAAGTTCATATAAAATTTCAAAAGTTAAAAACAAGTTTCAAGATCTTCCACTGATTAACTATGTAAAAACTGAAAAGTTTTTATTCATCATCTTACCAGTAAATCCTCCATACTGTGCACTTTTCCATAATTTTTTTAATTCTTTGTTTATGAAAAGTTCTGGCTTGGTGGCTAAATTTAGTTTCTTGACTTCAGGATGTTCACCAAGATTATACTTGCTTATTATATCTGAAAACAATATTATATAAAAATTATAACAGTTTCAAAACAATTTATATTAATCATGGTGTATCAATGCATCTCAGTTGATAATAGACAGAGATGACCTATGGCAATAACAAAAGCAATTTTACTTTGCCTCTTTTCAGGTCTATTTGCAAGAAGTGCTAGATCATCTGTGTAATCTGAATCTGTTATAGTTTCTGCAGGATATGACAATATCAAAGAAGTCAGTGTCACCATCAGAAGAGTGAACTATTGCTTTCATGTTCTTGTTAGTAAAGTTGGTGACTGTAGTCAAGGGTGACTCGAAGTCTCCCTTTTCGATAGCTACTAAGGTGCAGGAGAGGGCGCTACTCCTTTCCCAGGATTGACCCAGTTTACTCTTGATCTGTACCTTATAATGGTGAGTGTTAAGCAAGGAAACATCAAGTACCATTTTTTGAGTCTTTGGCATGACTTGACCTGGGATTGAACCCCGGTCTCCTGGGCCATTCGTGAACACTCTAACCATTGAGCATCATTATAGCTGGAATAGTGTCTTTGAGGAAACCATAAACTACTAGTAGTTGCTCCATCTTTCCACTGAGTATAGAATCAAATGCTTTGGAGAAATCTATGAACAATAGTGTTACCTCAAGATTTTTTGCACATACTCCTTTAATGGTTTAGCAGATAAAATCTGGGAAGTTGTGGATCAATTCCTACAAAAATTGTACTGCTTTTCCCAAAGAATTTTCTTGATTTCAGGTTGGATACAATTGAGAAGCATGGCATCATAAACCTCAGCAGTTGTAGCAGTAAGGGTTATGTCTCTATGGTTCTTAGGGATTCAAAGGTCACCTTTCTTGGGGAAGAGGAGGATGCAGCCTTTGGTTTGGTTTTATGGCATATCAACCATTGTAGGTTATTTAATGCCAAATCCAGTTTATATATATACATTAGATATATATGATTTGTAAACATAAGTCAACAAATTTAAATAGTTCCAAGTATTACTATGTATCACTAACAATTCAATTAAACATCAGTCATTTGTTTACACACAGTTAAATGATCAAACAATGCAATTTGACATAAGTCATTTGTTTGCACTCAGTTTGAATGTCAAACAGTTCTATTTGACCCATAGATAAGACCCTATCAGGTGCTAACACTTGGGGCCAGAGTGGACCTAGGAGCAATGGCAATAAAGGGGTACTACCATGACCATCGAAATATAGAAGGCCTGTTCATTTGCAACGTGATGTTAGTGAAACAGTCAGTAATCATAACTTAATGAATTATTGTAAGAAAAAATGGTTTTAGAAAACTTTTTTAAAAATACATTTAAAAAAGAAAGAAACAGGTTTGGATTTTATACAGAACTTTATTTGATATCAATTTAAAAAAATAATTGATACGAAAAAAAGTTGTTATTGCTGAATGCTATGTTAAAGTAAATAAACTAAACATCATGTTACATTTCAGTAAAATTTAAAGACGGAAATTCATTCATTATTTTATTTGTTACAAATTGGAAAACACTTTTATAAAAATCATAATCAGCATTGTTTTGATTTGCATATTTTTATTTTAATTTCAATAATTATTCTGTTACAATATCATAATTATTAAGTGATTATTATTCTTATACACAATATAGCAACAACTGAATTATGAATTAGAGAACTAACAAAGAATAATTGAATAAATAAACAAACAAATAACAAGTGAATGATGAATAAATAAAATATAAACAAGAAACTATGAAATTAAATATAAACAAGCAACTAAATTTGATACAAACAATAAAGAGATTTAAAATTTAAGACTGAAATTCGTTCATAATTTTGTCTTAAATTTGAAAACAATTTTTAATAGATCATAATCAGCATTGTTTTAATTTGCATGTTTTTATTTCAACTTTAATAATTATTCAGTAAAGTTACAATTTTGTAATTATTTAGTGATTATTACTCAAATACAGCAACAACTGAAATATGAATTAGGAAACAAACAATAATTAAATAAACAGACAAACAAATTACAAGTAAATGATGAATAAATAAAACAATCAAATATAAATAAGAAGCAAATAAATTAGATACAAACAATAAAGAGATTTAAAAATCAAATAATACAGAAAAATAGGTTACAGATACAAAATTTAGCTGAATTTTTAAAAAGTTTTCTTTTTTTGCTTAACTTGTTATTTTCAATATTATTTTCTTTGGAACAAAAATTGTTTAAAAGAGCATTTGCAGAGCTCCATACAAACATTCTTTGAATCTTTTTTATACTGTGATGCTCATCACAAGTGTCAACATTAAAAAGAAGCTCATAGTCTGCCAAAACATTCAATTTTATATCCATGGCTAATTTCCTTCGATTTACTGAATGAAGAAAAGAATGATGTTTTATCAGCTCATCAATGACTACATAATTATATATCACAAAATTTGTAGTTGTATCATTAAGATATAAGAAAGAACTTTCATTAATTGCCCGAAAATAGCTGTTTATTTCACGTTATCTCTTCCAGATATTAAATCTTTGCAAATATTGCATTTAATTTTCTTAAAAACAAAGGATTACAGGAAGAACTTCTCTACATTTATTAATATCATCTTCTTTAGCATCAATTCTAAATTTGTACAAATCTAACTTTTGCTCCTCTGTCACTTCATCCCAGTTGCTGTTGTCAGATAAGCCAACAATGAATTTTTAAAATCAATTTTAATGCATTTCTGATTAAATGTTAAGCTCAATTTTAAGACTAATAGCATTCTAATTTTTTTTCAAACTCAAACACTTGCTGTATTGAGACATCATACTGATCCCCACTAAGTTGCTGGTATTGACCAAACTTGGCCTCAAGGTGATCAGTTTGAAATTTGCCAGGTAATATGTATTGCATTTTCAATTCTTTTATGCAATCCTTGGTCCGTTCTAGAAATGCATTGGTTGTATGATGCAAAGCAGTGAAGGTTTCCTTTGTTAATTTGCCATCTTCCAGAAATGCTATTCTAACCAATCAAAGAATACAGAGAGAAATCTAAAACTTTTTTTCATTCACTCTAAGTGGATTACAGTATTTATTTCTAAGCCAACAACCTTTAGATGGTGTTTTTACATTCATTATTGTCCAAATATAAAATATGTTTATAACTTCTGCAAAATTAGGCAAACATTTGTTTTCCTAAGGTCAATAAGCCTTGAACAGTGTACTCATTAAAAATTTGCAGAACTAAATTAACATTTTGCCTTTCAATATTATTTGGAGAAAGTGCATTTGAGGTCAATTTATAACAATATTTTAAAAATGAGTGAGATTCCAGAGCATGAAGTTTTTGTAAGGTACAAAATGGGGCACTTTGGACACTATCTAATTGATGATTTCCATTAGGACAAAATTTTTGTAATAGCATGCATTTATTTGCATCTTTTTGACCAATCCAATTGTTTGTAATGCATTTTAATATATGGAAGAGGAAGAAGAGAGGTCAAGACTTAAAATTGGGTGTGGATATACAATTGAAAGATATAGCTTTTTTATTTATAGCATTATTATCTGTTACGAATGATAATACTTGAAAGTCTATCGCCTCTAAACCAAATATTATACATTTAACTATGTCAAATAAATTCTCAGCTTTAAGACTTTTAGTTGGCATAACATGAACAACATCCTTATATTGTGAAAATACACTGCTAAGAATAAAAGCAAAAGTTTTTGTTGCAGCTTCATTGCTGTTGTCAGATAAGCCAACAATATTACCACCCTTATAATCAATATAAGGTTTTAGGAGAAAAAAAAAAAGCAACATTATAAGAGAATGAATTAACCAGTACATCCCATTGAACCTCATTGTGTTTGATACATAGAGACACAATGGTACAGTATTGTACACTTTCTGAAATTTACCTTGTCTGTAACAATATCAGTTGGCTCTTTCAGTAATAAAACATTTACATTTATTATTTTTCAACACTTGCACATAAATACTTACAATGTAATTGTTTCTGCACTTCTAGATCTTTCAATTCACCCTTTTCCGGTTCTTTATTCTTCAACCTCTTCAAGTCATAATGCTTTTTATCTTGGACTTTTAGCTCTGCATAACAATCAGCCAACCGTGTACCAGATAAACGCTAAAAAGAAGAGAAAATAGCTGAAAAACCAACATCTAAAAAAAAAGTTCTTGAAGAGATGCTAAACTTTTGTCTCTCTCAATGCATATAAAGACCCATGTATTAATGCATATAGTAATAACTAATAGTTTCCAAATTTTCTTGAAATTTTTGTTTATGAAAAGTTCAGGTACATATTTAAAATTTTTTACAAGATAGAAAGATGGCTCTGAAGACTGAATAAAATAAGAGAAAAAAAATGGTTTCAGATATTCATCTTCCACTTTCACATTTAGTTGGATAGTTCAAATCAGGGATTACTCTTTGCTGTTGGTACCATGTAACTCAGTTGCAAGTTAACTGGAGAGAAACTGGGTACTGCCAAGTAACACAATTACCATGAGAGATATGAAGATAAATACTTGGTTTGGTACCCCAATGACCTATGAAAGAGGAGATGGGCACTGACTTGCAATTCCCATTGCCTTGAAAAATGTGACAGAGGGACTATTAGACATAACCCTCCCTTCCACAATCTACTAGGTTAAAAGAGAAAAGTAACCTCCATTGCTCTAAGAAATTCCATAAACAAAAATACTTGGTATAACACCTTAACAACATTAGTAGTAATGGGAAACAGCACTTTCTTGTGCATAGACAAAGGAAATTTGTAGTAGAAAATTAAAGAAAAAACTTTTCTCATGTGTAACAATAATAATTGAACAGTTTATTACATGCAAGTGTGATGAGTACAAAGAGTTTGAAGTAAGTCAAGTCTTACTTTAAAATTATACCCAAATATTATGAAGGAACTTTATTGTTGGGTGGAATGTTCAATGGTCAAAAAGTCCTACAAAAACAAAATTCACAATTCAATGTTGAACACTGATAGAAAAATTAACTCCTGACCCTACAGTTAATGTTTAATTGAAAAATTAATATTTTACTTGATCTCTACAGCACCTATATATGTGAAATGTATAGATGTAACTGTAGACAAAAGGATTTAAAAAATTAAAATTTTTGCCAACAGCAGGCAAAAATCTGTTTAATTATAATTTTTAGACTCATTGTGTATAGTGTAAAGTAAAGATACTCTTTTTCTGTTGTAACACGAGGAAAAAGATGGACAGGGACTGATTTGATTTTTCATGTACCAGATCAAATTAAGAAGAAATTCAGAAAGTAGACTAATTGGTAAATTGATCCAGTGAGAGGAGTTTGTAAGTTTGTAAATATTGAATCCCAACTCACAATTAACCAGCTGAATAATCCTCACCCTACCTACCACAGTCACTTGGGAGAGCTAGGAAAATGACAAGTTGGTATAGGCCAGAATTGAAAAAAAAAAAGAAAGTAATATAACTTTTGAAGATAATCAATTTTTTTTTTCTCATCAGAGATATTCTTTTGCTGTCATAACATCTGGATGAATTCACTAGAACCAATTAGTCTTCTTAATGAATTTCTTCCTCTTAATGTGACCCTATCTAATCAGTCCCTCCCCATTTCTTTCTTCTCATGTTACAACAGAAAAAAAGTATCTCTACTTTTTTCTTTTTCAACAGTATTTTTTTTTATAAAAGTTGAAATCCCTTTCAAATTGATTTATACAGGTAGATTTTCTCTACTTTCTATAATAAGAAATACTAATTGATTCATAGACAGAATTGCTAGTTAGGTAATAAGTGGATAATCACAAACAAATCCTTTTCTAAAATTTTTCTCAATATTTGTAGGTTAGTAGTAATTTATATCACCACATACCTACTACCAGTTAAATACACCAGCTGCAATGTTACAAGGCTAATAAAACTACATAGATAAACAAGCAATCATCAGAAGGCTCTCACGCTTTTACTCTGATCTTTTTTTCACAAAATGTAGACAAAAGCAAAAATTATTGTCTCAAATGTAAAAATATTTTCTAGAAACTCAACTTCTTCAGTTACTCACAAATATTTTTTGACCCATGTAAAGCCAAGGTCATGAAAAAAAAAAGTGAGAACATTAGAGGAGTGGTAGATTTAATTTCCCTTACTTAGTCTATCTATTCCCCCCTCTTACAGCAGTATATTTAAGATGTTTCTATTTTTTTAATTTTTTAAAAATTTCTGATAAGTTGTATGAAAACAATTTGTTATCACTATTAATTATAATCTTTTCCCCTTAAAATTTGGTTAAGCTAAAATCAAATCAAAGATTTAGTGAATCAAATAGCATTAATTTAAATGAAAATCGAATTAAATGTACACAGTAACAGAGAAGTTAACTATTAATGATTCAATTTGGTTAGAAAAAAAAAAAAAAAAAATAAATAAATAAATATATATATATATATATATATATATATATATATATATATATATTACTCACTATATTGCGATATAAATATAGTCATCCTAAATTTATATTATTAGGCTAAATATTGTGATATTAATTAACTTGATGAATATGAAATCCCATAACATCAGACGACTTTCAGAATTTAAATAAACTGAAATGTAGTTATTAAGTTATGGAAATCATTATTGTAAACATGTTATTTTTTCTATAAAAAATTAAATAATTGATTAGGTTTAAATTAGAAAAAATTGAAATAAAAATAATACAATTAGATTCTTGAAATTGAGTTTTTTTTATATATATATAAAAAAATATTAAAATGTATAGATATTAGAATTTTTTTTTTAAAAAGTGAAGTTTTTTTTAATAAATTTTAAAAGTTTGGTACAACAATGAATAATAATGGGCTAATATCTAATTCAAAATCTATTGGATTAATATATTTTGTTATTTTTTTTTTTATTATATATATATATGTTGATTTATAATTACTTAAATGTCTAACTTAAGGTAAGATGTATTCCCCAGTGTAATGCATCAAATCTTGTATTCCATCTGATAAAACAACCTTTTAATAAAAAATTTATTTATTTTAAGTATTAACAAAATTTGGCACTTTTTTCTGTTAAAATGAATTAAAAAAATAATTAAAGTTATTATTTAAGGTTGAATTTCAGTTTTATTTGAAAGACAATAAATAATACCATAATTATCAGAATTGAAAACAAAATAACATTAAACATCTGATTAATTTTTGATACATTTTGAAAGATTTAAATTTAGTCAACTCAATGTTACATAAATAAAAAAATGTAATTAAAATTTTAAAATACATTTAAAAAGTTTTTGAACGAAATAAGTAACTATAAATTCCTTTATGTAAAAATATTACTTACACATTGATAACTATATCAGTATGATATTTAAATCCAAGTAGTAGGTCAAAATGACAAGATTTTCTGTGTGACATTATAATCAAACTAGAAAGGTGCACTTTCATTTCATGCTAAGAATTGTTAGTATAGAAGGTCAACCACACAAAAAAAAAAATTCAATTTTTATAAGTGCAAAAAATCATATCAGCAATAGTTTATTATATTTCATCTTGAAAAAGGAAAATAAGCACATTAACATGTTTTTTTTTTTTCATTACTCCTAAAACATTCATTTTTAGTTTTCAAGATTTCCCATTTTTATAACAAAATTTATATTTTTCATACATTTCTAAAAGCTTTTCAGAGAATTAAACAAATAATTTACTTAAACTGTGAATTTTATATACTACAAGTACATAGTTTAAAAACAAAACAAAAAAAAAATGCTTACTTGGCAGTTTATAAGTTTAAATTCAAAAGATATTAAATTAATTTGGATTAAAAATGAAGGTTTGAAAAGAAAAAAATTGTACTTCTTTTAAATCTTCAATGTCTTTCTATAAAAGAAGTAGCTAAAATACAATCTTTGAAAATGACACTAGTGGAATGTAAATGAAACTGAAAGCTACAGCAAAGTCAGTGTTCTAAAAGATAGAATTTTTTAACCCAAATACAAGGGACAAAACTGGAGATTAACGAAGGATTTTTACTGTAGATTGGAAGTCTGAGGGAAGCATAGCACTTTGTGGTGGAAGTGAGGGAATGCAATTCTGAATGTTCCTGAGATTGTGACATGGTGTACCATTTTCTCTCTGTGTGGGAGATTGATTGGATACTTGCCAGTGTGTAGATGGCTTCAGGGAGCAGTTGGAATATTTATTATTGGGAGAGAGCCAATGTTGTGACCCAAGGCTGGGATGACATCATAGAAGATGTCCCGTGATGACAAATAGTTCAAAAGACAATAACCAGAGTGAAGCAGATCTAATGGTGTGTGAGCAGACAGAATGTCAATGTATGGGTGGACATAAGTTTCCTGGCGACTGGCGTATTCCTGGAATGTGATGATGTTGCATTAGAGGGTGCATACTGGCTGCGACCTATGAATGACAGCATATCAACCTAGCTCAACATGATGTAGTACTGAAAGGAATCAATTTGGCTTTGCAGTGGCTGACCAAGGTCATGCATCTGAAAACAGACTCAGTGAGTGTGCATCACTGGCTATTGGACACACTAACAAGGAAGGCACAACTATGCACAAAGGCTGCTAGCAAGATACTACACCAGCGAAGATTGGAAATTATAAAACTGTTGGTGAAAGAATATGGGTTGTCCATAGACATTACTCTGGTCCTGTTGAGCCAAAACCTGGCAGATCCTATAACCCGAGTACCGCAAAGATGGCTCGAGATGATGAAGAGTGCAACTGAAACAGCACCTCTCACCTGTGCTACTATGGTTGATGGGATGACAAGCAGCCAGATTCTTAAACTACATAATAGTAGTGGACACCCAGGCATTAGATGTACTACATACTTCGCTCAGCAGGTCTGCCCATTGATTACCAAGGTGGTTGTGAGGTTGGCTATTCAGACATGTGAAGAGTACCAGACAGTTGATCTGGCCCTAGTTCACTGGACAAAGAGGGAGTTGGCAGTCAAGGACATTTGCTGGAGATTGGGAATGGACATAACCCATTACAACAACAACCACTTCCTAATAGTCAGAAATTGCGGTGCAACATGTTTTTCTATCTGGCGACCATTGTCATGGCAGGATTATGGGAATGTTGTTAGGCAACTTGAATCAATATTTTTTGAATGTGGCCCACCACAGGAATTATTAATGGATAACGATACTGTGTTTTTCAGCAGCAAGTTCAAAGAGTTTGTAGCCAGCTGGAGAGTGCACCTGCGATTTCGATATGTCTACATGCCAACAGACAACGGCATCGCCATTAATGCCATTGCAGTGTTTAACGGATTGCAGTCAGGATGGGGTGTTCTATTCAGGAAGCCATGTACTGGTATAACGTAGTTCCCAAAGATGATGTATCACTGCTGACAGCACCTGCCAACAGGATCTATACATATGAGGTCAGAATAAGAGTTGACCCAATGTCAACTTTACTGGCCCTGGCATGAAATAAATATCATTTGGGAGACCTTGTGTGGGTCAAACCACCCCATTACCTATGCACTTCTGAATTCCAAGAGGGACAAGTAACAGAAGTCATCAGCCTGCAATCTGCTGTGGTCAATGGGGTTCCATGCCATATCAAGGATCTACAACCCCCAACAAACATCACCCCAACTTGGTAAGAGGATAGTGATGAGTTGTCAGGTGACACAAGATATATCATATTGCCAGGCAGCCAAACAGAGCTAGACAATGATACCACATGACCACCCCAGCGTCAAAGCACATGCCTATGTTGGGATTAAGGATCAGGGAGAGGTGTGGTGAACGTGTAACAAAACAAAACAAAATGGAGAAACACTGGCTTGCTTGAGTATACTTACCCATTGACAGGCTGTTGTGAAAAAGGGAAATCTGTTCAGCAGCCATTTGCTTTGTAATAGCAAAGTCTCATGATTTTTCAGGAGGGGGTAAGTAGGGAAAGATAAAAGAGGAAAAGACAAGCTACCGAGTGAGATGGAATGTACTGTTGACAGCGAGTATTACGAGAGTATTGGGAAATTACTGTGGTGATGGTGTTTTGGAGAAAAATGTTCACTGCAAGAGTTAGGACCTGTCTTTGAATTCTTCAACAATATATATATATATATATATATATATATATAATCAAATATGTGCACCTGTTAAAAAGATGCAAAAATCAAAAAAATGTAAAGCAAAAATATGAATATGCTGTTTTCAAGCATTTTCCTTTTTTCTGAAATATATCAACAAATTCATGCGTAAAATAAAGAAACATTGAATATCCAGCCTAACAAAAAGTATGGTGACCTGAAGGCATAATAATCGGTGTTATGGATTACAATTTCTTGTTTCATAAATTTTCCAATTTCAATAGCAAAACTGTTAGATTTGTTCTTAAATAACAAGAGTTTTTATAAATTATGAGATAAGTAATCTATTTCAGGTTGAAAAAAATGGTGGAGGCAAATATCAAAACTGAAATTCAAGTAAAATTTTGTAAATGCTCATGAGGTAAATATTTATAATTTTTCTGCATTTATATTAGTCAGGCATGGGAAGTAATTCATTGAAATATTCTGAAACTTATACACTGAAATAAAAAGTGAGGAAAATATTCTTGAAGAAATGCACACCCTACAAGTTGTTTTACAGCTGGCAAATATCAATTGCGACAAAACAGAAAACAAAATTTATAAAAAATGTTCAACACACACATACACAGCTCTGATTTTTGAAGATGTTATGTAATAATAATGAATAAATAAATGTAGTTAATCTAATATAAAAATACATTTGTTTTTTTTGTAGTGATGTTTATAATTTTCACTATAGAATTATAAAAAAAAAAAAGTAAAAATGTAAATTTCTTCTCTTTTCCTAAAGAGAGAAACTAATGGAAACAGATATGCTTAAAAAAGCCTAGAAAATCAACATACTTTTTTTAAAATCAGAAAACTATTATATAAAAAAAAAGAAGAAAACAGAATAACTTTCTCTATTGAAAGATCTTTAAAATAGCTAAAGATTAAGACTATACATTATAAATAACTTTTTCAAGTAAGGAGCATACCAAAAACATGAAAATAAAACAAAACAAAAAAAAAATGTCTTCTGAATTTTGAATTACACTTTATTTTATTTATTCACTTTCATCATTTGTTACTTAAAAAACAAAAAAATGATCAAAATCCTATAAATCGCTGATTTTTGGAGAGTTTTACAAAAACACCATGTTTTAGTAGATGCACTTATTTTTTCAAACCTAATATACATACAAGTTAAGATAGCATAGACATAGAGTGTATGGTACTTAGCAACTATCAGTTTCTTGCCTATATGCGTAAGTTGATAACAGCATAAATCTCAATTTGAGATGAATAAAATCATATTTCTCGCCAATATGTTCTAGGTGAGAGACTGACAGTTGCCAAGCACCACTGACTCGGTGGTTATGCTATCCTAACTTAAATATGCTCTATCAATGATATTGAGCATTCTTTATCTTTAAATATAGCAAACTACATTAGTTTTTATATATATTTAATAGCATGGAAGTTTGTCTGTGACTATAGGTTTCATGCCATCTTATAAACGACAATCATCAGTCAGAGAAAGAAAGATATTCGAGAAATCGAAAAATACAGTCAAAAGAATATTAGGATTGTCTCTGTGTGTGTGTGTGTGTATGTGTAGATTATATTTGTGAATTATTGTGTGTGGTTGTAAAAGTGATATTTAGTATAAGAGTGTGTATGAGGATACATGCGCCGTGTAGGCAAATTCATGGTTGTCTCCTGGATATATGAATCATGACGTGTAGCCAAAGTAGCAACAGTTTGACTGAGTAAAATTTTTTTTTTGTATTTGTGTGTGTGTGTGTGTGTGTGTGTGTGTGTGTGTATAGCGATGATTTTAACTAAAGAACAAAATATCATCATTGCATTACGAAGAAAATGAAGTTTTGATTTATAAGCATAATAGACAAAGGAGTATGGTGGGTCAGAACGCAATAAATATCATGGTGATGAGACATGTTATATTGTAATATATACTATGGAGAATTATTTGTATGTTTATTTTTTGTATTCATGTGTATGTTTGTGTAGTGGTGGTTTTAACTAAGGAACAAATTATCATCATCATTGCATTACGAAGAAAATAAAGTTTTGATTTGTAAGCATAATAGATGAAAGAGTATGGGGGATCAGAATGCAACAAATATCATGGTGATGAGACGTGTAATATAGTAATATACTATGGAGTATTAACCAATATTGGTATTTTATGCTGGAATATGTTTTGTGTTAGCTATGTCGTTTGTTTTTTTTTTGTGCGTATGAGTGTGTATGGTGATGATTTTAATCATGGAGCAAATTATCATAGCATAATTAAGAAAATGAAATTTTGATTTGACATGTAAGCATAAGTCTGGGACATAAAGATAATAGGTGGGGAGTAGTGTTGGATTACAATAATAATTCTTATTAGCTGTCTATGTTGTGTTAATGTTATGTGAAATTTCACAGAAATAGAAATATAACTTGGTTCAATCTGCCTTATTGTTTTAAAATATTTCAAGGATTTCTATTTCTATTTTATACCTCAAGCAAAAAAAAATTTATGCATAATCTTATGCTCCGTCCAACATGCTATCCTTTAGGAGCATGAAATCCCATCTTAGCAAATCTCAAAATATTAGCGAGATTTTGTCAAATATTATCTTATGGTCTTACACTTAAAGTGACAGCCCCACTCATATTGATGAGATCATTTTGACGCCCACACCTATACTTTGACCACTTATTGGCGAAACAGAATGTTTATGAAAGAAGGTATATTTTCACTATGGAGCGCTGAAAAAGAGCGGGTCCTTTTATAAAGGAGTTGGAGCGGCACCATTATAAAAATGGGAAGCGTAAGGGGAGCTAGTTTTAATTTTGGGCGTGTGAGCAACTCTAAAAAGTAATGGCGCACATAAAGCCATATATATATATATATATATATATATATATATATATATATATATGGCTGATAGAACGAAACAGAACTAGCCACACTGATGAGTTCTAATAGAACGAAACAGATCTGTCTGTGGATGACTATATATATATTTTATGGCATTATATATATATATATATATATATATATATATATATATATATATTTAATGCCATAAAATTTGGTCTGCGACCCCTGGGTTTCATGAAGTTTTTACAAAATGAAATGAATTGAAAATAGAAAAATAGTCAAAAATCGTTGGGATTTTGTAGGAATCTTTACGTGTGATTGTAAGTGTGCGTATGTGTATTATAGGTACGTATTATTCTGTATGTATGTGTGAGTGGTATATAGTACATTTGTATGTGAAGGTACATGCGCAGCGCGTTGTTTTTACCGGATGTTATAAGTCTTCAGTGTATCTTATGTTGCTACATTATTGTGGAGAAAGATTCTTAATCTATTTCTGTATGTGTAGGTGATAATATTGCGTATTATATTGCACTTGGTTTGCAACAAACCCACAAAGTGATTTAGTGACAACTAACACTGTTCTTATATATATATAATTTCTGCTTCACTCATTTGATACAGAAGAAATTATTAGAATTTGGAAGCGACACCCACTGAATGGAGGTGGAGTCTTATACACAACTCATATTTTTTTTATTTTTCTAAGATGAGACACGTCATTTTATAACTTTTGTCAACATGACATGAAACAAAAAAATTCCTCCGTTAAAAAGTGAGATGAGGAAAATATTTGAACCACCAATAGAATCATGACACGGGTTTTTTTGGCAGTATTGAAAATAATTTGTTATTTTTGTGTTACGCCAATCTTACAAAACCTATAGCCATTTTAAATGCAGGCTTTTATTTGCAATCAAACACCGACCGCTAAAAATTAGTTGTCTGATTTTTCACACAAAAAAGAAAATTAACATCATTGAAATTATTTAATGGTTTATTGATACTTGTTCAGAATATCTCACTGAAGAAATTTCAACGGTAACATATAAAAAATTAAAAAGAAGAATGTAATATTTTCATTTTTTCTGAATATATTTACATTAAAAACAAACAAACACGTTTTCAACTCACAACATTTCTTATGTCTTTCCTTCGTCCGAACACTAAGATGGCGACTTACGGTTAGGTTATCGCCTAATTTTGGGGACTAAAATGAAACTAATCAGTAAAACAAAAAAGTAAATAAATGAAGTTTACTCTTATTTGGATGGTGAATGTAAGTATTACATTACTATATAATTTGCATATTACGGCAAACATTATTTCAGCAGCATATTCTGAACAAGCGGAGATTCATTTATCTTACTTCCAGTTAAGAACTTAAATACGTCAAAAATGCTCAACATCTCATGAACAATAATGTAAAAATAATAGTTATTATTATTATTATTGATAATAACAATAATTTTAGAATAAAATCTTTAATATTGCATTGTATACACAATGCATTACAATACTTAATCATTTTATTTACTCAATCTACGCAAGAAAATAATAAGTATAGCAATCGCTAAATAAATTAACTATATGAGAAAAGTATTAAACATTTAATAAAAAGTTAAGTCATTTATATTTACAAAACAAGCTTTAATGTTTGATGCTTCTTGAGTTTTATTTGCACTTCAATCAAGATTAAAGCTTAAGAAAAATTAAAAATTAGAATTTTTAAATTTAACATTCAGAGGTGTGAACAAGATACGCCCACAATAGAAAATGAAAAAAAAGTTTTTTTTAATATCGATTTCTAGTGAATTTTTTACAAAAAAAGAGTAAATTTTTATATTGTTGAAAAATAAATAAATAGAAGGAAAAGAAAAATAATTTTTTTTTTCGTTATTTTTCAAACATCATTGTCATGACGTTCTTCTTACCTTTTTTGCTTTTTCCCAAAGTTGCTGTACCTTGATCATTCGAAACTGTCTTCCTTCAAGGGGATCATCGATCTTTGGAGGATTTTTGTCTTTTGAATATTTGCCAGCTTGTGCTTGCACACATACAATCACAATGAATGAGAATAAAACAATTGTAAGTCGCAGCATTTTGTGTTGATTGTATACCCTCTCTCAGTAAACACCAAAGGAGAAATGATTAATGGAGTATCAGAGTTTTTTGATTGTCTCCCTTGAGGTGGGGGAGATTTTTGGTATGGAGGATCAGAGACGTCATAAAATTTGACTATTGGAAGTATGAGGTGATATCCTCAGGAACAGAATGTTGAAACACAAACAACATATCATTTTCTTGTTATACTCTGAACTATTCGAACAAGTAACAGGATTATATATAAATTGGCACTTCTACCTAGGATTAAAGTGTAATATTTGTAGTCTCTACCGAGGATCAAACTCATTTCTTGCCACTTTTGCCAATGGCTCAGAGCATAGATGCCCAACTTTCAACTACCATCCAGGAAATATAAAAGAAAAAAAAAAATGAAATTTAAAAACTAATAAAATTATAATTATTTTAAAATGCAAGGTGTTCAAAAAGTATTGACTGACTTTATAACTTTCTTTCAAATTCATACTGACTCATTTAGATACCATCTAAACGTAATTACTTTATTTTATAAGTTGTTCCAACAAGGTTGATATGCCATAAAATAAAGAAATCAAAACCAAACTGACCAAGAAATTGAACTACCTGTTAACTAGAAAAACTCAACCTATGTTTTATCTGCAAGGAGCCATTTAGGGAGCAGCATTCTGGAGTTTTAAAAGTAATCTTTGTTCCTTCTTAATCAAAGGCTCCCATCTGTTGTTTATTGGTTGGCCTTCTCAAGGAGACAGTGGACAGAGAACATAGCAATGTATTGATTCTATTGATCATTCCCTTTTCCAGTGTCATCTTAACTTCATTGTATAACAATTATTGATGTCCACCCAAGATTATCCTGTCTTAGTTAAAAGTAGTTTCCAATTTTAAAACCTTTTATGATATTTTTTTGTCTTTCATTCATTATATTTCTATAAGCTGAAATTTGATACTTAAATTAAGAATAAAAAATAACAAAGTACTATATTTTAAAAATACATATTGTATACACTTAATAAAATATTGGCTTAATATATTTTATCACAACTATATTTTTCTACAAAGAATTTTGCTATACCATTATCTTTTTGGAAAAAATTTGAGGATAAAAAGTTAATATGAACTCTAAATCTTCAATTTTTAGAGATCGTCACCTCCCTTGTTCAACCTTGTAAAAGTTCTTTCTGGAATTGAATTACCATAATGATCTTACTAGGAAATTCCTATAAGATGATAAACAGTATCAAGTTATTCCAAGGCCATTTTCAACCAAATCAACAGTTCTAATTGACAAGATCAAGATTGTTTATTAGATAATTTTTAAAAATTTGTGACAACAATAATAGATGTAATAACATTTACTTGCTTACTTTCCAGTTGAGTTAAACGTAGCTTAACTCTGTTCTTTTGCATATTTCATATATGCAAAAAACAGAGTTAAGCTACATTTATAATAGTATTTGAATTTCTTTATGAAAGCATTGTCAATTTGTTATCAGTCTTTTATTCATCTTCTTTCTTATAAAGAACTAACATGGTTCTTGTATAAAAAATAACAGGATTATATATGAATTAGCACTTCTTTCTAGGGTCAGAGTATAGTATCTGTACACTCTGTTTAGGTTGATTGGTGCTTAATGGCATATCAACCCTTGTGGGTTATTTAATGCCAAATTCTGGATTTATTATACACATATGATTTGTAAACAAATAGTTTGTAAGTAACTATTATAAAAAAAAATTGTTTCATAGGCATATCTTATATTTTTTTATATATCTACTAATTTAAGGTTTGCAATGTCAATGTTTTAATATCCATAGTTTTTACACATTTATTTAGGTTTTTGTTTTTATTGTGTTTTGATCTTTGGGAGTTACATTTTATGTTTGTTAGGTCTAATTTAATATTTGGCTTTTCAAACTTTCTTTAATTTTGTTCTTGCTGATACGGGCTCTCTGGATTGGTTGTGGTTGTGTTGTATGGTATATCAACTCTTGTGGGTTATTTAATGCCAAATCCTGTTAATATATATATATATATATATATATATAAAATTTGCGAGTAAATGCTTTGTAGATAACATCATTTTTAGATGAGCCAGAGTTCATTTGTTTGCACACAGTCCAATGGTTTCAAGTATTGTTATCCAACACTAATAATTCTATTTGATATTAATCATTTGTTTGCACACAGTTAACTGTTTAGCATAAATGTGTTAGCTGTACCTGTAGAAACCCCATGAGTATTATTAAAATTATAAAAACATAAAAATTATACAAAATATATAGATAGGAATAGTTATTTTGAAGAACATAAATTTAATACTTCCTAAAAATAATAAATACAAGAAAAAACATTGATAATCATTTTATACATATATTCAATTTAAATTTCTACAAATACAAATTCCATACTCTGATTCCAGGAATTTTGCATTCTCATCCTAGAAGTTATAGACAGAGGAACAAAGCAATAAATAGAAAAAAAAACATGCTATTCATTTAAAGAGATAAGTCTTATTTCCAATTTGCACTGATTAAATATAATCTGTGAGTTGCAATGAAAAGCATCTGAAATAAGGTAAAAGAAATTTTAGAAAAAAAATTAAACTCTTCTGCCATAAGTAGGATGTGATACTAGGTCAATTTTAAAGCAGAGTAAAGCTGGTTTAAATTCAGTTTTTCCTTCTCCAATACTAGTTACCTAACTAAGGCTCAATGTATATAATACTATAGAGTACAAATTATTGTACCTTAGTAATCTGGTCTGAAAATTCCTAATTATTTCAAATTAAATTTTGCAGTTTATAAATGGACTCAATTAACAAGTGCCTCACTGATAGTAGGATTGAAGCAGAGCTTTAAAAGGTTACTGAAATTTAAAAAAAAATGGTTATCCTGAGGATGTTATCTCAAGTAATAATAGAACGAGATTTCTAAATTTAACACCAGTAAAATGTTTGGTCCTTCTAAATGTTTAGCATATGTGAAGCTCCTATGGATTGGATCTGCCAGTCAGGTATTAGCAGACAACATTTTCTCATCAGTTTTACTCCATTAAGGTTAGAACTATCTTTACCACCAGATCTGCCTTCTTGTCTTCCCAAAATGATGTCTTACCTATACTGTAACAAAGTATGATGGTTTATAAGTTTCATGTCAATATGATGCTGATTATATAGGTAGTTGCAGCTTTTACGTCTTATGATTTTACATATGATTCCCTTTTTTAAATAATTATTTATATATATACAAATGTGCACACACATACATAATTTAAAATGGTTATAGAGCCTGGTTTATATAAAAGTCTAAAGGATAGGGCTTTGTCTATAGAGAAGTTTGGAGGAGAGCTGATCTATACAGAAGTTTGAAGATGGAAACCTGTTCTGAGCAGAATTGATGGAGCGGGGCAGGTCTATATAGAAGTTTTAGGGAGATAAATGGTTAACAAGCAATTCATGTGAATATAGTGATATCTTCACCTGACACTTATGTACCTGTGCCAAATTTAGCAAAGTTAAGTAAATACTTATGGAAGTTTAAAGAAAGCAACATTTAACTTTTATCTCACACCCACCTTTAAAAAATAAAATACAGGTCAGAAATGTTTTATTAAAACGTTCACAGGAAATTATTCAGTTTTAAATTATTTCTGAGTTTTAACTCTTTTATCTGACACTCTAAAATAATCATATACATGGTGCATTCAATAAGTTTCCAGACTGTTTTTGTACAGGCATTTAAAATTGTCGTAGACTCTTGAAAATTCAGTATGTTATTGCTATACATCTTATGAGATGACTGACCAATTTTTATGATTTCATGTTCAAATGAACAGCTACAGCAGCAGTTTTTATTGTTTTACCCAGGGTGATTGTGTGTGTGTGTGTATATGTTAAAGTGGTTTCAGATTCCACTTACAGTTGCTTTTTTGTGTCTGTGAGTGTGTATGGTTTTAGCTTGTTGTTGTTTTTTTGGAGGTAGTGTGGTAATTACTTTTTACTAATAATTTGTGTGTGTGTGTGTGTATATATATATCGAAAAAAACCCTAGCATACATGGCAACCTACAACAAAATCAACCCAGAACTATTTACAGAAATAATAAAAAAATCTAGAACTTAAAAACAATGTCAAAACCAAAGAAATACAAAACAACAAAAGTCATTAAAAGCCAGAGACAACCCAAAAATCTTAAAAGAATACTTACCTCTTCAATATTCAGGGAAAACACAACATAAAGTGCTACCAAATGCAAAAAAAAGATGTGGAATATGTGATATAATCATAGAAGGAAAATCCTATACCTTTAATAACCCAGAAACAAAATTCAGAATAAATAAAGACATAAGCTATAGCTCAAAATATTTAGTCTACATAATCGAATGTAACAAATGTAAAGACATATACATAGGATCAACACAGACCCTCAATACCAGGATATCATTTCACAGGAACAATATTGAAATACCAGAAAATAGAAAATTAAATGTATCAAAACATGTATATGAATGTAGTCAAGGTAAATTTAAAGTTATCCCCATATATCAAACTAATGATTACACATTATTTTAAATAAAAGGAAAAAACTTCATAGATAAATTTAAGCCCACATTGAATAAAACATGAATTATACACACACACAAATGAAAACAAACATACATATATGTGTATGTATATATATATATATACACATATACAAATTCGTTGAACATAATAGACATTTTCTGTTTACATATTTTCTTCTTGATCCGTAACCAAATACACTACAATTATAAATCAGATGAAAAAATATTAAAAACATGGATTCATAGAAACATACTCCCCACTGATCCTAATAAAAAGATAAAACTTATATATTATAATAAATTTAAAACTTCCAACTTAGTCATTAAAAATAATTCCTCTCCCTTGATTGGGGTTTTGGAAAAAACCAACGTTATTTATCAATTTAAATGTCCTTTCGGAGATTGTATTTCTGATGATAATAATATATATGTTGGTCTAACTTCAACTACCCTATCGAGGAGACTTACAATGTACCTTTTTGATACAAGTTCAATAATACAGCATTTAAAAAAAAATTCATGCCCAACAACAGAATTACAAAAATTCTCACCAACAACACAACAATCTTAGAACAACAAACAAAAACTACAGATTCTAGAAGCACTACATATTAGAAACATGCAACCGACACTTAACGGAATTAATTTTCAAACCAGTGCTAATGTACTTAAATGTCTTTAGCTACTGACACTATTTATAGAAACCCATTTAAAAGCAAACGTTATACTCTTCAACAGTAAAGATGCTCTTACATAGTAGTAATATACAAAAAAAAAAGTTACATCGCTTTTGTAATAGATCCTCCCCTGATGATGATGGCCCAAAGTTGGGCAGAAAGTACTTGGGATATATACAATTATGGAAAATACATCAATCAATTCCCACCAAATATGATAAAAGCAATACGGCAATATGAACGGATCAAGAAGAAAATATGTAGACAGAAAATGTCTATTATGTTTGATGAAATTTGTATTAATGAAGAAATGCTGCCAATATATATATATATATATATATATATATATGTACATAGAAAAGGTAAAATGGAAGAAAAATGTTTGATGGTTTGTTTATTTGCCAACGTGTTTCGACTTCAATCTTTTTTGAATGCTAGAGTTTTATCAAAATTATTTTTGTATGAGAAATAATTATGATAGATAAATTTTGATTCCATTAGAAGTCTTCATCAGGACTTGTAGATCTTGTTATGTGAAACATACACATATGTAAGAACAAAATAAATAAATCAATCTTTAAAAAAATACAAATCTCTTCGTGGACCTATTCATTTTAAAATATGTATACTAAATAATTCTCTCTCTCTTTTTATATATATATATATATATATATATATATATATATACACACACACACACACACACAAACAAACACACACTAAATAATTCCAAATATAATCAATAGAAAAACTCAGACACTATAAATTGGTTTACAAATATTGAAAATAAAAGAAGTACCATGTTCATATAATTTGATATGATAGATTTCTATCCATCCATATCTAAAGAACTATGACTAAATAGTATAAATTTCACCAAGAATTTTACAAATATTACAGAAGATGAATTAGAAATTATTTCAGACTGCAGGAGATCCATACTAATTAACAATAATAAAGTTGGCGACCATAGTTGAGGGTAACCCGAAGGCTCCCTTTTCGATAGTTACTACACCAAGGTGTAGGGGAGGGCGCTACTCCTTCCCTGGATTGCCCTACTTTACCCTTGATCCGTACCTTATAATGCTGAGTGTTAAGCAAAGAGGCATCAAGTACCATTTTTTGAGTCTTTGGTATGACTCGACCTGGGATTGAACCCAGGTCTCCCGGGCCATTGGCAAACACTCTAACCGCTAGGCCATGGGATCTTTTGATTTTGCACAAATTTCCAACTAGATATGGTATATATATTAAATACAAGAAGCAGAATATTGAATTTAAACCAAATAGGATTATATAGAGATGGTGGATTAATTTACATACCAAATAGTAATGGCCCTAAAACATCTAGGTTATAAAAGAAAATTATTAAGGCATTTAAAATTCCAAGATTAAGAATTGAGATCTCCTCCAACTTAAAATAGTTAACTTTTTAGATGTTACTTTTGATTTAAATAACTCCTTTAAACCCTTCAATAAAAATAATGGTATACCTACTTATATCAATATCAACTCTAACCATCGTAGATCTATAATTTAACAGATACCTAACGCAGTAGATTTGAGAATAAATAAATTATCTTCTAAAAGAATTTTTGAATATAACAAAGAGCCTTATAATGAAGCCCTATATAACAGCGGTTTCAACTGGGAACTTGACTTTTTAGACCTTAATGAAACTAATACATATGAATATAACAATACTCCACATAATAACTATAGAAAGAGTGACACCAGAAATAATAATTATAAAAACAAAAATAAACATAGAAAAATAATATGGTTTAACCCTCTTTTCAGTAAACTTTCAAATATAATATAGGAAAATATTTCTTGAATTTAATTGATAAACTTTTAAAGGAAAAGTAAAATCTTTAATAGAAACACCCTGAAAATCAGCTATTCATGCACCAAAAATATATGAAAAATAATTTATAACCATAACAAAGAAATTACTTGCCAACTTAAACTGGGAAAATAAGGAAACAAATAAACCCCCATATAACTGTAGAATTAAAGAGGAGTGCTCCTTAGAAGGAAACTGTAACAGAGAAAATAGTTTACCAGGCCAATATTTCCCCTAAAGGTAAATTTAATAATAAGACTTATATTGGAATTTCATCACGAAACTGGAAGTTCCGATATTACAACTATAAACAATCTTTTAATAACCCTTTACTTAGGAACCAAACTGCTTTATCTAAATATTACAGGAAGCTAAAAGACCACAGATTAACCCCAGTAATAAAATGGAAAATCTTGAAAAAATCCCTAGCAAGAAGTAGTTTACATGGTAGATGCAATTTATGCTGAGAAGAAAAAAAAAATAGTATATCAAAATATAAAGACACAATTAATTTATCAAATGAAAGAAAAGGATTTATACTTAGATGCAGACATAGAAATAAATTCATAATATATTAAATAGCAATTTTTACCATTGAACCATGTTAAACAAATGCATGAATAATGGTTACAATTTTTTATGTTTTTCTTTTAATGATCTTGTTTGTTTTGTTTTATGGCATACCAACCTCATCAGTCATTTAATGCTGATCAAGTTAAGGAAAATAAGTCTGAAAAGAATTTCAAAGGAGAGGTCTTAGGAATTAATGATAAACTTTAGATAATTAGTTGGTTATTTGTTTTTTTATGAGGAGTTTATTTGTAGGGAATCATGATCATAAAAAAAAAAAACCCTGTGAAACAGGTTGGGGAAGGGATCAGTTTGTTAGAATATATCTAGTAAAGAAAGGGTTTATAGAAGTAAATATAAGTTACGCTACAACATTGAGTATTAAAAGAATTTTTAATTATAAGTTTTTAAAAAAAATTTTTTAATTTTTTTTTATCATTCAAAATTTGGGTACCTCTTAGTGATTAATAATGTAAATTAAATTAATATTAATGTTTACCCCAGTGTAATTTATATTCAGAATTAGGCCTGAAATATATTCTT
This sequence comes from Sepioteuthis lessoniana, assembly GCA_963585895.1. Taxonomy (NCBI): domain Eukaryota; kingdom Metazoa; phylum Mollusca; class Cephalopoda; order Myopsida; family Loliginidae; genus Sepioteuthis; species Sepioteuthis lessoniana. Next base: position 27,657,356 of record OY757946.1, read on the forward strand.
AAATAAATTTAATCTTTAACCCCTGTTAAAAAAAAATATAGATTAATAGTGGTTATAATACCTACAATTTTGTATGCAAGGACCAATTTATGATCTTTAACAATAAGAAATTTAAATTTCTATATCATCTAATAATTACACATAAATATTATACAACATTAAGAATTTTTGTTTAAGTTTTTAAATTTAATTATTTGTCCCACTTAATGAATTAAATAGTATGGAGCTGAAATTTTAAGTTTAAAAAAATATTTTTAAACATATACAAGAAAGGTAAAGGGGAAATAACTATTAAAGATTCACCTCAAATAACTATATTATTATCCTAAATATATATTATTTGACTAATGGTTGTATTATTAACTGATTAAAACAGTGGATAAGCATCCAATATCATCTGATAACTTTCAAAAATCTAAATAAACATAGATATTGTTAAATTTTAAACAATTAAAAATTTGATTAAATTGAAACTAAAATACAAATAGAATAAGATAATACTACTAGATTCTTTAAAAATATATTAAAAATTTTTAAAAATCTAATTTTAAAATTCAAAATTCTAAATGAAATCTTAAAAACTTTGAAACTGGAAATCTGTTTAGTAATAATAAAAAAGATTAATACTGATGGACAGCCAGAAGTAAAGGACAAACATATTTACCTATTATATATTGGAAGATTTTCTAAACCAAGACATATATATATATATATATATATATATATATATATATATATATGTATTTTTTATACATGTATATTTAAATTATAACTCCTTAAATACTTTACTTAAGGTGAAATGTATTCCCTAGTGTTAACGGTTAAAAAGAAACATATTTCTGTTCAAACCCCACCTGAAGAACCAGCACGTGAAATTCATAAATGGAGGATATCTATTAATTTTTTTGTTATCAATGATTTTATATATATATATATATATATATATATATATATATATGAAATAGCTCTGTGTTGCACACAAGGTATGAGTCGACAATAGTTCAGATGTGAACTGCGAGATTATGTATATAGGTGATTTGGCTTGTGTAAGATCAGTCATACTTTTTGGAAGAGCTGATAATAGAAGAATGGTTTATCAGTGTACCATAGATTCACCAAACAGTCCTCAAGTCTTGAATTTAATTTTTCCCTTTCCTAGACTGGTTGTCTTACTAAAAAGCCAGTTTGCTCTACTATTTACCATTAACTGCAGGGTGAATAAATGGCTCCATGCTATTTCCAAGTGCATTAGCATGAAGTGAAATGCAAGTAATCTCGTTCAGGATTTTAATTGTTGAATCCATTTCTTCAATACCCAGTGTCATGCATATACACACACATCTATACATATACAAGTAAATGTCAATTATATACTTTTCCATATTTTCAAAAAATAACAGGGTAAACAAGAGATATTTTTCATTTTTTATTTTCACATAAAGTATAATCAATCATTAGTTTTGATTAGTATTTTCTTTCATTTCTTTTAGCTGCTTTTTATTAATTTTTTTTTCAATCACAAATCACTTGGGCTGTCAATCTACAACAATGAGTAAACAGCACAGATCAGAAATAATAAAAGATAAGCTCTTGGTGAGATTTGAACTCACATCACCTTTTCTTTGAAGAAGCCTGGTTAAATACACCAGATGTTCTAAGCATTTTCTGAGCCATGAAGAACCATTGGTTGGCAGAAGCCCAAATCTAACCTTTCAATCATTTAGTCTATTCTCAATCTCTTTCAGAACCATATTTATTTTTTGGACTAGTATTATTAATAGCATGATTTATTTATCTTTGCTTTTAGATGAACCATTGTCAAATATTTCATTTCATCTTAATTTTTAGTTGCTACTTCTGTTGTTTCACATTCAATAATTGAATAAATGCTATTAACAGTGACAATACACTCAGTTTCTGAGATTTAAAAAAAAATAATTATGATGTTGAATTCACCCAATTTTTGTATCACCAGCCAGTTAGCACAATATCTTCACAGTTGAGGAGAGATTATCAAATGCAAGATCATGATGCATAAAAAAACAAACAAGCATAAATCTTTCCATGTATCAAAAACACTTCAAAATTTGACCAAGAAAAAGTTATCTTTTAATAAAATATCTTTCAAAATTACAAAAGAAAACCTTTATAAGAATAAAAATTTTGTAATCGACCTTCCCTATGGTGAAATACCTGAGATAGACAAGTCTAGAAAAAAAATGTCTACACCATGGAAAGTTAACAACAGTGGTTCAATCATTTCTACCACATTTTTTTTCAAGGAATCATTCAAAGTTTAATTTAAAATATTCAAATTTAGCAACAGTGTAAATATCTTTGTGTTGTAAGAGCAGCTCTGTCACATTCATGCCATTGGCCACATAAGAGTAATGATTACATATCCAGAATAATATATTAGATTTTCTGATTTTAAAGTGAAGGACTAAAAATATTATAAAACTAAATCTAGAGCATTTGTTATAGAGGGTTTGGATCTTTCCTCTTTAGGACTAAAGGCCCAACATTATCACCTGTCTCCTGGTTATGTTTATTATGGGCTCCATCACAATAGGGGAACTGAAAAACAACAAAAAATATTATTTTACAGAAGTACAATTACAATGTACAGAATAATCAAAACATTTATTCAGTTTAAGTAAAATTATAAGACTTTTTTTTTCAACATTAACTTTACCGTTTATTTACCAATATATTCTGCCCCTTCAGTTAACTTCATAATTCCATACATCCAGAAATTTGATCTTTATCAACAAAAGACTATTCCAGATGCCTTTTGCTGTCTTCTGAATTATTGAAAAATATTTTCATTTATAGAATTATATAAAAACTGGAATAAATAGTCATCTGAAAATGCAACATCTGGTACATATGGCAAAGAATGAAAACTTTTCAGCTTAAATGTAAAATTTTTTGGTTGATCCCCAAAGCAGCATTGCAGTTTAACCTAATGAAATATTACACCGTTTTTCTCGATTAATTCAGGATGTTTTTTTTTGTCAATTGCTACCTTCAGCTAGTTTAAATGGGAGAAGTATTTGTTCAAACAAATGGTTTGGTTCTCCATAAGAAGCACATAGAGGACTTGATTCCCATTATACATGGTATCATCTTCTTTAGATTAAAACCAGCTTTTGTATAGTTACTGATGGTTCATTTCATTTTTACCTTAATATTTTGAGCTGTAAAAAGAATTCACTCTTAATTACCTGCAATAATTAAAAAAAAAAAAAAAAAGGAATTTTTCATTATGTTAAATAGAAAATCACACATGAAAAATTAACCCTGGTTTTGTTTTTAATTTTTTTTATTGATGTAGACAACATAAAGTGATACAAGTTTGTGTAAATAATTTTTAACACTTCATTTGAATATTTTGAGTACGTTGGCAATCTTCTGCATCATATAATATTGATTATTCTCACCTAATACCTTGATTTGATCTATCAAACTCAATTAGTCTTCTTTACTATGGAACAAAGCATCTTGAATAGTATTAAACTAGACTAGCAGACTATTTCTAGTGAATTCAATTTTTACTGGGTGTCTCAAACTTCTGGCCTTGAGTCAAACTAAGCTATGTAGAGTAAATGATTGATTTTAATGGGATGACAACCTATCTAGGGTTAATTTATGCCTTGAAGCTAGAGAATTGCATTCTTATCAAATACAATTGTCAAACAGATCAATTTGACCCATAGATGGTATCATAACAGGTACTACACCAGTCCAGGTGAGAGTGGACCTAGGAGTGATGACAATGTAAGGGTTCCCCAGAAATTGAGCATCATCATTAGATGCAGTTTAGTATCATACGCAGACTATACTCTACAATAGAGCATTAGTCATTGGGAGGTTTCTAATATGAAATTTTGCAAACCACTTTTGACTTGCTCAATTATTCACAGTATATTCTCTAAAAAAAAAAAAAAAAAAAAAGATAAATCTTTTTGTTTCAGTCAGTCTTTAAAAAAATTAGAATGCATAATATACTGAAAATGTTGCTTCCCCCACCAATCTTTAATGTTAGAATTAATAAATTAAAAAATAATGATCTTAACACTTTAAAAAAATGCTCAGCAGTATATTAGCTATCACAATATAATCAAAAAGCAATCATTTTGAATGAAATCAGTTAAATGCTCCTTTTTGGCTAACACAATGCCAAGTTATATAATCAAATTGGCTTACCTTTTTTGATTTCCAGCATCTGCAATAGACAACTTTTTCCCCCAAATCTTCAATGTCATCAATATCAACCACTTTTTCACATTCCTGCTTGATGAGATAGTTTACCCGGCAGCCACTTCCAGGTTTCCTGAATTTGGTCCATTTTTCACGAAATGTGTGGGAAGTAACATACATAACCAAAGAGACTGTACCTACAAATGGTACCAGTGATAACCAATCTTGAACTAAAATATAGAAATGATTAAAAAAAAAAGAAGACAGATTTGATAAAAAGTCATTTAAAGTGGGGGGGGACTCAAATATGTAGAAGTGAGAAAATTGTTTAGGTCCTCGACTTTTATTACCCTACCTCTTTTAGAACAACAGGGAGGTGAAACCTGGATGAAGGGAACCCCTGTAATTTAACATTATACTTTTGGGACTAGAGGAAAATCATCAGATAGTTATAAATAAAAAGTATGTTATGTGATACTTTTTTTAAAGGTAAGAACAATAGATTCAACACTCCATCCTAAAGAAATTGGTTTGGTTATGTTTTATGGCATATCAACCCTTGAGGGTAATTTAATGCCAAATCCTGTTTGTGAATAGCTTGAAGATAACATTATTTCTAAATGAGCCAGAGTTCAAATTTGTTTGCCTACAGCTAAATGTTTCAAGTATTCTTATCCAACACTAATAATTCTATTTAATATTAATCATTCTTTTGCACACAGTTAAATGGTTTCAAGTATTACTATCTAATGCTAGTAATTCTATTTATCAAGTATTCCTATCTAAGAGGAACACCTTGCACACAGGTTTATGGTTTCAAATCACCAATAATAATAATCCCTCGGAAAAAATTGAACACTTCTTTTGACCCATAGATAGGACCCTAAGAGGTACTCCTACTCAGAGTCAATGGACCAGGGAGTACTTCATGATTGAAATCTCGCTATCAGATGCAGTTTTATGTCATACTCAGGACACTAAATGGTTTTAAGTATTGCTATCTAATGCTAATTATTCTATTCAACATTGTTCATTTGCTTACACACAGTTAAATGGTTTCAAGTATTGCGATCAAATACTAATAATCATATTTAATATCAATCGTTTGCATACATGTATTGGTTTCAAATATAGTAAATGATAGAATAATTCTATTTGACCCATAGATGGGACACTAATTGATATTACCACTCCAGGTCAGAGCTAACCTGGGAGTAATGGCAAAGAAGGAGTACTACACATTGCCCAAAGCTCCAGTACTGGAGCCTCACCATCAGATGGTTTAATACTATATCCAGGATACCCGCTGGGGGAGGCATCTTACCTCTCTGCAGAGGTGCAGTTGGCATATTCTACAGCCCCAGCAGCCTAAAGGACTTAGGGTTAAATATAGTTGCAACAATGCAGAAATTGACAAATAGATATTAGCATTAAACAGATGATTGCAGGAATAGTGTGTACATATTGATTATAAGACTTTATATAATATTTGTTACTTTTAACATTGTGTTGCATAAAAAAAAACACAAAGAAACAAATATATTAAAAAAATTAAGACAAAAAGAAAACATGCTGAAAAAGAATACTCATCAAAATTACAATTCAAAACAGATTCATAAGAAAATATACAAGACTCAGTAATAAGTAATAAAACAATACTACCTATTAGTCAATATAAAATGATGATAATAATAAAAAATATTTGGTTAAGATAATTTACTTATAGCACATCAGTAATGTTGAAAAAATGAATTTCCTATAATAATTATCCAATAGCTAATTTTTTTAACAAGTTTAGTAGCAATATGAAAAGCAAAAGGATACAAGACACAAAAAAGAATTTTCATCCCTAAATGAACAGGATGGTTGGTTGGTTGGGTTTATGGCATATCAATCTTTGTAGGTTATTTAATGCCAAATCCATTTTTATACAATTAATCAGTTCTATTTCAAACAATTCAGTTTAGCATGAGTAAACAGTTTAAGTCTCAAAAACACTTCTATTTCAAGTTATTCAGTTTAGTCAAACAGTTCTAATTCAACCAATTCAGTTTAGTATAAGTATAGATTTTGTCCACACACAGATAAATGTCAAAACAGTTCTATTTCAAAAAATTCAGTTTAACCTAAGAACAGTTTGATGTTAAAAACAGTTCCAATTCAAATAATTCAGCTTAGCATAAGTACACACAGTTGAAACATAAATACACAGTTTAATTGTCAAAAACATTTCAAGCTATTCAGGTAAGTTCTAATTCAAACAATTCAGTTTAGTATAAGTACAGCTTTTGTCCACACACAGATAAATGTAAAAATAGTTTTATTTCAGATAATTCAGCTTAGCATAAGTACGCAGTTTAGATGTCAAAACAGTTCTATTTCAAGCAATTCAGTTTAGCATAAGTATGCAGTTTAGTTCTATTTGACTCATAGATAGGACCCTATCAGGTGCTACCACTCCAGGCCAGAGTGGACCTGGGAGTGATGTGAATGAAGGGATACTCCATATTCCCCAAAACTCCAGCATTACTGGAACTTCACCATCAGATTATTTAGTGTTATATCCAGGACACTCGTTGGGGGGGTGTTTACTCCTCTGCAGAGATGCAGTTTCTACAGCCCCAGCCGACTGGGCTACTAAATGAACAGGAGCAGTAGTAATTTGCAATAGTTAGCTTAAGAATAAACAAAACAGCATGTTTCATGCCTTTTTATAAGGCTGACATAATTATAAGTATGTACTTGTTCACAAAATTTGTGTCAGTTGCTTCTACTTTTAAATAAAAATATCAAAATTCATATGAAGCTATTAAAGATCCTGTATAAGTGAAATATAATTAAAAATCAGTATTTGATCTATAGAATGTGCAAGTTTTGTTCTACAGGGTAGAACGATAAAATTGTCGCCCTAGAAAAGACGACATGATTCCATTTCCGTTTAATGAAAACCGTTTCTTTTTTTGTTGCAGACCATCTACTAGTTGGCCAGTTGTGTACAAATCCCAAGAGCAATAGGAGCTTTCTATCATGTCTGAAAGTGACACAATGTTCAATGAGCGAGATCGGAGATGCACCGCTGTACAACTCATGCTCTCTACCGATCCAAGTTATGACAACAGGACCATTGCCAGCACCCTCAAAATGCAAATCTGGATTGTCACGAATAACAGGGATGTGCCCAGGGTGATGAAAACAAAGTTTCCAGCAACGGTTATGGTCTTTGGTGTGGTTTCAAGTGAGGGCCACATCATGCCACCTCACATCTTCGAAGTCGGCTTGAAAGTCAACACCAAACTGTACTTGGATGTGCTGAAGAGTGTAGTGATCCCCTGGTGCAATCAGGTGGCCGGTGGCAGACCCTGGGTGTGGCAGTAGGACACGGCGCCGGCCCACAAGTCCAAAGAGACCCAGGCTTGGCTTCAGAAGGAGTGCTTTGACTTTGTACCCTTCTCTCACTGGCCTCCCCTCCTCCCCCGACCTGAACCCGCTGGACTACTTCGTTTGGTCATATGTCGAGAACATCACCAACATGATCTCCCACAACACCAAAGCCAGCCTGATCGCCAGTATTCGCCGAGCTCCCGCCGGCACTTGTAGAAAAGTCATGCTCCCAGTTCTGGATCCCTATCGAGGTGGTGATTGAGGCTGAAGGCGGCTACATTGAATAGATATCAGCTCTACTACATAATCAAGTTACCTGAATTGATTTTTTCAATAAAAGTTTTAAAATAAAGCTGTAGTGTTGTTTTCTTTAGGACGACAATTTTATTGTTCCACCCTGTACATGTGTAAAAATAACTAAAGCAAATATAAATATTTTTAAATGTTGATTTCTTAAAAAATCCTAATTTCCCTCATCTTCATTCCTTTTATTTACATTTTATAAAATGTAACCCCACCCAACATCTAGTGGTGCTGGATAGCCAATATCCATTAAAATTAAAAAAACAATGAAATTTTATCATTTGAAAATTGTTAAACTAAATGCCATTCTCACCAACTCTTGTGGTATCATCCCTATTTCAATACACAATGGACTCTTCCAATAAGGATATAATATTTGACTGTAATCCACTCAGGGAGTAGGTAGCAAGAGCTACATGTTTCTGATCCGAGTTTGCTTTAGACACTTTTTGCCCCTCCCCAGAGGTAAAAAAAAAAAAAGAAGACATTTGTGTTCGTTGACACCATTTTTGTATCCTTTTTGTCTGTTTTGGTACCTGTTTTGTCCAAATTTGTTTGTTTCGTGCCCATAAAACCAAAGCTCCCCAACCCTCCATAGTTGCCCTCACAGCTACGGAGGGAAGTTAAAAAGGGAAAAAGGCCATTCCCCTAGCCTCTTAAAAAGTGGAAATAAAACTGTCCACTAGTATGGAAGGGTCAGAGAGAGGAAGGTTGTTACACAAAGACCCTAGGGAAACTAGGGAGAGAAGAATATCTCCAGCAAGTCTTTTTGGGGTAAGTTGGCCCTCACTGCCAGGTTCCTCTTTACAAGAGTACCCAGCCACAGATAGCTTATCTATTGAGTCAGCACAAAGGCCAAAAACAATGAATAGCCCAGAAATCCAGACCTCATGGAGGTGAAACGGAAAAAGTCCTGAGAGGGATTGAAAAGGTCAACCCCATCAAAGACAGCGCTGGCATAGAAAAAAGAGACTACTCCTCCCTTGTCTGCTTGAAGAAAAGGAAATCCCTGACACCAAAATTCATGAAGGTTGGCAGATGATGGTTGTTGTAGAGAGCCAGTGACCTCACTGCTGGCTTTGCAAACAATTGGGCCATATAGCCAGGGACTGCCCTCAAAAAAAGGTGGAAGGTCCACCAAAGGAACTGATTGAGAAACCAAAGGTAGTATCAATGCCGGAACTGGGGGACAAGCAAGAGGGTGGACAGAGGTGGTGAAGAAAAGGGAAATTAAATCTTTTGAAACCACTCAAAAGTGATCACCTAGGATCCTTCGAACAAAAAGGCACCAGCTGAAACATCATCTTCCTTGCCCCCAAGCAGGAAGAAGAAACAAACCAAAGAAACAACCATAGAAGAACTAATGGAAGTGACCTGGGCTGGAGCCCAAAAAAGAAAGGACAGCACAGAACGAAAATCCAAAAAGATTTTCAAAAATGTGATCTCCTGGTCCTCTTCTCCTCAAAAAACAATTCTGAGGAACCCTCACACATTTCCTCCCAGCCCCAACCTTCACACACACCTTTCCCCTCCCTGACCACCACCAGCCCATCCCTTTGCTCTGTTTGCTCACATTCAGAGACAAGGGAGAAACCTTCCACAAAAAAAAACACAGAACAAAATCGTCCGAGTCAAAATGTCAAATTTCTGCGGAACTTGTTGGGGAAAGTTTATGTGCAATTGGAGGTGTAGAAGACTTTCAGCTCCGAAAAATACTTAAGCCTCTCCTTAAACTGGAGAAGGTCCATGACAAGCAGGTATCAAAGCCATCAAACTTTAAGAGTACACTCATGGTGATCACCTTCATCCATTCGGTCAGTAGCCGCACCAACCAGGTGCGGCGATTTCTGGAGAGGGCCAGCCAAGCCAATTCGGATGTTCGGTTGGCAGAGTTGTCAAATTTTTGTTCGAGAAGAGTCCCTATATATGTTTACCCATCCCTTTATAGGGCCCTAAAAGTGAAGTTTCCCCTGGATGTCAGGTGTCTGTTCAGAGACGGCTGAGTGATGACTGAGCTTAGTACTGGCTCCCAGAGACAAGCCATTGATATTCTTACACTGAAGGATTTCAAGGCCGTTGTAGACAGTGAGTAAGGACTGTGAGTCAGGATGACTCTAAACCTTACCTGTGTGAATATAAGGAATCCCAGCAAGTGCACACACTTGCTGGGTGGACCCTCGAACCTCTGTGTGGATGTTGTTGCCATGCAAGAGACTCACTTCATTTGCGCAGCTGACTTTCAGGTACTCAAGTATGATTATGTCATTTTTTCAGCATACAGAGCTGCTATAGCGCTGGGGTCTCTTTACTAGTTAGACACAGCCTTGACGCAAATGTCAATCTTGTCTTTGCTGGTGATGAGGGCTGATTGGTTGTGGCCGCTGTTCTCGTTAAAAGTTTCAAGTGGTCGCGATTTATGTACCCAATATTGCTGTGGAGAGACACTCTTTCTTTTAACAGTTTGGGGTGTTTCTTGACAACCTGAAGCAGCTAGTTTTAGTGGGCAATTGGAATGCAATCCTTGAGCCCAAGATAGATAAGGCCAGGTGGGGTGCTAGTGGGTCAGATAGGTATGAAAGCAGCCTGACCGACTTGCTAGCCGAGCATGACTTGGTCAGCAGGTTTTGACTGGATCACCCTGGACGGGAGATGTGAATGCAGCTAAATAATTCGCCCTCTGGCCAGGTTCGCACTTATCTGGACAGAGTGTTAGTTAGGAGAGCCAACATTGAATTTGTTTCTTGTCCCACGTTCTACTGGATAGGGCAGACTGACCAGAGACTTGTTAGGGTCAATCTGCAGTTAGCCAATAGATTGGCTAGCTACTGGAAATTCAATACCTCCTTTTGGAGTTACAGGACTTCCGGCAGTGGCTGGGGAAACTAGTTCAGTGGGTGTTAGTGGGGGTACCCCTTAAGTATAGGATTAGGGATTTTGCCATCAATTACAGCACCAGGCTCAATTGAGATAATCCAAGAAGGTGAAATCTTTAGAAGATAGACTTTCCTGGGCAGTGGAAGAGGGGATTCCCTAGCAGTAGATTTAACTAAGGAGGACCTTGAGTGTGAGGCTAGCGAGTGCTACAAGGGTTTTGTAGTTAGGCAAAGTAGAGTTTCCCAATGAAGCCATGAAGTGTAACGTGCTTGCTCATGAGGAAGAGTTTCAAAGGTTCCTTTGTCAGTATACTGAGTCTGTCAAGTCCCCGGATGGGCACATGCTCCAGTTGAACCATGACATATGTGAAGCCTTTTGGGCACATTTTCGAGATTGTTTTGCCCGCTTGCCTGATCTCCCAATACAGAAGTTTTGCAGATATTTAGCTGACTTCCCCCACCTTTAGGAGGCAGAAGCGGCTGGTTGCAAGGGGTTGGTTACAGAGTGTGAAGTCTATGATGCGTTGAAGCCGGTCAACAAGTCGACAGGACTGGATGGCTTGCCCTACGAAGTGTATTTGAGGATATTGCACATGTTTGTCCCTATACTGATGGATGTGTTCAACCATTGGTTTGCCCAGGGAGCCATCCCTGGTTGCATTTACAAGGAGTGATCACATTGCTGAAGAAAGGCAGCAGACATGTTTGGGAAGAACTAGACAATTACAGGCCCATAACTTTCAAGTTAACGATTTTGGCCCGGATCCTAGTGAACCGACTGCAGCTTGCTGTCAGTGATTTAGTCGTACCAGAGCAGAATTACACTGTGAAGGGAAGATCAATCAAAGACAACTTGCACTCTGTCCGCGGGATCCTAGAAGGAATAGAAGATGACACTGAAGCCACACTGATCAGTTTAGATCAGTCCAAAGCCTTCAATAGGGTGAATCATCAGTTTCTGGTGGCAGTTTTGGAGACTGCCGGATTCAAACCGGAGTTCTGCAGATGGATCAGCATTCTGTACCGCAGCCCCCAGGCAGTGGTGCAGGTGAACAGAAAGTGCTCGGGTTCTATTTCAAACAATTCAGTTTAGTATACAGTTTAAATGTCCAAACAATTCTATTTCAGGCAATTTAGTTTAACATAAGTACACAGATTAATTCTATTTGACCCCATATATAGGGCCCTATCAAGTGCTACCACTCCAGGCCTGGAGTGGACCTGGAAGTGATGGCAATGAAGGGGTACTTTGCATTCTCAAAGCTCCAACATTACTGGAACTTCACCATCAGATTGTTTAGCGTTATATCCTGGATATTCATCTTACCCCTCTGCAGAGATGCTGTCAGTGTATTCGACAGCTCCAGCCGACTGGGCAATTCATGGAAACTACAATGAACGCAACAGTGCATTGCCAGTCTAGTGACGGGTCAAGAGACCAGTAAAAGAAATGGAACAGAGAAGACAACAAATGTATAGTTATGCACCAAATAAATGGTTGTAACATTACAAAGCACAAAAAGAAGTTTACAACACTATTGGCAGGGGTGGGTGTCTTACCTCTCAGCAGAAAAGCAGTCAGCATATTCTACAGTCCCAGCTGACTGGGTAAAATTCAATTTGTTCATGTTTATTACTTCACATTAGGAAAAAAAAATCCTAACTGGAAACAGTTACTTCAATTAAAAAAACAAAACTAAACAAGTCTGACATAGTAATTCAGAAGATTGAATGAAAGACAAAACACCTAAATTGAGGAGAGTTATTTGTAAAAAAAAAAAAAAAAGAAAAAGAAAAAAGGAGGATTTCAAAGCAGCAATGCTTGAAATAGTTAAATTTCAACAAGAGCAACAGGGTGCCATACAAAAAAGAAGTGAAGAATTACAGTTAGAAATTTAAAGGAAGTTCAAAGAGATATTTCTATGAACTCAGGAGGAGCAGAAAATTCTGTTGGAATTAGCTAAGAGGGAACAAAATGAGGTAAGTGAACATTCTTTTTCACAAAATGCCATATGGAATGCCATTTATGCCCCCAAAGACAACTTTTTCATTGCATTTTAGAAGGTACGAAGATTTGTATAATACAGAGTGTGCAAACTGAAATGACTTTAAGAAGGTTCACTTACTTCTTAGTAAATTAAGAACGGTGGAGTATACAAAATTTGGTAACTACATCTTACCAAAAAAAAACAAAAAAAAAAAAAAACCTAGAGATTTGACATTTAGTGAAGCTGTTAAATTACTCTTGGAACTGTTCAGTCCCTAAACTTCCCTATACCATAAAAGATGGAAGTGTATGATAAGAATAAAAACAAAGATTTTACAACATTTGCAAGTGTTATCAACAAGCACCGAGTTGATTTTAAACTTGCTGAATTAAGCCCTAATAATTTCAAATGTCTAATTTTTTGTCAAGGATTAGTCTCAAATCAAGAAGGGTTCTAAATTAACTGGAAAACGAACCAAATCTGACCCTTCAGCAAATCGCAGACTGAAAAATTTGTTAATGTACACCAAAACTCCAAGAACATTGAAGAGAGCGGCATGTCACAGATAAAAAAATATATGTCCCAAGAAACAACCAAAGAAAAAAAAACAAACCCTAATCCATGTTATACTTGTGGAGATCTTCATTGGTATAAGAGTTGACCTTATAGAACAAAAAAATATCTCAATTGTAAAAAGTAAGCCACAAAAACACACACTGTAAACTAGAAATAAGAAAGAAAATAATAACTTCGTTAAGGTTACTAAGATTGACGAGTCAGAAGGCCTAAATAGCAGGAAATATGCGCAAATCAAAATCCTAAATAAAAGTATAAGACTACAATTGGACTCAGGTTCGGATCTATCACTTATTAATGTACACACAAGGAAGAAATTAGGTAAGCCTACAATGTATAGGAAAAACAAAATTGCAGGAAGTGTAACTGGACAAAATTAATGTTTGAAGGTGAAATAATATCGAATGTCATGTTTACCGGAAAAACTTTAAAAACTAAAATTTTTTGTGATGAGGAACACAAACAATCTAATGGGAACTGATTGGATGGAAAAATTCAAGCTCTACAATGTGCCAATAAACTCAGTCAGAAAAAAAATTGAAAGTCTTACCAATGAGGTTGACATTTTAAAAAAGGAGCTAAAGGCAAAATTCGCTGAAGTTTTCTCTGGAGGTCTGGGAAGATGTTACAAAATGTTCACTAAATTTGAATAACAAGAAAATGTTACTCCAGTCTTCAAATGAAAAAGAAATGTCCCCTTTGCTTCTTTGAGTCAAATCAATGATGAATTGAATAGACTTGAGAGTATGGAGTACTCTTGAAAGTTGAATATAGCAAATGGGCTTCAGCAGTAGTCTACATGAAGAAGAAAACAAAAATTTGTGTCTGTGCAGATTTTTCCACTGGACTAAATGATGCTTTAAAAAGTTAACATTATCCTCTTCCAAAACTGGATGAAATTTTTTCAAAACTTAGTCGAAGAAAGATTTTCTTAAAAATTGACTTGAGTGATACATACTTGCAAATACCAGTGGATGAATATTGTTCAGAACTCCTAACAATTAATATCCATAAGGCTATGTAAAAGTTCAAGAGGTTGCCTTTTGGGGTTGCTCCAGCTATCTAGCAAATCATGGACACCATGCTAAACGGATTTGATTTTGTGGTGGCCTGCCTGGACGATATTTTTATTATCAGTAAGAACATTGAATAACACTAAAAACATGTACATGAAGTCTTTAGGAGAATCAAATATTACATATTGAAATTAAAAGATGAAAAGTGCAACTTCTTCATGAAGAAAATTGAGTATTTGAGCCAGATTATCAACAAGGATGGCAGGAGACCAGACACAAAATGAGCTAGTGCAATAAAAAATATGCCAGCCCCTGGAAATGTAAGTTCACTTCAAAGTTTTCTTGGTTTGGCCAACTATTATAATGTTTTTGTGCCAAACATGCATAACTTGTGAGACCCACTGAATGAACTACTGAAAAAAAAGAGACAGCAGAGTGCAAGAAAGCATTTGAAAAAAAAATTAAGGAAGTCTTCACATTGAATTTATTCGTGACCCACTACAACCCAAAACAGGAGATTATTATCGCTAGTGATGCTAGCTCTTATAGGATTGGAGCCAGCATACTCTCAGATTGAGAAATAATCACTAGGGCTTATATGTGCAATTCCGAATTCCATAGATTTATTCATGGAGGACATTTCACACTACAGACAGACCACAAATCATTGCTCACTATTTATGGTTCAAAAAAGGATTTGCCAGCTCATACAGCAAATAGGCTGCAAAGATGGGGAACCATTCTCCTGAACCAATTTCAAAATGGAGTTTCTTCCATTAGCAATTAAGTCATTCTGATGGATTATCGAGGCTGATTCCAAAATACAAAGAATCATTAGAAGACAGTAATTGCCTCCCTACAGGAAGAAGTGGAGATTAAAAATACCCTATGTGTGAAAACTTCCAGTTACCCTTGACAAAATCCGAAGAAAAGCATCTGATGACAGATTCATATTTTTTAGTTCAAGAGAGGAGGCGACACACAAGCAGCCACAGATGACACGAAGATGATACACTTGGAAGAAAAATGTCAGACGCACTCAAATACATTAACACGCCAACAGTGGACTTGAATGACCAATAGATTAAGTGACTTAAACATACCAGAATTCACAAATATCCGCACACATACACATGTATGTAAGTACGAGTTGACCTCTCTCTTGTTTTGACATACACACACACACCTCTATACATAGCAAAAATTATGAACATTATTACCTTTTTATTTATTATTTGTCCAGTTGTGATAAAGTAAAATTGTTTGTTTTTTAATATTCTTGTTACGTCTACGTTTGTTTGTACAAATTGTGTTGTGTATTGTGGAACAGGCACTCTGATTTGCATCTCAGTGAAGCATCATTCCGCCACAGGATAAAATAATAAGAAAATGCATACAAAACTTCAAAGACAAAATTTCAGATAAACAAGTTTTGTAATTCCATTTATTAAACTAATTCTTTTTTATTGAAGACCCCCAACCCCAAAAAATAGGATTAGTTACATAAGGATCAGTCCTTCAACCTTGAATCAGACTGTAGTATTTGTGCGTTCTCAAATGTTACAATATGTTATATATATTTTAATAAAAACATGCTTGAATGAACAACTGCTACCAATATTCGTCTTGCATGTACGTAAACAAATCAGATAAATTATTTCTAAAAAAAAAAATGGAAGTTAGTAAAACAGTTTTAAAAATATCTTCAGCAAATTCTTATAAAAAACAAATGAATTAAAGGTAATCTTTCAGAATGTCTTTAACAGGGGAAGTTACTCCTAATTGTTGAATTACAAATCATATGAAAAGTTCCCAGCGCCCTCTGGAAACTACATAGCTTTGCTGGAAACTTTCGCACACAACTAATTTTTTTCGCTGAAAACTTTTGCCCTAAGCCACACATCTCATTTTTTTTTTTAATTCGGTTTTTTGCTCAAAACTTTCCCAGTACAAAGAATATTTTAAAGAAATCTGTTTTCTGCAGGAAACTTTTGCACACGCAATTTTGTAAGTAAACAAGCGGTAGTAGTCACTTTTATTTCACCGACATATTCCGAAATACCGCCAAAATTGTTTACAATTTGTCATTTTCATTTTAAAATAAAATTAAGTTCCTTAATACAATTGCAAATCAAATATTTTCAAAAATTTGTAATATTTTTGCTGTTATTTTCCAATCGTTAATTCTAAATCTAAATTACATAGTTTAAAATTAATATTTATGGTATTTTTTTATTGTTTATTTCCTTAAATTTAAGATTTTTAAAAGAAAAAAAATTGAATAAGATTAACATTACTCTAAAGAGTTCGAAATATTGCAATTTTTTTGTTACGCAAAATAAACAAATTTTGTTTTTCCTCCCGCTAGCAATGTTATTGTGAAGATGTTATCGTTCAAATGAAATTCGATAAGAAAATCGCTTTAAAATTTTTCTGGTATATTAACAATGCATACAAAGAAAATATGCATCACTAACCTGAGAGTTTGGAAAATCCCGAAATTGAATTCGGGAGTGGTAAATTCTGCAAATAATTAGGAAGACTAACTCTGACAAGGCTTGATATAGACTCCATGTTATTAAAAATGAAACGGTTAACTATTTTACCTTGGTATTCGTACTATCGCTTCCGGTTTAACATTCGAGGTAAATGATAAGTTATAGCATATTTGACAAAATCATTATGAAAAATTTTAATCCTTTAACTAAAACGTATATCTTTTTTTTTTTCTTTAATTTTTTTCTCAGTAATATTTAATATGAAGACTCAGGATTTAGGGATAATTATCGTTAAGAAGATAATTTATTTAAAAAGACTTAGTTGTTGGCACGGTGTTGAAGTCTATCATTAATGACGTCATTACATTAACCAAATTATCATGAATGAAGTGAATAATTTATTCGCAGACGATATGAAAGGAAAGATAAACCTTCAAGGATTACAATTTATCAAAATTAACCTTTTATGTTATTGTTATGACCCTATTTAGTTACCTACCCTTTTGCAAATTTTAATTTCTTTATGAAGTTATGCATTATTCCTCTAAAAAATTGTCAGTTGAAAAGATTGCACTTTTAATACATCTTTAAAAGCAGCCTTTGTTGCCTATTAAATACACTTTCAAGTTACATCCTATTTCAGAATATATAACTTACGTTAGTTACAAATGAAAAAATAAGAAATAATCTTTAATTAACATTTAATAGTAATCTCCCTTAAGAAATTATGATTGGGTAGAACATGAACAAAGTCCCTCCACATTATTATTATTATTTAGATTTTTTTTCTTAACAAATTAGATTAAAAATTACTTTATCTTACAACATTTTAATGCTATTCTGTGAACATAAACCTTGCTACAATGTTCTCTTTTTGCTGTGCTATGGTAATATCTATCAATATATTACTCAAAATCTCAATATATTTGCATATATGTAATCATAACCCAGCAAGAATAGTACATCAGAGGAATTATTGAGAGAGCAATACACTTAAGTAAAAAAAGATTACCATAGTCGAGGGTGACCTGAAGGCTCTCTTTTCATTAGCTACAACACCGTGGTGAAGGGAAGAGTACTACTCCATTCCCTGGATTGCTCCACTTTACCCTTGATCCATACCTTATAATGCTGAGTGTTAAGCAAGGCAGCATAAAGTATGATTTTTTGAGTCTTTGGTATGACTCGACCTGGGATTGAGCCCTGGTCTCCCAGACCATTGATGAATGTAACTGAATAATGATTTTATGGAGTCATCACTTGCCTTGAATATTTTTTAATCAGTCAAATTCTTGATACAAACATGATAATTATGAAATGCTAATTAGAATCCTTCACTAAATAAAAGCATCAATATTATCATTGACTGTTGTTACAACAGGACTCCAATGGGTTCATAGGTCATCTAGTTACCTAAAAAATATCACAAATTCTTAGCATTACAGTGAAAAGTGTGATACTATGGTATAGATATCCCTTATATTTATTAGAATAGACCAAATATTGTGTATAAATCAACCACTGGATCAGGACTTTTAAAAATCTTTTTAATTTGTGTGATATTAAGAAAGTTTAATACTATTTTTATATAATTTTTTCATGATCAGTACATCAATACATTACATCAAATAGTATGCTTCCTAAAAACATTGAATTCTTCATTTTGAAATATAAAATTCTTATCCTATAAGCAATTTGTGGTGCATAAGACTACAGCTTCATCATGTAATAGATAGTTCTGTAATTTCCATAGCAAGTTGGTCTTTTTTGGGTAGAATTGCTAGCTCCATATCCTCTCATGAATTCAGAGTTTTTCATTCTCATAGACTGTGTACCTATTTACAAGGCCAGAGAGCTCAGTCTATCCTATTTACTCTTAACTGATGGAGAAGAGATAAATTTATACTTATTCCAAGAGTGTTAGCACAACGTGAAATGCGAATGCAAAGGATTTAAAGTTGGCTCATGCAGTCTATTTTATACAACAATAATGCGTTTACTCACCAAATTTTATTAAAAAAGAATCTTTAATAGCTTTATATAAATGAAAATAAAAACAAAAGATAGCACAAAAGTAAAGACTGTTGTCAAAAATTTTGTAAACTGGCTCATAACTACACCTACTCACATAGGTGTCTCATATGATGGAATGGTTAAAGAGCCAGGCTAGCAGACCATTGTTTGTGAGTTTAATTCTTATTGGGTATCCCATATTTCTGGCCTTGTGTCAAAATAACCTAAGCTTGTTCACACTTACACAGAGTAGCCACTCCCAAATCCAATGTATTTTTTTATTTTCACTTTTTCTATTGCAAACAAACTTCTTTCAAACTAGTTCATTTTGATAGATTACTGCAGTAATTCCTTTTTTCTTACATTACTAACCTCTCATCATTAAATTATTCTTATAAAATCTTTTTTATAGCTTACATTGAGTAAATATTTAATATTGAGTCATGACTAACATCTGATTCTGTATTCACATTTTTTCTATATCATGTTATGATCACTTACTAACCTTAACTTAGTTTTGCACCAGGCCAGAAGAATGGAGCACCCAGTGAGAATTGAACTCACTTTTAAATGTCGGTTTGCCTAGTTTGCTAGCCATGGTCCAGGAGACTGGGGTTCAATCTCATGTCGAGTCATACCAAAGACTCTAAAAATGGTACTTGATGCCTCCTTGCTTAACACTCAGCATTATAAGGTATGGATCAAAAGTAAAGTGGAGTAATCTAAGGAATGGAGTGGCGCCCTCCCCTTCACCTCGGTGTTGTAGCTAATGAAAAGGGAGACTTCAGGTCACCCTTAAGTATGGTCGTCAACTTTACTTACATCATACAAGCTGCCTTTTTCCATATCATAATTATTGTAAATTTGGATGTGTATTTACATTCAATACACTATCTCTCTCTCTTAATTGTAATTAAATATGTTTTGTTACATCTATATATACCTACTTTTCCTTTTTATTTTTGATATGTTTTCTATGATGTATTCATAAAAGTAAAAGTTACAGGTAATTAAGTGACCTCTCTCAAAGAAAATTGAGATACATACACAATTGTCAGTACATGAATACATCAATACAGTTTCCTTTTAACATGAATAACAAGAAGATGTTGCGGGAACTATAGTACCAATGAGTGAAGATACTCCTTGTACATCTGTCATCATCTTCAGGTACTATACTCACGTTAACAGTCAAAGAGTGAAAAGTAACACAAGAGTGATGAAACCTGTTTGTGATAGATAAAAGATTTTATTATCAATAGACGTACAGGGATTTGCTGTCATCTTCTAATCTAATTTTATTGTCTCATCTTTGTTAAAGTTATTGTTGAATATGGTTAAAATGCAATACTGGGATTGTGGGAGTTGCTTCCCTTGTTTTTGTGCATTATGATCAAATACCATATTGAATAAATATGCTTTTACACCTTATCTTCTTTGTTCATTTAAATATACAATCTAAATACTGGTGATGAGGATTAAAAATGAACTTTTATGTCCAAGATGTACACTAAGGTGCAGTGAGTGAACCCTAAAAGAAAACAAAGTATGCCAGCTGAGAACAAGTAAAAATATTGTGATAACTTTTTGTAGCGGTCACTAAAGTAGCAAAAGTGATAATGACTTTGAAAGTTTGCTGGTTTCTTTGTGTTTTAAAGTGTTTTTCTCAGTGAAGTAGAAGTAGAAATGGCTACATATGGTAACATAGTGGAATATACAGGGTCTGAAGAGTGGTCCCAATACATGGGGAGATTGGAATTCTTCTTCACTGTGAATGGTATAGATAATATGCCGGAGAATGCAGGAAGATGAAAAGCAATTTTACTGAGTGTTATTGGAAGTAAAAATTACAGACTAGTTTGGAATTTGTTAGCTCCAAAGAAAACAACAGATGCAAGTTATCGAGAGATAGAGTTTTAAAAAACCATTTCCAACCGAAACCGTCTGAGATTGTCCAGCGCTATAAATTTTACTCACACATTAGGAAAACAGTCAAGACTGTACTGGACTTCATTGTGGATTTAAAATGTTTATCCGAGAACTGTAATTATGGTACCACTTTAGAGACAATGTTATGAATCAGAATTGTGTGTGGCATAAACGATGTAAGCATTCAGAAAAAATTACTGTCTGAAAGCAAATTAACTTTCAAGAAAGCCTTTGAAATTACCCAAGAAATAGAGGCAGCTCACAGATATGTCTCAGATTTAGGGGACCAAAATCTAGTCAGTGATGAGAAGGAGGATGTGTGGTACATTAATAGGAGTGTTAGGAAGGACCAAAAAAATAGACGACAACCATGGAGTGTCACATGCTATCATTGTGAGGAAAATCACAAAGTGGAAGAGTATCCTCATAAAAAAAATGTTATTGCTGTTTGATTCATTGCTATTGCAGTAAACAACCGAATCAAAGTGACTGCACACTACCAAATGAAAGGAGATATACACAGCCAAATGCAGACTCTAGATATAAACCAACAGACCACATGGCTGCAACAGACACAGAATTGGATATGGAACAACCAGAAATGTACAACATGTTCTGAGTTGACAAAAAGCTGGTAAATCCAAACTGTGCCAAACCGAAAAGCTTATAAATAGGAATGAAATAATTATGGAAATAGACACAGGAGCATCAGTCACAGTAATAAGTGAAATAATTTTTTCAGCCCATTATTACAAAATTCAAACACCCAACTGCACATATATTCAGAAGATAGTTTGAAGGTTATGGGGTCCATGGAAGTGGAGATTGTTTATAAAGGTCAGCATTATATGTTACCTATAATAATAGTGGCTGGTAAAGGTCCTAATTTGCTGAGATGGAACTGGTTTAACATCATCGAATGGGACTGGAGCCAGATGTTTTACATAAGAGAGAGAAAGAGTAAACCTTGGCAACAGATGATAGACAAATACATAGATGTGTTCCAGGATGAGCTGGGCACTAAGAAAGGTGTAGAAGCCACATACACGTACCAGAAAGTGCGACACCAAGGTACTTTAAACCCAGACCATTAGCTTATGCACTGCAAGGACCAGTGGTCAGAGAAATTGAGCAACTTCAATAAGTTGGTTCCATAGTTCCAGTGACCCATTCCAAGTGGGCAGCACCCATTGTTCTCATTGTGAAGAGGGATGGAAGCATTTAGATATGTGGGGATTATAAAGTCACCATGAATCAAGTATTAAAACTGGATAATTACCCAATACTGCAGACAGAAGACTTGCTAGCCAAAATTGGGGGAGGCCAGAAGTCCACAAAACTGGATTTAAGCCAGGCATATCAACAGTTGTTATTAGAGGAATAGAGTCGTAAATATACAACTATAAATACTTGCAAAGGACTATTCAGGTATACCAGATTACCCTATGGAATATTCTCTTGCCCTTGTATTTTACAGCGAGTGATAAAAAAATTGTTGACAGGAATTGCATACATAATTGTGGGACTCATTGATATCCTGGTTAATGAAAAAAATGATTAAGAACATCTGAGGAACCTGGAAGAAGTTTTGAAATGACTCTCCAACCCAGGGTAAAGAGTAAAGGAAAATTAATGTGTTTTCATGGCAGCAGAAGTAGTATACTGTGGACACAAGGTTACTGCAGAATGTGTCACACAAGTGGAAGATAGTGTACAAGCAATAACGGAAACACCAAGACCAGAAAATACTAGCCAGTTGAAGTCCTATTTAGGTATGATAAACAATAATCATAAATTTCTACCAAGGTTGTCAACTATACTCACACCCTTACACCAACTGTTAGCCAAGAACAAACCCTGGAATTGGTTTTCTGAACAAGACTGGGTATTTCACAAATCCAAAGAGCTGCTGACATCCTCTACACTACCAGGGCACTACAGCAGTAATCCTGACATGTGATGTATCACCGTATGGTGTTGGTGCAGTAATATCTCATGTTATGGAGCATGGAGATGAGAAACCAATTGCATATGCTTCGCATACCTTAACAGTAGCAGAAAAAAATTAGGCACAGATAGACAAAGAAGGTCTTGTAGTAGTGTATGGCGTAAAAATTTCCACCAGATGCTGTATGATCGACACTTCACCATAGTGACAGACCATAAACCTTTGTTAGGATTTTTTTGAGAAACAAAAACAATACCTCCATTAGCATCAGGATGCATTCAGAGATGGGCTCTTACATTGTCCGCATATGAGTATACCTTGTAGTACTGGAAAGGATGCATGTCAAATGTGGATGCCCTTAGTAGGATACCATTGAAAGAGACAATTTCAACATCGGCTCCAATTCTAGGAGAGATACTCAGGCTGGTCAATTTGCTGGAATCATCACCAATGGATGCAGGAAACATTAGGAATTGGACTCGCCTTGACCCAGTGTTATTCAAAGTATTAACTGTGGTCCAATCTGGATGGCCAGATAGAGGAGTAGGTGAGGAGTCCATACAACCATATTTCAGGTGCAAAGCTGAAATAACAATGCATGATGGTTGTCTATTATGGGGACAATGTGTCATCATCCCAAAGTCATGTAGACAAAGGATATTGGTATAACTACATGATATGCACCCAGATGTTTGTAGGATGAAAGCACTGGCCCAATGCTATGTGTGGTGGACAAGGACAATTGAAAGCTGGGTTTTAAGTTGTTCAGTATGTCAGGTCAACTGTAGAATGCCTTTTGCAGCCCCATTACATCCCTGGGAGTTCCCTCAGAAACCATTATGCAGGACCATGTGAAGGGAAAATGCTTCTCATCATTGTAGATGCCTACTCAAAATGGTTAGATATGCATCCTATGAATACATCTACCTCAAAGGCCACGATTAGGAAGTTGCATTGCCTTTTTGCAGAGCATAGATTGCCAGATCAGTGTGTGACTGATAATGGCACTTGTTTCACAAGTGCAGATTTTGAGGAATTCATGACCAATAATGGTGTAAAACATATCATCTCATCTCCATACCCTCCTGTAATGAACGGTTAAGCAGAGAGAGCTACACAGTCAGTCAAAGAGTCCTTAAAAAAGACGCAGGATGGAGATATTGAAATGTGTATATGTCGAATACTCCTGCAATATCGGACCACTCCACATACAACCACAGGAGTATCACCAGCTGAACTGTTCATGAAAAGAAAACTGACCACAAGACTCAGTAAAGTTCATCTAGATCTACAACAGTGTATGTATGACAAACAAGCAGTAGCCAAAGAAAGGCATGATCAACATGCAAAGCAGAGGGAGTTTGTGGAAGGGGATCTTGTCTTTGTGTGCACTTTTAATGTCTAGGAAAAATGGATCCCAGGGATAGTGCAAAAAAGTCTGGACCCCTCTCAGTACATGTGAAAGTGTCTTATGGACAGATAATCTGATGAGATTTTGATCATGTGTGTAAATATTGGCCAACGATAGTTGCCAACAACCTAAACATCAGTGACACTTACCCCGTAGTGGATGGTAACAGGCCATCAACAGCTATGGAGCAGGTACCAGAGGATATACCCAAGGATCCCAGTGATCAGTCTGCAGCTACTACCAGTTTATCAACAAACATTGGACCAACCCCATCAGAACCTGAATTGTTGGGTGAGCTGGTGACCAGATATCCATGCAGGCAGCACACTAAGCCACAGTTTCTTAAAGACTATGTCATGTCAATAACAAACCAGTGATTGGTGGTATCAGCCTAAAGGGGAAGATATGTTGTACATGGTTAAAATGTAGTACTGGGACTGTGGGAGTTGCTTTCCTTGTTTTTGTGTGTTATGATTGAGTGCTATCTTGAATAATCATTTTTTATACCGTATCTGCTTTGTCCATTTAAATGCACAATTATAATAGTTACTACTGTTGTTTATTAGTGGCTGCTACTGGGGTCTATTTACTTCTGACTGCTGAGTCAAATCAGCCTTCTTATATACAGTCAGACTAGCTTCAATTAACTCAGAAATAGATTTGCTTGAGAGCTGCATAATGGCCATTGATTTGTCAGAAATATTCTATTGCTCTTTATATTTTTTCTCGTTTTCATCCCAGAAATGGATTTTTGTTTGTCTTTGCCATGTGTGCAATGGCTGGGTTATAAAAAGGAGTTACAGCAGATTATGACAAAGTGTGATGAATTTTGGGATGAATATGTGAAATAGTATGTACATTTTGTGACTCTAGATTATTATCTTCTTGGCTAGGCCAAGAACTTTTGATTCAGTTTTCCACTTCATATTAATCTGAATTTGGATTCTCTTCTTTGACTAAGATCTAAGTAAAAAAAAAAAGACAATTAAGATTTCTATGTGTTGAAGAAGAAATGAGATTCTGTTTAATGTTGGGCTTAACATAGAAAGTATTGCTAAGAAACATCATAATTCTCATTGATAACTATCCTTAATTCACTGAATAAAAAGAATTATCAATAATGCTCTGCAAATTCAATTATCTTTCATAAGTGAAAACATATAAATAAATTTTTGAATTGAAGTACAAAGTATGCCAAAATACAAGTTGGTTTATTAGATAATAAAACTGATTCTGTAAAAAAAATTCATTATCATCTTAATTACAAATGAACTTTATTTCCTTCAAAATAGTTCTCTTGGGAAGAAACACAACAATGTAAATGTTGTACTCAATCCTGGAAGCAGAACTGGACGTCTTCAAGTGACACTACCTTCAGTTGATTTATTAGAATCTGTGGCATGTTATCAACTGTTCTAAATTGGTGATCACAAAGCTGTATTTTGATTCTTAAGTACAGAAAATAATCATAGGGATCCAAAATAATGGAAGCAAATAGACTGTGGTGTTACAGGGATATTCTTTTTGGTCCAAAACTCAAATTTTTGTTGGTTCTAAAGTACACCAAAAGCAAAAAAGATTTAGGACTTATAGTTCTAGTGTTGTTAAATTTTAGTTATGCATGTCTCTTAATTGATGTCAGCCAAGATTGTTTTCCATGGGACTATGTAGATTGCATTGGTTCCTGTCAGATCATTCAACTTAAGCAACTATGAACCTGTTCAATACTCAGATGAGTGAACACTTAGTAAGTGAAAGTTATAGTAAGCAATCTGCAGCTTGAATGCCAAGCTTAGTAAATAACAAAAGAATATTCCTTTGTATATGTTTTTACTCTTCTTTTTACCAATGACAGTGCTGAAGATGCTGTCTGTTGTAATTCAGAATACATTATTATAATGGAGATTATGTTTCTGTCTATAACAGAAACTACTTTACCACTTAGGTCACAATTCCCTTAATCATTTATATTATATTCTCAATGATTATTTAATAATAATTATTTGATCTTAATTAGCATCTTACTCATTAATGATATTTCTATTAAAGTCTAGCTTAGTTAGATTTGCCATAAAATAACTCATGTTAATAATGCAATGTATCAAACAAATTGCAGGATTTTACATACATTATTAATATGGGTTGTTGCACACAGTTAAATATCACTAATAAAATTTTATATAGTATATTGTGTAGATAATTTGCATTCTGGTTCTATCAAAACCAGGTTTGATAAGATATTACACAGTGTATTTCAAAAATTGTTTAATTCTTAAATGTATTATAAGCAATCCTATATATTATTTTATATTGAAATCAATCAAAATAAGATTAAAATAAGTGTAATTTTTTATGTGTTCTTATTTAGTTTTGTTTGTCTTTCTAATTTAATAAAATAGTTTATCACATTAAAACTTAAATACTTGTATCTGGAGGGTGCATAATTTTGTATTAAAATAGATTTGGGGGTATGCACATAATTATATATTAATAATATGAAGAGACAAGCTGTTAATTTGTCCATAACTGGGTGAAGAAGGTATGTATATAGATGTAAGCTTGTAAAAGACATGCTCTCTTAATATGTACTGCACACTGAGAAACAGATATGATTGTTGGTTGGTTGGTTTTTATGACATATCAACCCTTGTAGGTTATTTAATGCCAAATCCTCTTTATACATATATATGCTCTATATATGATTTGTAAATGAATAGTTTGTAGGTAAAATATTTAAATGAGCCTGAGCTCATTCGTTTGCACACAGTTAAATTGTTTTCAAGTATTGTTATTTACTGTTTACACACATTTAAATGGTTTCAAGTATTGCTATT
The DNA here is from genome assembly GCA_963585895.1 of Sepioteuthis lessoniana. Lineage (NCBI taxonomy): Eukaryota > Metazoa > Mollusca > Cephalopoda > Myopsida > Loliginidae > Sepioteuthis > Sepioteuthis lessoniana. Next base: position 27,684,329 of record OY757946.1, read on the forward strand.
TATTGTTTGCTCACAGTAAAATGGTTTACAATATTTCTATCTAATATTGATAGTTCTATTTGCACACTGTCAAATGTTTTCAAGCATAAAAACTAACCTGGCTCTGGTCCTACTGAACATAACACCATACAACAATACACTTCTTAAATTTGTAAGCCTTACTCAAAATTTACAGCTCCCTTACAGGTATGTATGTTAAGAATATTTCTTCACACACACACACTCTTTTTGTACTCTTTTTGTATTTCATGTCAGTCTTGTATTCATTCTATTAAGTTTGCTCAGACAATAAAGTATGTTGTTGTTAATCCACTGTAAATTGTTCTTGCATTTATTCTGTACAAGTAAATATATTATATCAAGCACTGTTCTTCTAAACATGTAATTCTTAATGTGTGTGTTGGACTGATAAAGTGTTTAAAGTTGTTATCATGATGATTCTTGTTAAGGTTGGTTGGTTGTGTTTTGTGGCATATCAGTCCTTAGTTATTTAATGCCAAATCCGGTTTGCACACACACACACACACACACACACACACACACACACACACACACACACACACACACACACACACACACATATATATATATTTATATAAATATTATTTGTAATGAAATAATTTGTAGGTAACATTATTGTAAAATGAGCCAGAGCTCATTTGTTTACACATGGTTGACTGCTTTCAATTATTGTTATCCAACACTAACAATTCTATTTGATATTAATCATTTGTTTACACACAGTTAAATAGTTTCAAATATGGCTATTTATTGTTTACACATAGTTAAATGGCTTCAAGTATTGCTATTTAATACTTGTATAATTCTATTTAATAATATAATATTAAATATTTGTTTGCACACAGTTAAATGGTGAAATGGTTACAAGTATAGTCAATGATAGAATAGTTCTATTTGACATATAGATATATAGGACCCTAACAGGTACTACTATCCTAGGCTAGAGTGAACCTGAGAGTAATTGGCAATAAAGGGGTACTTCTCATTCCCCAAAGCTCCAGGACTGGAGCCTTACCATCAGATAGTTTAGTGTCATATCTAAGATACTCATGTAAGGTGGGGGTCTTACTCCTCTGCAGTGGTGTGGTTGGTGTATTCTCCAGCCCCAGCAGACAGGGCATCAATACTTATGTAAGAATCATTATATTGAGCAAGTAGTTTATATTAACTCATTTATAAAATGCTAGCAAGAAAGGATTAAGGATGCCAATAAATGTCACCAAAAGTGTTAGATGAAAACCTATTTTTTCTTATCTATACTTTAAATTTATAAGCAAATAGATTTAATAACTTTAAAATATAAATATACAAGCAATTTATATAAAAAATATATAAACAGTAGATATCAATATCAAAGTAGTATAGCAACAACTATATTCATGTAGGTATGACCATACATTTGTTAAAAAAGAATTGAAGACTGTCTGCTTAAATAAAAAAAAGTTTGAGTGATAAATTATACACACACACACACACACACACACACACACACACACACACACACACACACACACACACGTGTAAGTGAGATATATATATATAAAGATATCTATATATTTGCAAGATGTCCAAGAAAGAAAATTGGAATTTGATGGTCTATATTTTTTCTTTTTTTAGAAAAATTAACAAAAACTTGGACATTTCACTCAATGGCTTTTCCTTTTGGATTCTTCCTTTTTCTTCCCAATAATAATAATAATAATAATAAAGAGAAGAAAAGTGACTATATTGCCATTTCCAAACACAGACTAAAGCCTGAGATGACTTAGGCATGGTCATGTTGAAGAAACATAAAGAGAGAAACCAAATCACTATTTATAGCAATAATACTATAAAAATTAATTATATAAAGGCTTGAATAGATAAGACTCAGCATAACAGGTGTAGCCCATTTGGAGAGAGAGAAGGAAAAAATGATGAAATAGTCAATCACAAGTCAATACATCAAATTGGTACAGTAAGAGTACAAGAGTAAGCATAGCTGAGTGGGGAACGGGATCCACTTGGAATAATGCAAAGAACTAAACTTAGACCATACAGATAAATAGTAAATGCACAAACCAGAGTCTGTTCTGGACGATGACACACACAAAATTGTCTGGTATTTTGAGATACAAACAGCTCACTCAATTACAGCCAGAATACCTGACCTAATTTTAGTTAACAAAAAAAAAAGAACTAGCCATCTATTAGAATTCACCTTTCTAGCAGGTTACAGAATGAAAGTAAAAGAAAGTGAAAAAAAAACAAAAAAAAACTGGATAAATACTTGGACCTTGCCAGAGAACTGTAAAAGATATGGAACATGAAGATGTAAGTGATACCAATAATTTTTGGAGCTAATCAATCACAAAGAACTTTGATAAGGAACTGGAGATCCAAAGAAGAATTGGACTTTTTCACACCACAGCACTACTAAGATTGGCTAGAATATTTAGAAGAATCTTGGAGAGCTGAGAAGACTTAATTGTGAAAAACTCATAAAGAGATAATAATAATAATAATAATAATAATAATAATAATAAAAATTCATTTTATAAAAAAAAATAAGTTACACAAGAGTTTGGTTTCCTTTTGTAATTAGCAGTAGTGAAAGAAAATAGGCAAGTGAGAATTCAAAAATGGAATAATTGTTCTATTATACCAAAAAGGTGACTCTCTTATGCTGCTGATTTAGTTTCATAAAACAGTTTTTCTGTATACAAAACATTAATGAAGAAAGATCTACACAAGAGCTAATGATCCAAACTTCATCATTAACATGGTCAGAACTTAAATCTTGTAGAATTGAAAATCTCAACGAAGACTTGCCTGAAAGATCAACTTGTAAGAAAACTGGCTACTATATTTACTAACACTGCTTGGATGAGGTGGACTGGGCATGGAAATGGAAACTGAGATTTACAATTAAGGTATGTTTATGTTCATTTTTTTCTTGTTCCTTTCAATCAATTATTGTTCATTAATTTTTCTTTTAAAATTTAAAAGAAATTTTGTAATTTTTTTAGAATATTATTATAATTCATTAAAAATTTGTTTCTTTTTCAATAAAAAAAAGTGATAATCTTTTAATTTCAACAATAATTCACAAGATTGCTGCTTAATCTTAAGTCACTTTATAGAATTTATAGTTTAATTTTTCAAAAATTGATCTAGTTTTTCATAAATTGATATAATTATTCAAAAATTTATATTATGATTATTCAAAAATAAAACTGAATTGTAAGAGTGAAAAAAACATTAACAGGCATAAAGAAAAGTTCCTAGAAATCATTGACTTAAGCGAATAAAAGTCTTTTAAGAATAAGTCAATTTTGAATTTTATCATTTTGCTTGTCCAATTTTGAAAAATAAGTGTATGATGAGTTTTCAAGAATATATATAGTATTTTAATATTTTATCCCTCAGTTCAATTTAAAGCTGAAAATAAAAGAAAAAGAAAATAATGAAACCTGTGAAATGATGATACAGTTGAAATAAGTAAGTAAAGTTGGTGATCTTAATCGAGGGTGACCTGAAGGCTCCCTTTTCAACAGCTACCACACTGTGGTATAGGGGAGGGTGCTACTCCATTCCCTGGATTGCGCCACCTTACCCTTATATTGTTGAGTGTTAAGTAAGGCAGTGTCAAGTACCATTTTTTGAGTCTTTGGTATGACTCGACCTGGGATTGAACCCTAGTGTCTCCCTTGGTGAACACTCTACCCATTAGGCCAATGGTCTGGTAAAAAGTATTTTTATTCTATGAAGTAATTAGTAATCTTTTCTTTTCAGATTTTGATTGTAAGATTATTGAATTACTTAGCATATTATACACTTACCTTCAAGCCTTTAAACTATTAGGTTATACATTTCTAAAACTTTTGAAGACTTTTTTCATTTAATACTTTTAGAACATGTAACCAATAAAGAAATTACAAATTGAAAAAAAATATACTTTCCGTATTCTCCTTTTGTCAGACCATACATTATTGCAGTGAGTACAACTCTACAGTATTATTGATTATTTGCAAATTAGAAAGTATTTTATATTTTTAAGCATTGAGATAACACCCAAACAGATTGCCAGAATGTCACCAGACCATGTATATAATGGATATATTTCAGCTCTATTTTACTTTAAATATACACCAGTTTGTATTTCAGAACATATAACAATATATATATATGCGCATGTGTGTATTTGTGTGTGAGTGTGTGTGTGTGTGCACACACACACACACACACACACACACACACACACACACACATATATATACATGAAGATATTGTTATGTTTTTATGAACAAAGAAAATATGTAAACAAAATGGAAAAGAAACGGATTCATGGGTGTGCAACAAAACAATTAGGTTTATTAACGACAGGCAGAGACATGCATCTATTGACCTGGAAAAGAACTATTTAACTTTGTGTGCACCAGTCAAATGTATGTCCACTCTCTGTCATAGTAGATACCAAGTCTATCTTTTTTCTGTTTTAAGTGTATTTGTTCTTCCGGTCCCTGTATATCCCACAATGCACTATCTGCAGGAGGCAACTGCCTTTCAATCCGTCAGGGGGAATAACTTTGATATTTTTTCATTAGGTTTAATCCTAATATCTCCCCTTTTAAGTACTTAATTGTAGCAAGCATGCTTGGGATTAATTTGGAGATGCCTCACTCTTGTGCAATTGCACTTTCATGAGATTCTGTGAGGTTTGGCTTCACTCCTACTTGCATTTGTCTACACCGGAAGTGATAGAGATGGTAATTCAAATGTGTCCATTAATACGGCAAATTGGATAGTTAGCATGTTGTTAATCATATTGTTTTGAGTATATCTGGGCTGTAGTTGGTTTCTATGTCATGGCCCAGAATTGTTTACCTACTTTCACGTCATAGACAAAGTCCTTTTCTTTTCCTGTGTATGGTACCAAGACTCCAGTTTGGTACCTGGAATCCAGTTTGGTTGTCCAGGCCAGTAGTTTCTTGCAATCACTGGTGTGTCAACCGAGAATGGGTTTGTTTTATTTTGGTATGCATCTTGCTTTGTTGTTGTCTTTGTGGGTGTCATCCAGTGTGGTCTGGAGCTTTTGTCCCATGAATGCTTCTATTGAAGATATTTTATTTTTTACTGTACCATTTGGTTTTGTTTGGTACAAAAGGAGAAATGTATTTAGTATCTCCTCTGTTGTTTTTTCCTCTACCTTTGCTTTGAGCAGAGCATGTTTAAAGATAACCACAAAACGTTCTACTTGACCATTGGATTATGGGTTGTAGAGTGGTGACCAAATATGGGTGATTCAGCAGGAACTGCAGAAGTTATGGAATGTCTCAGATGTAAATTGTGATCCATTGTCTGAGACTAATGTTTTTGGTAGGCTATGTTGGCTGAATAGTTGTGTTAAAATGGTTATCATTGAGTGGGTATCTGCTGCATTCAAGGATATCTGTGAATACTGGGAAAAAATGCTTGATGGTTTCATTGGTCTACTCTGTAATGGCACTCTGAGCTGGAGATATGGAAGCTGCATTACAAAGAGAATTGAGTGGTATGTCCAGAAGACCCAGTGACTCAATAAATTCAAGACCTAATAGGTATGTTTTGAATCTGCTTTGTAGATCTTTCCGGATTCTGTTTTGTAATCACTTTCAATTGTTGCTGGCAATTCCCCAGTGATGTGGACACAATCCTCAGATGTTCTCCACACTACATGTCTTGTAGGTGTTAGTGGACATTGGTTTATGGTTTTCTATAGTCTCTGTGAGATGAGGGTTATGTCCAAGGTGGTGTCTATTTGTAACTGGACAGAGTGGCCGTTCAATTTTACTGACATATATTTTCAGTTTGTCTTGGTGTTGGGGAGAAAGGTTGCCACCAAACTGTTTGTATGTGTTTTTCTTTGCTGTCTGTGTTCTTATGTGATCACTTGTATGTTATTTTGTACACTGGTGGGGTGCAGAATCCCTCTTTTTTTTAACAGTGTTAACAGCAGGTATTGTTGCTGGTACTATTTGTGAGTCATGCTTAAAATTCACTAACTGCAGACATTCCACTGTAACTTGTTGTCGAGTAATATCTGTGTTCTATTCTATTTGTGATAGAATTCTCATTCGAGCCTCAACCCAAATACAAATATCAAACACTTAAATTGTGAATCTATGATCGACAAAAACACATTGAGCAAATATTGAAATATTAAAAGATTATAAATATGCAAATATCCAAATAAATATTACTTGAGTTTCATGAGTGAACAATTATCAGGTACATTGGAAAGATGAAAAGTATTAAAAAGAAAATATATCATTGGTTTGTCTAAATTTAAAATTCTGACTCACTTAACCATTGTTATATAACGGCTGTTATTATGTATATTTGTGTCCTCCATTATTAATTCAATAATTCATAAAATATAGATTCAAATATTTGTAAAATAAAAATAAAATTATAAAATTAAATATTATAAATCAAACAAACTAATTGGAATAAAATAAAATAGAATAAAATAGATGAATGAAATGAAATAAATAAGGATGAATAAGTTTAAAAAATGCTAAATAAAATAAATAAAATGATAAAATAAAAAAAAATCATAAAATGAATTTAGTGAAAATAAAATAAATTAAATGAAATAAATAAAATAATTAGATTTCATCAGGTTTTAATTGGTATATAAAGAATTTAGACTTGAGACTACATCTTAAAACATGCTCAAATGTTTTGTTTGGTTGTGTTCTCAATTCTGGAAAATGATTTTTAGTTTTTCCTCCAAACAAAAGACATAATATTTTGCTACATGCTGTAGTATGTTTGCATAACATTAGTTGTTGGAATTACACAAGTTTTTTGCCAATCTTTGTGTAATTGGTTAAGGTATTGTTTGAAGACTACTGGGAGGTGGGTGATGCTGTATTAATGTATAGAGGTGCATTGTTTGATTTTCTGTAGTCAAAACCTATTATTTATTGGATTAAATGCGACATTCAAGAAGTTGGCTTTTTTAAATTAATTTTTATGGCTATTGTGAAGTCTTCATTTTTGAAAAATTTTATTATTTCTTTTGTATAAGGTCATTGCTCCTTTCATTATATTTTCTTAAGATTATGAGATCATGTACAATTTAATATTTTATGTTTTTTCTTCACTTAATTTGTTTCATAGATAAATACTAATCAGCTCACAGATTTCTACAGTATCAAAGCTACCTATAGTAACAACAAAATTCTCCTGTTCGTTTTTTTTAAGTCATGCTGCATCATCATGCAACAAAATGGATAATTTGCAGTATTTATGATAATTTGTTCCTTTTTTATATGCATTTTTGCAAGTAGAATTATCCTGAACTTTGCTTGATACCTTACAGAAAGCCTTATAACACATCACTCAATAAGTCTGGGCCTGACATATAGATGACACCACTAATAAAATAATCCATATGATTTTTATAAAGTACTAACCTTCAAATGACATGTGTTGAAATTTGAGTCCAATCAGATAATTAGTTTACAAATGACAGTTATTTAAGTGAAGCTACTGTTGCAAATTTTCAGAACAATGGAAAAATTTGAATTTCATGTGTTGATAAAGCATTGCTTTCTTATGAGGAAAAATACTGTTCAAGCAAAGCAATGGCTTGATAAGTGTTATTCAGGCTCTGCTCTGTTGGAAACAATGGTTAAGAGATGGTATACCGACTTTAAATGCATTCATACAGACACAAATGATGCTGAATGCTCAGGTTGCCAAAATTCGACAGTTATCCCAGAAAACACCAAAAAACTCATTTGGCTGATCATAGATTGAAGTTACCATGAGATAGCAGACGAGTTGAAGATATCAGAAGGCTGTGTATTCATCATTTTGTATGAACATTTGTCAATGAGAAAGCTGTGTTCAAAGTGGGTGCTGCATTTGCTCACAGTTGATCAAAAACAACAATGCATCAATGATTCAGAGCATTGTTTGCAACTGTTTCAATGCAACAAAAAGAAGTTTTTGTGTAAATATGTGGCAATGGATGAAATATGGATCCACCACTTCACTCCAGAGTCAAATAAACAGCTGAGTGGACCGCAGCAGATGAAAGTCGTCCATCCAAAGCAACCAAAGACACAAACATCAACAAGCAAGGTTTTGGCCAGTGTATTTTGGGATGTAAAAGGTATTTTGTTCATCAATTACCTTGAGAAAGGAAGAACCATCAATAGTGAATATTATATAGCATTATTGGTGCATTTGAAGGAAGAAATTACCAAAAAAAGACCACAAATGAAGAAGAAAAAGTACTTTTTCACCAAGACAATGCACCATGTCATAAGTCAATTGCAATGATGGCAAGACTACATGAATTGCACTTCAAATTGCTTCTGCACCCACCCTGTTCTCCGGATCTGGCTCCCAGTAACTACTGGCTGTTTGCAGACCTCAAAAGAATGCACCAGGGAAAGAGATTTGGCTTCAAAGAAGAAGTGATATCAGAAACTGAAGTGTATTTTGAGGCCAAAGACAAACTGTTCAACAAAAAGGGCATCAAATTGTTAGAGAAGTGTTGGAATCAGTGTATCACCCTAGAAGGAGACTATGTGGATGAAGAAAGTCAAATTTTGCCTAAAAGTTGTTATTTTATAAGTTAGACCCAGGATTTATTGAGTGACGTGTTAGATGACATGTCATGTTAGTTAATAGAGAAGAAAGTGAGTGTGTAAGTGACAATTTGGATAAACAACCAATTCAAGTAGTAAAAAGCTGTTAGCAAATTCTGGCCAACAGATAATTTGGTAAAATCTAAGAAAGAAGTGTTTATTTTACAATATATATTTTAAGTCTTTTCCTTAAAATGTCCTAACTTATAGAATAAAGTGATTTACAATTCAATTTGCAAGTTATGCCAACTGGACACTTTTCCAAGAATGATGGCCAGTAGGGATGGATGGCAAGAGAGAGTCAATAGAATCTTTGCTGTTAGCATGTCTTGATGATGACATAAATAATTATAATGCAAATTCTATCAATATTGAGCTTAGTGGTTATCATAATGATCTGATTTGCATATGTATGTTACCATAATGCAGCAAAAATGTTTAGACCTTTTGTTATCAAAATATAGTTAAAATGCATTAACTTCAACAATAAATTCCCTGTCCAGTTGGTAAATTAATTAATAAGAATGGTATGGAGTCCGCATATGTGCTCATCCTGATCATTTTAAATTCTGAAGGGAGATAACTTTTTAATACTAATAATATAGTACTTTCCCTTATTTATTTGTAAATAATGATCAGATTATAATTTGCCAAAATGTCTAAAAAAATCTATCAATCACAACTAAAAGTAGTTAAGGTGATGGTCAACAAATTTTCAGTGATTTGTAATTAGATGCCAGAACATGTTTTAGCATATTCATTATTGAAAATTCAAAAACTTTTAAAGTTTTTATTACGTTTTCTTAATTGCAATAAAAGCATAGTGCTAAACTGAACCCTTACTTATCTATCATATTAGATTGAATATTTATTTTTTTGTTTTAGTGTGTTAGGTATGTCAAAAGAAGAAAACAGACTCAAATGTGTTAGGTATCTAGCTGAAATTTTCCTAGTAAAACCCCAAATTATATCCTTTTTTCCATCATAGGAAAATCAAGATATTAAAAAATCATGCTGTTGTGTTTACTTTCGTTGTATGAGCAATGACCACCAGACAATATTTATCAGCTTAAGTTAATGCAAAAACATACAGTATTACCCACAAATAAGTACACCTCCAAAAAATCTTTTTTATAAAAAGCTTAGATACCAGGATTTCATTATTTCTAGTGGAATGTTATACATTCAAAATAGATGTCATTAGACATTTTTTATTACCAAACTCTACAGCATTGAAACTATGTAATTGAAATTATGAATATACAGCAGTCTCAAAATAAACATATTCTTCATATATATTAATGTAATTTTATTTTTGATTTCTGAAATACTGCAATTTTAATTTTTGGGTTATAAAATTTCAATGTAGAAGAGTTTGGTAATAAACAATTCCTAATAATATCAGTTTTGATTGTATACTACCACCCATCATGAAAACTATCCAAATTAGATGAACCAGACATGCAAGATGAACTCATAAGCGATATACTCTTGTGGACCCCTTCACATGGATGAGCAAAGATAGGATGACCAGCTAGAACCTATAAACAACAGTTCTGTGCCGATACAGGATGTGGCCTAGAAGATCTCCCAAGGGCGTATTGGGTGGCGAGAGAGGGTCAGGGAGATCCGTGCTGGGAGCACGACATGATGATCAATAGTTTAGAAGAAAATTAGCTTTTATAAAAAAAAGATTGTTTGGGGTGTACTTATTTATGGATGATAAGGTAGTTCAGTGTCATACTTGTATTCATTGCTGCTATAAAAAGTTGGATGGATAACTTCATGGTCAGTTAGTATAACTTAAAAGTTTGCCGTCCAGCAATAGGTTAAATAGTACTGCTACTGTTCTTCTACATGGATGTATTTGGCATTAAATTACCACAGAGGTTGATATGCCATTAAAAAAAGGGATCAAACCAAAAGTCTGCCAATAGGGTAAATTTTCAGAGAGTAATATGAATTTTATTAACAGAAAATCACTTCGTATTAAGCTTAATAACTGCTAAAGATGGCCTTTAATTAAGCATTAAGAAAAATTTATTCTGAGTTAAATTGAATTGTTACACCTTAGTATTTAATTATTTGTTTATATTTGCTGGCTGTTTGTTTAATTAAATGTGTGACAAAGAGAAGATAAACTATGAGTGAGTGAAAAAGGATCAATATTTATTTTTACTCTATAGCTATTAATTTAATCAATTAAAATTGATTGTTGTAAAATCTATTTAGAAGTGCTGGCAAAAATGTTTTTTATGGTGGAAAACCAGGACAAATGTCAATATAAATATTTAAATAACTGCGAAAATTCTCTAATTGAAAAGGTATCTACAGGTTAAATAGATCTGTTCAACAATTTTTCCTATTTGATAGGACCGTGTGCAAAAAAACTCTTTAGAAATAACTTCATAAAAGAAGTAAATATGAATGTACAATGAACCAAATTTTCTAACATCTAGGCATAAAATAACACTAGACAGATTGACATACCATTAAAAATCAATCAATCAGTTAATCAGTTTAATTGAAAAGGTTACTTGTTTAGCCACTTATGATACTGAATCATATCTTTTTAATCTTCCTTCTCCTTGAGTCATAAACTTTTAAAAATTAACTTTTATAAGCAATATAAATAGTCTGTTGCATAATATTCTAAAGTACTGAAAATATTATACCAAAGTACAAATATAAGATTTTTTATTATTCATAATATTATGATATTGTCTCGTTCTGTATATCACATTTGTATTAGGTAGCACAATAGTTATTGTTGAAAAAAATAACTTGCAAACCAAGTTTATATTCTAAAAGAAGCTGTCTGTAATTCATTTTATGCTAATACCCTTTAGAAATGCATGAATTTCTCTCTTCTTCATGCCCACTTGACACAAATGAATATTGAATTATTAGTATTACAGAGCAATACCTGAAACCATTAAACTATGTGCAAATGAATGAATAATTTTGAATAGAATTATTAATGTTTGATAGCAATACATGAAACCATTTAGTGTCCTGGGTATGACATTAAACTGCATCTAATGGTGAAGCTCTAGTTTTGGAGCTTTGGGGAATGTGGAGTATTCCTTCCTTACCATTACTCCCAAATTCACTCTGACTAGGAATGGTAGTAACTGTAAGGGTTCTATCTATAGGTAAAAAGGAACTGTTCAATCTTTTACTTGGTTTGGTTTGGTTTGGTTTTATGGCATATCAACCTTTGTAGGTTATTTAATGCCAAATCCATTTTTATGTTAATAATCAGTTCTATTTAAAATAATTCAGTTTAGCATGAGTACACAGTTTAATTATCAAAAACATTTCTATTTCAAACTATTCAAGCAGTTAAATATAACAATTCAGTTTAGTGTATGTACAGTTTCAATGTCAAAAACAGTTCAATTTCAAATAATTCAGTTTAGCATAAGTACGCAATTTAAATGTAAGTACAGTTTAATTGTGAAAAACATTTCTATTTTGAGCTATTCAGTTAAGTCAAGCAGTTCTAATTCAGCAAACTATAAGTACAGATTTTGTTTACACACAATTACATGTCAAAATAGTTCTATGTTAAACAATTCAGTTTAGCGTAAATACAGTTTCAATGTCAAAAAACAGTTCTATTTCAACCTATTTGGTTTAATCAAACAATTCAGTTTAACATAAGTATGCTGTTAGTTCTATTTAACCCATAGATAGGGCCCTATCAGGTGCTACCACGCTGGGCCAGAGTGGACCAGGGAGCGATGGCAATGATAGGGTGCTCCGTATTCCCTAAGGCCCCAGCATTACTAGGACCTCACCATCAGACTGTTTAGTGTCATATCCAGGACACTCGTTGGGAGGGGGGGTCTATTCTGTATTCTACAGCCCCAGCCGACTGGGCAACCTTTACTTGGGATTATTATTGAAATTAAATAGAATTATTTGTGTTAAATATTTGAAACCATTTAACTGTATGCAAATAAATGAGCTCTAACGCATTTAAAAATAAAGTTACCTATAAACTATTCAATTAAAAATCATATATATAATATATATAATACATATAAAAAGAATTTGGCATCAAATAGCCAATGGTTGATATACTATTAAATCAAAAAAGTTAATCAAAACAGCATTATGTTCTAAGCTTTAATAAATGAACAAAAACTCTGCCACAATGTGCCATTATTTCCAGTATTATAAGAACATGCATAAAAAAAAACAAATATAGATTATTATTATTATTATTATTATTATTATAATAATAAATAATTTGCACAAATTTGGCAGCCCAGTTGCCTGGGGCTGTAGAATACACCAACTGCATTTCTGCAGAGAAGTAAGACACCCTTGAGTGTTCTGAACATAAAATTTAACTATCTGATGGTGAGGTTCCAGTACTGGAGCTTTGGGGAATGTGGAGTACTCCTTCATGGCCATTACTCTCAAGACCACTCTGACCTGGAGTGGTAGTACCTGTTAGGGTCCTATCTATGGTTGGTTTGGTTTGGTTTGGTTTCTTTGTTTAATGGCATATCAACCTTTGTAGGTTATTTAATGCCAAAGCTATTCTCCAAGAAGAACAGTTATGGTACTATTTAACCCATAGCTGGGAGGATAAGGGGGTTCATACCTTTCCCAAAGGTATTGTTTCCGAAAGTGAACGTAATAGCGCGACTGGAGTACGAACTCGCTTACTATGATTCTGCAGTTCATCGCTTTAACCATTACACTATAAGGGCACCCCCTTCCCTATCTATGGGTCTAATAGAATTATTCTATCATTTACTATACTTGAAACCAATTAACTGTATGCAAATAGAACAGTAGTGTTAAATAGCAATACTTGGAACCATTAACTGTATGTAAGCAATAAATAGGAATACTAGGAACCATCTGTGTGCAAACAAATGAGCTCTAGCTTATTTAAAAATGTTATCGGCAAATTATTCATTTACAAATCATATATTTAATATATATGTATTAACAGTAGAAACCATTTAACTGTGTGTAAAAAAAAACATATGCATAAATAGGATTTGGCATTAACTAACCATCAAGGGTTAATATGCCATTAAACCAAATGACCAAACCAAACTACAAATTTTTGGTGGAGGTGCCCGTGGTGTAATGGTTATCGTCATTGGAAATGGACATGGCAACCTGAGTTCAAATCCTGGATGAAGCTGTTTGCATTTCACATTACACTAATACCCTTAGGAAAAGTATTAATTCAATTATTTTCTCTTCAGCTATGAGCAAATAGTAGGGCACTCTAGAATCTTTAACCTTGGTATGGTAGCCAGTCTAGGAGAAGGAAAACTGAATTAAAATCTGTTAACCCCTGCTCAAAAACTGACCTTGTATTGTATCATGCTCATGCAGAGGGGTAGGTAAATATGTACAAATTTTTGATTTATGTTCTTGATATTAGGTTACATCTTGTTTCCTTAGGTGCCTTGGATGGTGTAATGGTCTCATTGGATACCCCATTCACATGGCCTTGTGGTACATCAAAGCAAAAAGCTTAGTAAATTATTGCATTATGTTTCCTTAGATATAAAGTATCTTTATGATATTTGCTGTAACAAGTATTGTAGGAACTGCTCTAATTCATAAGTTATCATATCCAACACACTAATAACTACTGACATGACTTTTGTAGAGATATTCCATGTTTTCCTTGTCTTTCTAATTAATCATAACCTCCTCCTCCTGTTCCTCCTATTATTATTATTATTATTATCATTTACTCATTAGAGTTTTTCACATCAGCGTTAGCTGATGGTCTTTCACTGGAGTTTGAGTGAAAGCAAGTCTCTTCAAGTCTCCAGGACTCTTCTCAGTATTCTGTCCGTTCTCAATAATGTAGTAGTTTGGATGGTCTCCACTCATCCGCCAACTTCCAAGTCCTCCAGCCTCTTTAATAATCCTTTAGTTACTGTTCCAAATGCACCAATTACACTTGGTATAATTGTCACTTGCATGTTCAATAGTTTTTTCAACTCCCTAGCAAGGTCGAGGTACTTATCCTTCTTTTCACATTCTTTCAGTTTTATTCTGTGGTCAGCCGGGACAGCAAAGTCGACAATTTTGCAAATTTCTTTTTTTTTTTGTCGATTATAATTAGGTCTGGTTTTCTGGCTGAGATTTGGTGATCCATGTGTATGTCAAAATCCCATAGGAGTTTATTTGTGTTATTTTCTAGGACAGGTGTTGGGTTGTGCATTTTACACTTTTCAAGTTTTTTTTTCAGGAGTGACTGGTTGTTTTTACTAAATTCCAAGTGAAATTGTCCTCAGGCTGCTAGGACTCTTCCTAGTATTCTAGCCGATTTCATCAGTGCTATTGTGTGGACAGTTTCAATTCCTTCTCAGATTTCCAGTTCCTCCATCTCATTTGCAGATTTTTCAGGATTGTTCCAAGGATTCCAATTATGATTGGTATCATTGTCACTATCATGTTCCATGATATTTTTTAACACTGGCAAGGTCCAGGTATTTATCCAGTTTTTCACTTTCCTTTACTTTAATTCTGTAGTCAATTAGAAAGGTGAAATCAACCAGATGAAAATTCCTTTCAATATACTAATTAAAACAACATCTGGTCTTCTGGCCTGGACTGAGTGATCCATTTGTATCTTAAAATCCCAGAGAATTTTCTGCGCTTAATTTCTAGGATAGTTTCTGGTTTGTGTATGTACCATTTGTTAATATGGTCAATAGTTATATGCACAATTTCCAGTGGATCACCTTCCTCATCCAGTTGTGCTAACAAATATACTCCTGTGCTAGTTTGCTGCAATCCACTTATTATGTGGTTGACTGTATTATCCTTATTATCATTATTATTTGCAAGATTTCACACCATTACTAGCTGGTAGCCTTTAGTGGAGTCTAAGTGGAGGCAAATCTCCTCAGTTCTTAAAGGGTTTTCTGAGTATTTTAGTCAATCTCATTGGTACTGTGATCTAGACAGTCTCAATCCTTACACAGACCTCCAACTCACCCATTCTCTTTCTGAGGTTATTTGAGATCCTTATCAGGGTTCTGACCATTATAACTATCACTGACTCCTTCATGTTTCATCATTTTCTCCCTTTTTCTGATAAGGTCTAGATATTTATCCAGTCTTTATTTTTTTTCAACTTCACTCAGTGGTCTGCTGGAACAACAAAGTCTGCAATTATTACTTTGTTGTTGTTGTTGTTTATTATTATTATCATTTTTTTTCCAGTAAATTTTCATGTATTTAAATGAATTTTATATTACATTTTGTATTAAGAATTCTCGTATAATCTTTTATTTCATTGCATGCTATGTCATGATATAGTATAATAATGAATGATACAAGCACAAATATATATTATACATTGAATATATGTAAAACAATACACTAATATATAATACACATTGAATCATATGATCAATGATACATTTTCGGCAAAGTTTAATAACAAATTATTTCTTTAGATTAATTATTTCTTTAATTATTTCTTTTTTTTTCTTTATGTATTAAAAAATATTTCACCTTATATATAATTTTTAATAAGAATATTTTCTCCTTTCGAATAAAATATTTTAAATAAAAACTAACAAACTCTTAAAGAATTTCCACAATTATTTATTATTTCTCTAATAAATATAGTACTGAATAATACTGCATAGCACTTCATAAAATTGTTACTTGTATTAAATCGAATGTCATTCTGATATTCTTTACTAGGTATGTTTTAAAAAAGAAGGATCATGACTGAAGCTGTATTTATAGAATTGAATACAATTGAAACCTTAATTTTCTTTGAAATAGTCCACTTGGCATTCAATAAATTTATTCCAATGAGATTTCTATTCATTGAAGCATCTCTGAAATTTTGTGATATGGTATAAAAGATGCACCATTATATTCTTTTAATGTCCTTTTCAAATCCAACCAAATCCATCTCAAGAGTTGAATTTTCAGTTTAGGAAACAAGAAAAGTTGTATGGAGCTTGGAATATGGTTTTTAGTGAAATACAGGATTGTGTAAAGGCAGCCTTTGCACAATTCTCTATTTCTTCAAAAAACATTCGATTCAAAAATTAGTGAGAATTGGAACTGAATCATCTTAACTACAGTCTAGATGTTTAGATATCATCTTTTTTATCATATATTATCTTCATTTGAATTTTAAAAATTTAAAGATACAATTTCGATCCTCTTTGATCACACCTTGTATATCATATTGTATAACTTTTGAAAATTCAAAGTGTGTGTGTGTGTGTGTATATTTATATATATATATATATATATATATATATATATATATATACATATATATATATGTGTTACAGCAGAATTAATAGAGCATTCTAATTTAGATGTTTCGTAGTGTGTAATATCATTAACTGCCTTCTTGCTTTTGCTCTGTATAATAAAATACTTGTATATAAAGTTGTTGAATATAACTTTCTATAATATTCTTGAGTGAGTAAATGTATATTTTATTGTGTAATATTTTTATGTTATAATATTGTATATTATATATACATAATACTCTTTAATATAGTTATGAAGTTGTATATGCATAACATTACACAGGATATTGTATTGTGTGGTATGTACAACATTAGATTAAAAACATTACACAGTACAATATGAAAATTTCTGACACTTAAGTATAAGAAAATGTATTTTCCTGTTTCTTCCATAGCAGTTACTGACTTATATTTTCAGTTCCAAATGTAAGTACTTTTGAAGTATTATGAAATTTAAAGTACAAAAGTGAACTGCTTTTTCTCTACAAAGATTAAAATCAGTTCAACAATGTCGAAAGCAAATGATAGCCAGTGGCTTTACCAGATGAAATATGACACTACGCTTTTTAACTCGATTAATATTAACCAGGAAAAACTAATGCAAAAATGGCCTTGCCAGCAGGAAAAGCAAAATGAGTCTAATACTTCCTAATGGGTTGTCGACCCTGACATCATTCGCAAACCGTTAGATGGCGCTGCAGTTAGCCTAGCTTCCACGCATGACAAGACTTGAGTAGCAATTCCGGAATAAAAGGCAAAGCTGCGTTGAATTTCGGATAGGAAACTGCTTCCTTGATTTCTTATTCAAAAACAAAACAAAAAAAACACACAAAAAAAAGCTATGGCACTGAAAAGAATTCAGAAGGTGAGCTCTTTCTCTCAAAAATCAACGGTGTGAGCTATACAGAAAAAAGATGAAAAAAGAAATTTTTAGGTGGGCTTTTTGAAGGGGGGACCGCTCAGTTTTATTCATTCCGGCCGCCATATTCGACGACCTCTGTTGTATGTATGTATGTGTGTGTGTGTGTGTGTGTGTGTACGAATTAGCGAGAGAGAGAGAGAGAGAGAAAGATTTCAATATATTTACTTGTTTTTTTCTGGTTAATTGTGGTTTATCTTAAAATCCCAGTTATTTGATAACTGTGCAAGCTTTGCCGGTTTGTTCTCGAAAGATCTGAACAGTGGATGTCTAATTTTTTTGTATTTTTTCTTACTTTTTTGTGGTTGGGGGAGAGAAAAAAAAAGCTTAACCGTATGTAATGGAGTCAAGTCTTATGCGTGAAGTAAAATTTTAATATGGTGCCGGTCGAGACTCATTTTGATCCATTTTATCGTTATTTCTATTCATGACCTCATTAAACCTTTTATATAAGCCTCTAACAAAGTCTCTTTTGTCCTTAAATTACATCTATAGGATATTTAAAAGTCTCTTTATTATATTTCGGGCGGTTTTTGGAGTCTTAAGACTGGAAGTACATGTTTGGCCATGACGTCATGGCCATACTCGGTCTTAAATATGTATAAAAAAATAATTAGTAAAGAAGAATTATTAACATTAGTCTTTCGATTCTATTAAATCGACTTATTCACTGCATTAATGATCTATTATCCAATATTAATAACTTCAGTGTTTCTTAAAATGTAGATAGTTCTATTTATCATTGTTAAAAAAAACCCAAAACGCTTTTAAAGTCACATTCCAGTATATTTTCAAAATATTTTTTACTATTCATAGTAGCCACTAATTTATTAAAACAATATTAACTAAATTTCATAGTAGGCTACTGTGTCATCAAATCGGGGTCTATTTTGATGCTGATTCTTTACGAAGGACAAGTCCCTCAATTCGTGTTCACTTTTGTCCAACGACGAATCACATGTTCTACTTTATTCATGTTTTAGAAAAATCAGTGAAAAAATATCTAAAAAATACTTAAAATCTTGATATTTTGACTTAAGACACTTGAAATGTTAGTAATCTGTTCGTGGAACGGACCTTTCTCAATATGTTAAGTGAAGACTTTTTTCTTTTTATTTAATCTAAGATAGTCTTGTATAATTTCAGGTATCGCTGAAAAATTTCAATTTTCAATCTATCCTTTAAAGTATTTATCTCAATTAATCGATGATTTCATATTGGGTTACCGTCTGATGAGCGAGACCATCAAAAGATTTTTCGTATAGTGAAACATTCGAAGATCGGTTTTATTTGAATAGACGAAAAAGACCTTTTAAGTAAATATTTTCGGAATCCACTGTATGGATAACATCTAATGTAGATTTTAACTTTAAAATCTATCTAGGTATACTGAATTCTCTTGTTATCTTGCATAAAATTTATTAAAAATATTGATCATAATCAAATCTTAGTTTCTTTGTTGGACTTCTCAGAATGAAACTTAATCTTCTTCTAATCACGGAAAAAGAATGAAAGCAAAATCTGAAATTTTGTGTATCATTTTTATTTTCAAAAATATTTTGATTTTGTCATGAGTACCAGTGTTGACTGAAAAATTTATAAATTTCTGTTATGGGGAAACGTATTACTAGTTTGTAAATGCCAACGATCTCTACAAATGATAGGTTTAAAAAATATTACCAGTTTTTATGACAAAAACATCTTAGCCTTTTTTTTTTTTTTTTTTTTTAATTTTTATTTTATAGAAAAAAACAAAACCATAAGATGATTTAAATTTTTAAGTTAGACTTAGTGACTTGTGAGGAAATTAGTCTCTTAATATATTAGTGTAGTAATCATTTTAAGTCTTATATTTTAAATCGGTCAGATTTTTCTTATTTAAATTTAAAATTGTGTATCTCTTGAGAACGAAATTTCCGATTCTGGTTTGAAATCTAAATTCCTGAAATTGATAACATTTTTAATTGAATGAAACATTTGTGATTTCATTAGTGTATCATTGATCCTTTCCATAAAAAACAAAATCAGGACTATTTCGAATATTTCTATTTTAAACTATGTGCTTTATTTTAATTCATTATCGAAAAGTAGAATAGAAACACAGCTGGTAGAATATTTTATATGAATGTGTAGCCTTGAACAACTTAGAACTGTTAGTACTGAATAATAGATAAATAAAATCTATGTAAGAAAAGGAATGTGGTAGAAATTAATTTTAGTGATCGATCCGGTTTTTTCCTCCCTCATGTTTTGTATGCATTGGGTTTGAAAAGGATCCTTTAATCTATTGCCAAATATCACTTGCCCGTGACCTTAAAGCCGTCGATTTGTCAATGTTTATTCACTTTGAAGTAAGCAATTTTAATGAATTGAATAATTTAAATAATCAGTTTTAACCCTGAGACTATATTTTTTTTTTTTATTTTTTTTAGAAGTCTCTTCGTATTTGTTACTTTTGTCTCATTTTGGGTTATAAAATTCTTTGTTTTTACCCATTGGGATTAACAAATTTATGAAAATTTCTTTACCAATGTTCGTCTATTTAAAAAAATTTCCCCCCGTTCACACACACTGTGATTTTTACTCTGTCAGTCATGAAATAAATTCAAACTCTTACCAATCGAAACGAGGTGACTACAGTTTAAATTTATAATAATCAGCCTTAGATTAAATAACTCTTTATCTTTTCTTTATTCGCTTTCCATTTCCACTCGTAGTAGAAATGTTTTAACTGTATGTAAATCGTGACATTACAAAAGGCAGCAATTCAACACTATCATTAAACTTGCGCAATTTACTCTGAAACACTTTGTAATCAAATGATTGAAACATTATTCTTTGTGTGTGTATGGGTTGTCATTATGAGCAGATAAAAATTTTCTACTAGTTACAAACTTTTTATGATTTCCGAACATCTGATAAACGTATTCAGTTCTCGGAAAAATCTTTTAAGGATGACCTAATTTATATTGGGATCTGTATAAACAACTGTTAAATAGTTTCCTCATTTATGTTTTACAACTGCTATTTACAGTTATTTAAATGATGTTTGGGAAAAAATTGACTAAGTTCTTTTTTAATCAATTGGTTTATTTGTACACTTAATACTGTGTGCACTTATCTTGTACTAAGTTAATTGTAATATCTATATTTCATCTACCATGGTCGTGCAGTTAAATATTATTCTGATATTACGGCCTTTAATTTGGCTTGTGATAATTTTCCTAGGTCATCTTATGTAGTAGTACTTTTAACTTGACACATCAGTTGCAGGTGATCTGAGGCGCTCTTTTGTTTTTTCAGTTACCTCCCCTGATCACCTTAATTTCTTGTATCTTCATCTCCGTGTTGCCAATTTAACGATTGATTTTAAAATTATAGGCCTAGTTTTTTTTTTTAATTTAAAAAAATTCTTTTCTGTACTGCAATCGATCGAACTGAATAATCTTAACCCTTATTTCCCATTAAACAAATATTTGTACTCTTTTGAAGAGAGGTACCTACAATGTACGATGTGGGTCAAATAGACGATACCTGAATAGGTCACTTCCGTTAATTAATTTCATATTCATCCGATGTTAACTTTTTGAAACTCGAACATCGATTTTAGTTATCATAAACGGAAGAATTACGTGTTTTCTCTCTGCCTGTCGTTCTTGATAATGTTAAGTCTGCAAAATTAAAGATTACAAAATTTCCCCGACTTACTGGTTTAATTAGTACAAAGAAGGATGCTGTGAGATCTTATGAAAGTTTATCTAATGTTTGAAAGCGTCATTCATTTCATTTGTTTTGATATTGTATTGATGTCATTTAAAAGAAAATGCCATTGCTAGAGCTTTTTTTTTCTAGATAAGTTTGAGGGGACCCGCCACAAAAAAAATCTCAATCAGATTTTAGAAATTTAGTATTGAGTTAAAACATTTAGCATTTTTTGTTTTTGAATTTTTTTTTTTTTTAAATAACTAAGGTGGTTGATGTTTTTTCTTTTCAAAAGTATTAGATATATTCATTGTTCTGTCATAATATTAAAAAAGAAAAAAAAAATTCCAAGTATTCAACTTTTATGTGAACAAATGTAAATTAGCATACTGAGACTTGAAACCTTTCATGAATTCACGATCTTTAATAGTTGTCAGTTATTTTATAAGAAATTTTGCATTTAGATTTACTATATGATCTTTTTATCTAGTTTTAATAAATTTAGCTAAACTTTTTGACTAATTAATGCTATTTTTTTTTTTAAGTTAATCTGGGATGTTTTATCCAGTAAATGTAAAATGGCATAAGATCTTAGATTTTTATTATTTTTCAATTAAAAAATGCTTTCATATGTATACTGTCATTTGTGTTGCTTGACTTCTGATAGTAAAATTTTGTTGTTGGGATTCATGATCTTGGAATTATCCTTAACTTTTGACAAAAGTACTTATTGCTAATATCTTGATTGGAAAAAAATTGACGTTTTTAATATTTGGAGACAACTTGATATCCACACTAATTTTATCAAATTTTGTCTAAAATCTGATTGGTGTTAATTCCTGATTTAAGACCTCAATTGTTTAAAATAAATGTCTATTTGGAATAAAGTATGAAGTGTATAAGTAAAACTTAATAAAACTCTTGTCTTTTAAAGACAAAAATCCCGCATACACACTTTATCAATCTCTTAAATTTCCCTTTGTGCTCGAGTAATTCTTTAGAATCAAAGTATCTATTATAATCATAGCTGCAGGGTTTTCTTGTGTATGTAATTGAAGTAATATTTGGTATTGACAATGAAAGGATCATGCATCAATTCTTATCTCCCCCTGAATACTTAGCATGACTGTTATAAGTTTCTTAATGTGGGACACTGTTAAGTTGTGAAAGTATGCGAATGCCTATGTGTAATAGATAATATGGATTGAATAGTTTTGAAAAAAAAAGAAGACAAGTTCCCCTAACTTCGAGTCTTTTACTAATTTGAATTACAAGTTTCATAAAATAAAATGTGACCTAATTTTTTTTTCATTCAAGATATTTATATTTTAGTTAACTTTCAATTTAAGCTGTTCATTTCTATTAACTGAATTATTACTGTATGTGCATAGCATTTAACATTTTGAAATATGTTTTATTTCATCAAATGATGTGGATAAGCAATCATATTGTACTGTCCTCATTATTGTTCTAATGTTTTTGATTTTAACTTTACATCTTAGTTTAGTAATATATGTATATCCAATTATACAAAATGCTTAGTTGTATTTCAAATCTTGAGTTAAACATTTTATTTATTTATTTATTTTTTCTTGACAAGATGAAAGATTTGTAAAAATTCTGTATTGTGTTTGGAGAATAAACTGGAAGATGCCGGGTGTCAGTGTTTTATAGAAGGCTCTTAACCAAGGAAACAAATGCAAAGACTTGTAGAGGAACAGATATTGCAAATTTTGCTTGGATCTGAAGAGATGTCCTAATACTTATAATACTGAAAAATCAAAGATTTGAAATGTATTTTTTATTGTCTAATATATTAAAATGTAACAATACCCAAATAATATATAGTGCTTTCAGTTTGGTTTCTTGGTAGTAGAATAGTGAACTAATGTCAATCACTATTGCTCATCAGCATGAACTAATTTAGTATAAAGTTGATTTTAACCATTTATTTGCCGATTGTAAACTTCATTCTCATGAGGTAAGGGGTTCTAAAACTCTTAACAATTAAACATATTAATACCAGGAATGGCTACACACATGTAAATCTCATCTAGACACTCAAAATGTTGTTGGCTGTTAGGATTTTATCTTGGTTGATGTGTGTGTTTAAAGTGTTAGCTAGTTGACTTAATGACAAGCTATCATTAGCAGTGGTCTCCCATGTTATGCTAGGTTCTGTTCTGTTCAAATCAATGCTTGCCATAATTATAGACTGATAACTGCTAGCAATGAGTAGGTTTAACTATTGAATATCTTATCAATGTTGAAAAGTTTTGTTACTTTCAAGTGCATTAAATGTAACTATATCAATATCTCCAAATTTGGAGTGAAATATTTTCCTTTTGTATAATGTAATAGTTGGAAAAAAAATTAAACTTAATTTCTTATGGTGGTTGGATATAATTTATTAAGTAGAATTGGATAGCAACACTTGGAGCTTGTAGTATGGTTTCAAATCAGACAATTGGCTATTAGTCACTTAATACTCTTGTGACAAGGTTTTAAACTTGACGGTCTTACCTATGTACACATTGTACAAAGAAGACAGTTGAAAGAAAAAAATTGCTTGCTTTTAAGTTAAAATCCAGTTGGTGGCAATAGCCAACAAAGTATTGCAAAACTGCCAAGGATGTCATATCAAATAAGGACTAGTACTCATATATTATTAATGGCTACTTGGGCAACAACATAATTGCAATACAATATAAATTAGGACTTCAGCAATAATAACTTATATGTTGCAGATTTTCAAAGCATTTATAAGTACTAATAATGACTAGAATCAAAATCTTTAATTTTTTTTTAAATGACCTGGAAAGAGTTTAATGTTGGCAAGGTGATTTTGATTACAGTTTGACAAAATTTCAGTTTGTTATAAAACTTATAAAATTTTTTTATAAAAAAACATTTTAGATTTTTTTACAGATTAATTTTTCTAAAGTTCTCAGAAACTGAATTAAAAAAATGGTCCAGATGTTACAATAAATAGTTAATCTAATTATGTTCAAATCTAAATGCGCATGTAGACTTTGAACATTTTACTTGACAGAAAATGTTTCCTTTATATATTAGTATATTATAAAGAGTTGTAAGTCTTTTTGTAAACTCCTAATTTTTTTTTCTATTATAAGTTTATGGTATTTTGAAATTTATTTCTTTGGTCATGATTATTAAATTGCTAAAATTATTTAATTTAGTATTTTACTAAATAGTAAAAGGAGTTAACTAAAGCTAATTTTTTTTTGATTTTGTTTTTTATGTTAGGTAAAAAGAAAAATATTTCACTTGATATTTTAATGTCTTGCCTCTTAGTTGAATTATAAAGTTCAGTGACCTCCTCCTCCTCACCAATAAGATTTAAAAATAAATAAAAAAACTTCTCAATCCTAAAGAATTGTTTGATTAGGTGATTATAGTGAAGTTAGCTTAATTTTGAGAAATTCCAGTTATTTTGAAAAAAAATTTATATTATATGAGCAGAGAAATCTTAAATCTATTGAGTATTAAACTAATACAGTATATTATTTGTGTATCAAAAGAATTGTTTTTGATTAAATTTGTTAAAATTGCCAGAATCTCAATACTTATCTGAAACATGGTGCAGCTAAATAGTATTCATGATATAATAAAATGAAAACTTTGACAAAAAATTTCATACACCCCAATATTTATGAATTTACTTTTTATTTTATTTTTTGAATTATTAATCTTATATTGTAATGCAGCTATCTTTTTTTTTTTTTCTAAAATGATTTTCTTTTCCTGGACCTCCTTATATAAAGATTGAAATTTATTTAAATATTCTGCGATATATCCACAGCTTACAGTAGTATCTTCTGTAGCCTTTTTATGCCCTCCCACCCCACTCCACTGAAGATGTCAGCTACTAATGAATATTTATAATCTGACACCAATAAATGAAACTTTTAATATAGCTTTCTCATTTTTATCACCATTTAAAAAAGGTCAAGATTTTAAAAACAGAAATGATAAAATATATTCAAAGTATAAAGTTGAAGTTTTAGGATATTGTCATATTGATAATAAATCTGTCTTACCTGCTTATCTCTCAAAGATAGCTCTATGGTTATATCAGATTAAGGATCATGAAATTTTTAGACCAAATGTCAGTGCTGGGCAGATGGCACATTCTCTTACATATATATATATATATATATATATATATATATATATATATATATATATATATACACACACACATTCTCATACACACCAATAACATAAATATAATCTTATTTGTAATCAAATTTATTTTTACTAAATATTGTTGTATACTGAAGAGCCTTGGGCTTTACCTTGAAATATCTCATTTATCCATGACCAGGCATATAAGTTTGTCAACTTCGGGAGTTGTTAACCCTAGCCACACCTCCCATTGCACTTAAAAAGGCTCTCTAAAATGAATGCCAATGGAATTGAGTAATATTTTCCTTACCTGCATGTATGTTTGTTGGTCCCCGTTTTCAACTTAACCATGTCACATTCTAATTTCATGAGTAGGTAAATAAATATCTACTTAAGGACTTGTATTGTTGTCTTTAATTTTTATGGAAATTAACTATTACCCCTCTCCCCTTTTTTATTTCATTTTTCTTTTTTCTTTTTTTTCTTTGTTGGTAGTTTACTGAAAGTTTTCTTTTTATAAAGCTTTAAAACCTGGATTTCAGCACTGGTTTAGTGTATCCCCCCCTCTAATCTTAAGACTCTTAAGAGGTGCAAGAGACGGTTTAGTTCATATTCCTATTTTTAAAATTAAAAATGGCAAAAAATATAAACTTATTTGTTGGGCAGGGTACTGCAGTACCATTATGATTGTACTGATAATCTTGCTTTCAGAAGGTAAAATTTAATTTTGTCTGTCATTTCTAACAGTTAAATGATTGTCAATTTTTAAGTAATGTTTGCCAAAGTTAAATCGATATTTGTGTGTGAGAGATGCTTGACCAATTTTCCTGTATTTTATCTCGCTTAACAGCAATTTAATAGAATAAGGACAACTGTAGAAAATCATACAGTGTAATGTGTTCTTAAATGTATAAATCAGGATTTCTGTTAAAAATATTAAAAGAACGTTTTAAAATTCAAAAATATTTTAAAGCAATTTTAAAATGCTCCATTTGAAAAATGATTTCCACTTAAATTTCTATTGCATCAGCTTTTTTTCTCAGGCCACTGTAGGACTCTGGCTTTCCCCCAAAAGTCTGTAAAAGAAGGAATAAGTCTTACCTTGTCAAGTGAGCCTATGGCATGTCTGCAAGGGGTTTGAATTCTTAGACTGTTCTACTAATGCTAGAGAACCCAGTTTGTCCCTACTATTTTACTTATAGAAGAAAGGAAAAGCATGAATACATCTCTTAAGAGCATCAGTGTAAAGTAAATGCAAACAGTTGAACTTAGCTTGTCTGTTTTCTCTTTTGCTACCTACATATCCTGACTTAGATTTAATTTCCATAAATTAGAAAAGAAAAAAAAACAAACTTATGAAACAAAGCTTATAAATTTATTTGTATTTTTGGAAAAAAATTTTTGATTTTTCTCATTCTGAGATTTGAAATTATTTTAATGCTTTAACCAGATGAAATATAGATATATAAATTTATCTGAAGACAATATTTCTTGATAAGCTTATAGTTTATGTACTTTGTGTATTATTATGTGAAGGATATTAATTAGCTTAACATTCATTTTTTTTTTTTTTTTTTTTTTTTTTTTTTTTTTTCTCCAAGTCTATTTATATTCAATTAAAAACTCATGATTTAGCCTGTGATGTTGTTAAAGCTAATTTGAGTTAAACTTCATAAGGCTTTTATTTATTTTTTTAAAAGTCTCTCAACTGAACAAAAATTGTAATCTATGGTTGGGGGGGGGACTTGAAATACATTGAATGTCATAGAAATACTTTTGAAGAATATTAATCCTATTTAATAGGATTTACACTGAAAGAGCAGATGTTAAAAAATCTGCTATTTTTAAATAATCTATATAGTAATTATTGTTTCTGAGCCTAATTAGATTGAAAGCTATGGTTAAGCTCGAAATTTAAAGATGTCTTATGTTATCATCCTTGCAGATATAAAGGCTAAAACTGCAATTGCAAACACATCTCCCAATGTTCAGAAATTTTTTTTTTCTCTAGTATGGCTTAGTTGATGTTTCACAAAAATATGCTTAAATATAAAAGCAGTATTTGATAAATTAAGCTAAAACCTTATGTCTTCACAAGAGGTAAAAAATAAGTTGTGTGTAATGGTTATTCTAAGTAGCTATTAAGCCTTGTAGCTATTTATAGAATTTACCAGATGACCTGTGAACCAGTTTGGATGATTTCAGTGCAAATACACACCTAAAAAAAAAGTTCATGCCCAGTTGGCTGGGGCTGTAGAATACACCAACTTCACCTCTGCAGAGGGGTAAACCCCCTCCCCCACAAGTGTCCTGGATATGACACTGAACAATCTGATGGTGAGGTTCCAGTAATATTGGAGCTTTGGGGAATGCAGAGTACCCCTTCATTGCCATTGCTCCCAGGTCCACTCTGGCCTGAACTGGTAGCACCTGATAGGGCCCGATCTATGGGTTAAATAGAACTAAACTGTATTTATGCTAAACTGTTTGAATTAGAAGTGTTTGACTAAACTGAATAGCTTGAAATAGAAATATTTTTGACAATTAAACTGTGTACTTATGCTAAACTGAACTGCTTGAAATAGAACTGTTTTGATGTCAAAACTGCGTAGTTATGCTGAACTGATTTGTTAGAACTGTTTGACTAAATCGAATAGTTAGAAATAGTGATGTTTTTGACAAACTGTGTACTCATGGTAAACTGAATTGTTTTTGCATAAAATTGGATTTGGTGTTAAATAACCTATACAGGTTGATATGCCATAAAACCCAACTAACTAAAAAAAGTTCAGTTGAAAATTAGACTGCAAATTACTTTATTCTAAGGGTTTTGCTCTAATAAAGATTTCACTATTATGTATTTTTATTTAGTTATGGTTACATAGACCAATATCACTATATTTCTTTGTCTTTTCACCCAGATGTGTCCTGAAACAAGTCTGTTATATAAAACTATTTGATTCAAAACTGTACTGATGAGCTCGTAATTCTGAATACTTACAAATGTGTTAAAATATTCTAATTTCTGTGTTGCTTTTCAAAACTTTAGCACCATGTGGGTGCATAATTATTTGAAAGTCGCAATTTCAAAATTTTTATCTTATTTAAAATAATCTAAAAATATTTAAATGAAAAAAGCACAATTTCAAGACTTAGCAGGTGAAAGTGAAAATAGAAATTTATTTTATTCTAATTTCCTGTTCCAGTTGAAGTTTTCAAAGAAAATTTCTAAAAACTCTGATATTTGAAGGCTTAGAATATTTAAGTTCTAAGCATCTAAAATCTTTTATTTTTACAAAATTTCTAAAATTAAACTTTTGTAAGGAACTCAACAAATAAGCTCACTAATTTTTAAATTGTTTTGAATTTTAAATAATTTAAATTAAAATTTTCTTAAAGAATAGATAGCCAAGAAATTAGCTATATAACAGATTTGTTTCAAATTTTTATTTTTTAAAGTACTATACTCGTATAAGAATTGGCGCTCTCTCTATCTATCTATCTAATTGCAACTGAGGAAGTACTTTATATTTAGCATTTAAGTAATCATCCTTGAGACTTTGTATTGATCAAGGTGAATTGCAAACTTAGACACTACACTTTTATCGGATTGGAAATGTTTCTCTTCATTAAAGCATTTTAAAATTGTGTTAATGAAAACTTGTCAGTTTCACTGTTATAACAGATTGTAAAATGATCTTCATATTTAAATTGATCATAAAGATTTGATAGCTGGTCACTATTCTATATGGTATAAAATACCCTTAAACTTAGTAATTAATGCTTATTGTACTTTTCTATTGACTTTTGAGTATTGATAAGATAAAATCAAATCAAAAATTGTTACAACTTGCATCAACATATTAATTCTTTAAGGTAAATTTTATTTTTCTAATGATTATAAAATCTAATAAATGCTTATCTCTTTTTCAATGCCTAAATTTAATTTGTTGTTTAATTGGAAATATCATGCCACTTTCAGGTGTTTCTAAGTCTTCTGCATCTGTTTTCCTTTTTTTTTTTTCTTTTTTTCTTTTTTGTGTGTGTGTGTGTGTGTGGGAGGGTAACATCTCCAATTTAGAATGTTACAAAATACTAGCTACATGACCATCATATGCTAAGAAATTTTTATGAAATTATTTCACTTCATCTGTTCTAAAGTCTTTTTTTTTTATATCTTTAAAACAAGGTAAATATTTGATCTTAATATTTACTGTATATTGAGCAAATTTTAAAAACTTTTTATGCTGAAGAAAATGAATATTATTATAACTTAAAATAAGCTTTGAATTTTTTATATTTTATTCTAAAAAATAGATGAATTGTTTCATGTGCAGTTTGAGACAAAGCTTTGGTGTCTGCTAAAGTACCTGGGCTCGCATAAATGTAAGCCCCATCCGTAATTTATTACATGAACTAGAATATATTTTTTATAAGATTTGTCCCGAGTTTTACAAGGTCATAGATTGTAATGAAAGGGACATTGCCAAGTTTAACATATTTTAAAGATTTAAAAAAATTTTTTTTTTATGTATCTAAGCATACCAATCTATAAATTTACCTCTTGAATTAAGAAAGATGGTTTCATGCAATTAAAATCTTATTGCTCTTTTCAGGAGAGGTCAGTATGTTTGCATAACTTCCTCTTTTATAATTGGGTGTATTTGGTTGGGGGGGGGTGACTCGATAAAATATTATAGGTTATTAAAAATTTAGAGATTTTTTAGAGAGATCCGAATACTTTTGCTTATTCTTTTACTCCTTAGGGTTCCACTTGGTGCAAAAATAAGCATTTTAATTTTTACTAGAACACTTTCTATAAAAGGGAAAAGTGCAAAGGATGTTTTCCCATCACATGGTTTAGTACTTATAAAATCTGATACATTATGTACTAGTTGCTCAAAGCATTGAGTGAATCAAATCTTGTCTATAAACTCTTAAAGGAAAAATAAAATTATAATAGTGATATTTGAAGGAAAAATTAAGGTGAATTACTTGGGATACTAAAATAGTTAATTTCTAATCTGTCATCATACTAGAATTCTATTAGCAATTTCAAATGTACACTTTTAGCAAAATATAATTTCATGAATTCATATTTACTCTGTTTATACCTTGAATTTTGACATCTGCTCTCATTATGTAAAAATTTAAAGTAAGTTTTTATTTCAATCTTAACCAAATATATAATTAACTAGTTTTCTTTCTTGGTAAATAAGTCATGATTTGTGAACAAGTTTTTTATGGATTTCAATTTTGATTTGTTCCAAACAGGAACTCTATTCTTCAGACTTATATTTTCCCATTAAGTATCAATATTTAAAAATAGTTATATATATATATATATATATATATAAGTACATTTGCCCTTAACATTTTTTGTTGTAGCAGTAGTAAAAAAAAAAAAATCAGTAGTTGCTGCATTTGGTACTAATGCATTGGCTGCAGTAGACCAGACTTGTATTGATTGGCTGCAGGTATATTTGAATACTTTGTCAGCACTCAAGTTGGAAATAAATCTGTTATTGATGTGATTGAACAGTGTTTGATAAATTGCAACTTTTTTATCCACAATATAGAATGTTATGATTGGTTTCAAATAAGGCCATGCATATCAATTAAGTTTTGAAGTTTTATTATAAAACATCAAAATAGTATTTAACTTTTAGGTAGGTCTGAAAGTTTTAAAGAGATTGTAAAATCTATATATTACTAAAATTCTTGTTGTATGATGTGTATATAACCATAAATGGCTCATAACAATTTTTATTAGAGCAATATACTTAAAATATGAGAAGGAATCTATTTCTAGTCCAACTTGCAATTGAATGAGAGTTTTGTAGGGTTTTGTCATGTTGTAAATATATTTTTAAAAATCATCCAAATCATTAGAATCCTTCACTTCTTCCTAAATGAAAGCATCAATATCCCATTGAACTGCTGTTGATGTTAGAATGGGAACCTAATGGGTTCAGAAGTAGACAATTTATGATCTCATTTGGTTCCTATTTGATATAAAATTTGTTTAATCTACTAACCAAAGAGTAATTATTTTCTCTTATAGAATTCTGAATGGATATAGCATGCAAAAGATTCACTCTGTATGCAAAATTCTCAACTTAGTGCTTAAATATTAACAATGAAAAGAAAAAATTAAGAAAATTGAAGTTATACCTATTTTTATCCATATTTATTATTCTCTTGCTAATTTACATGCAGAATGTATATAAAACAATTGTTTTACTTAAATCAAATTGATGTCTTTTTATATGAAATAGCTTAGCTCAATTGACTGGGGCTGTAGAATACACTGACTGCATCTCTGCAGAGGAGTAAGATCTCCCCTCCCACACACATCTTGGATATGACACTAAACAATCTGATGGTGAGGTTCCAGTCCTGAAGCATTGGGGAATGTGGAGTACCCTTTTATTATCATTGCTACCAGGTTCTCTCTAAGAGTGGTAGCACCTGATAGGGTCCCAATTATGGGTCAAATAGAACTTTGACATTTAAACTGTGCAAACAACTGATGTTAAATTGTTACTGTTACATAGCAATAATTGAAACACTTTAATCGAGTGCAAAAAGTGAGCTCAGGCTTGTTTAAAAAATTTTATCTACAAAATCTGTTAACAAATCTTGTATTTAATATGTATCAAAGATTTGGCATTAAATAACCTACAAAGTTTGATATGCTGTAAACCCAAACAAACCAATCAAAATAGCTTTAATAGATATTCTGCAGAATATTGAAATTTAAGGGCTTATGAGAAACATTCTCTTAGAACCTAGTTGTTAGTTATTGGAAATGCATTTACTAGTTTGGATTGTTTCTTTTGCTTTTAAAAACTATTTTATTATTAGGAACTGAATTTTTTTTTTTTTTTTTTTTTTTTTTTTTTTTTTTTAGTTTTTGTTATGAAAAAGTTTTACCTCAAAATCCAGTCCTTTCTAAAAATGTTAGTAGTTTATGTATAAAATTGTACTTATTTCATATTTAGGTAATTGTTAGTCTTGCATGTAAGAAATTGGTCATTTTCTATGCTTTATTAAATTTTATGAGGCAAAGTTTCTATGCCTTTTTGTATAGTATGAAGCATTCAAGATATATATTCAAATCTGACAAAGGCTGAATCATTGTTCCTAGTGCTATAGATATCTAGATATGTTAGCATGAATTATAATAGTTATATTGCATTGGTCATTATTGCCATTCAACAAATAATCAAATGTTATAATGAATAAATTTCTCAAAGATGTTATAATGTAAAAAAAATGCTTGTTTATTGGCATTTGGATATCTTTTTGATTCCACTTTTTATAGAGATTTTTTAACTGGTTCTATTTGAATATATTCAATATACAAGAGTGATTAGCTTTTTTTTTTTTTTTTTTTTTTTTTTATAAATTGGTTACTAAGATTTTGGTGCACCATTTGTTCAAAACTTTAAGATTTTAGTGATATGTTTCACATAAAATCGAAATGTTTATCTTAAGATTGATCAGTTGTTCTAAATTTTGGATAGTCTAAATACAGAAGTTTTTCTTTATTGTAACTTAATGTTCATTTAACAGAATTCATGTATATTTCAAGAAGGTTGTGATATTTTCATGCATTAAGTCTTTATTTTTGCAGGAGCTTCAAGATTTGGGTAGGGATCCTCCAGCACAATGTTCAGCCGGACCAGTTGGAGATGATTGTATGTATAAATTTATTTATTTATTTATTTTTTTATTTATTTTTTAGCTTCTATACCTTTTATCCAATATATTTTCAGTTTTTTTATGATGTTCAGAAAATCAAGATAATAATTTTGAGTCTATACTACTGATGAAGTAGTTATGTCCTTTTTTTTTTTTTTTTTTTCCCCTCTCTTTAAAGGAATATTAAGTGAATGTCAACTTGAGACTACAGTATATAAAGTGAAATTCTGTGACTGAGCAAATAACTGCAGTTAGTGCAGTCTCACTTCATTTGCCATAATATTGCCCCACATTGGCGGGGAACTAGAAAATATTTGAAGGCATAAAATCATTATCTGTTTGTTTGTTTTGATTTTGAGATTGCTCAAATATTGTGCATAGTGTTTTCAGTTATCAGTTGTAGGTGCTATTTATCAATAGCACCTGCTTATCTTCATTGCCCATGACATACCTAATATAGATTTTGATATCCAGCTGGATGCTGCAAGATAGCATTTAAAGTGATGCTAAAAATTTAAAAAAAGAAAAAAAGATGAATGATCTGTTCAAACCTGCTCAACATAGTGCCCAATAGTCGCATGTGGCCTACAAGAGCTCTTCTTGTGGTCTTAGACTTCAAAATACATGCCCTATTAAATAGATTTGACTGATTTTGTGCAAAAAAAAAAAAAAAATCAATTTTAGGGAAGCTTGACTTCAATCAACCATTGTTGTGCCTTATTAACACTCCCCCAATCTGGCATTTTTGATTTGTGCTGACCTGCTCTATTCTAAGGTTCATAACCATGCATCTTTGATGTTTATTTTGCCCAGATTGTAGATGCTAACAGAACTAATATTTAGGGAGTTATAAAGTGCTATAAGTAAAAGGCGATGAATTTATGATGGCTAAAGTTCAGGTTAGTGTTAGCTTCCTATTCTTTTGCTTCAATTGTTTCAAATATTTAAATTTTTGCAAACTTAAAGAAAACCAGCCAGAATATATTAGATTTAACTATTTTTAATTATATTCAATGTTTTTTATTTCCTATGATTTTTTTTTTTTCCCACTCTTTTAATCGTTTACTCGTTTGTCTCTACATTATTGCCTCATGTATTTTGTGCTGTTTTGTTTATAATATTTTGTAAATTTAAATGTTATTCATCTAAATATTGATCAGGCTCTAATCTATAAATTGGTGAGTGTTTATCGCATGAAAATAAAGTTATTGATGTTTTACCCAATAACAAACTAAACTAAATTAGAGAT
Organism: Sepioteuthis lessoniana; assembly: GCA_963585895.1. Taxonomy (NCBI): domain Eukaryota; kingdom Metazoa; phylum Mollusca; class Cephalopoda; order Myopsida; family Loliginidae; genus Sepioteuthis; species Sepioteuthis lessoniana. Next base: position 27,718,985 of record OY757946.1, read on the forward strand.
AATTAATAATTACTGGAAAATATTTTGATACTGACAATCCAGACTGAACAGTATTTCTAAAAACTCCCCCCCTCTTTCTCTCCTCATCTGCCCCCCCTTTTAAGGGGTTAGAGATTAGTCATGCTTCAATGGAAATTTTTTTTTGCATATGTCAGGTTGTTGTTGGATGTATAATTTCTCTTTTGGTTTAAAAAAAAAATCTAGTAATCCAGCAACCAAATATTACAATATTGAACAAAAAACAGCTCTGCTTTTTCGTATCCAGTGCCAGATGTGAAATATGCAAGTAAAAATTTTTATGATTGTGATAGTTTGCACTTGTTGACCTTGCATAATTTTCTCTACATTAGTTTTAAGAAATTTGACTTTGTGCATCCATAAAGATCTTTTATCTTCCTTACTGGTAAGTTTACTGGTTAACTTCAACCCTTTCAATCTCCTCTTCTAATGCATGTAAGTAAATCACAAACAAATGTGGTTAGGCTTATTGCCTGTCTGATGACTGGCCTTAAGACTAATTAAGAAGCATTAATTCATGCTTTTTCTTCTGGCTGACAGTAGGAGTTATTATCAAACTTTACTTGGTCTCACAGCCTTTCTTGACAACATTGTTTTACCTCCTGATAGACAGCTGTCACTTGCCAACTATTACGGAAAGAAATTACCGGATTCATTATGTCAACCTAGATCTCTCAATATTGCAATTATTGTACTTGATCCACTGAATACAACCTGAAGCTTCCAGTTTTATATAAAAATCTAACCTGTTTTGTCCAGTGTTTTTTTAAACAAGTCTGTTATACTTAAAATTATCTGTATAGTTCTTTGTATACAATAAAAATTCAGTTTGTATATCTTTATAAGAGCATTTTTTTTTCCAGTTATTTCTGTTATATCAGATTTTCGACATTTAGTAGTAGAAATATCCTTTTTTTTTTTTTTAAATGATGTCTGGATTTAAGCGTATCAAATTTCTTAATTAAATTGGTTTTATTACTTTAGAATAAAAAAAAAAATACAGATTTGGTATTTTTTAACTTCTGAAGCTATCATATAAAATCAATTTTCTATATAGCAAGTGATAATAGAATGTAAAAATGGATCTTTCACACATGTGAATATAATGCAGATCTGTATTAATTTTTTTTTTCTCTTTATTGAATGGAATTCATTGAGTTTTCTTTGCTAAATTGCTTTTAAATTACTTGATATGATTCTGATCGATATATTGAAATCTTAAAGTTCTGAAAATTATCATTAGTTCCCTTGAAGTTTTCATTGCTAGTTAAGCTGATCTTTGTCTTTATAAAATGAAATCTCTATTTGCTAGTTTTTAAACCAAAATCTTGCTGTCCATTTGTGGCATTTCTTTGATTGTTCCATAATAGTCCAGTTTGAATTTTAAATTGTATAGAAGTGAAAAACTACACTTTTTATTTGCCTTAAAGAGAAAGGAATGAAATCAATTATTAATAGTAGTTTTAAAAATATCATTTTAATAAATTTCATAGCTTTTTGCCATAATGTGAATCCTTACTTGATACATATTAAACCAACTCAATTGATTAAATACCCCCTCCCCTCCAGTTTGAACAAATGTACATGTATTCATTGTTGTGAGAGAATAACAAACTTTTTATACTTGTTTAAGATATTGTCACATCTTAATTTAGAAAATGTTAGAATTGCAAATAAAGAACATGCTCTATATTAGCTGTTTTATCCCATTTGAAAATCAGAGTAAGCATGAATGCAGACCCTACACTATTCTAAATGATTATTGGATTGTAAATAGCTAGTTATAGCATTAATTCTTTTGTGTCAATAAGTCATTTTTGCTGTGTTATGTACAAAAACTTGATTACAATAATACAAATGGTATTGGTATAAGTAGCAACATAGTTATATATTATAGCCTTTTTAATCTTCAGTTACCTGATAATGGTCTGTATTCATCATTTTTGTCAAATGATTTGTCACCTTTTATTCTTAAGACATAGTACAAAATATTTAAATAAGTTGGTGTATAGATTTAGTGAGCAACAAAATTTCTTGTAGATCAACATCTGGAGAGGAAGTTATTCCTGGCCAAGATACCTTATATGAGTAGTGGCCCCACAGCCAAAGCAGGTTATTGGATAAATCTTCAACGTCATCTTTCAAATTCTTAACTATTCAATATATAAACATGCATTTTTAAATATTTAATATTCATTACCTTTGCTGCATAAATTGAAATATCAAAGAAATGCCTACAAACAATAGAAGTATGTAAAATTAAAGTTCTTTAGACACCAATGGATTAAATCTAATCATTCACTTTTCCTTTGAAAATGGTTATTTTATGCTACCTAAAATACTTATCAACTTTGAAAGATTAATTTTTTTTTCTCTAAGTCTTCTATGCTGTAAAATTGGCATTAAAATTTTATTTGTCTACTATTCTGTGTGACACAATATCCTTTAGTAAACAAGGTCTACTTTGGATATCTAATGATAAACTGTCACTCATAAGAATCCTAAGAGTATTTATATTATAATCTGACTTTTGCATGTTACTATAACAGGAAAAAATGACACGTAGAATCAAGATTTTTGTTGGCTCAATACTGTTAAAATATTTTAAGAGAATTTTCAATCTAATTTGCAACTCGATAGTGTCTGCAGTTGTATTCACCTATATATTTGATTTCTCAAAGGAAATAACCCTTAAAATGCTAATTATATGGTATGTTGGTAAGTGAATTTTAAAAAATATTTTTTAGGTTTAATTTTTATTTATCTTTTTCTATTAAGACTTAAAATATACTTTGCATTTACCAAAAGGTCAGTGTTGGATTTTTGTCATAAGCTAAATAAATTAAATATCTTAACCTCAGTATTTTCAATTTTTTCACCAGAGTATCTCCAAGCTTTATGTAGTTTAGGACTACAGTATAAATCCAGCACTGGGAAATAAATAAATCTCTTGACTTTTTACTAAGCTTTGTTACTTTCTTTCTCTACATCAGCATAGGTACTTAATCTTTGAATCTTGTGTCCAGCTTTGAGGCAATTTGCCATTGAATACTGCTGATATCATTTACCAAGCTTATAACAACAAACCTCAAAGAAAACTTTATTTTGTGGCTAGTTCCCAAGCTGTCAGCTTTTCTTTATATTAGTTTGAATGTTTTTATATTAGTCTGTACAAATTTTGAATACTGTTAAATTTTCTATAACTTAAAAAATTCCTGTGAATATAGTGAAAAATGTTGGCCAACTTGGTCCAAATTTTTCATTGAACAATAGATGTCACTTTCCTTGTAAGGCTAACTTTCAAACATAATGTCTTGTAGGCATTTACTTAGTTTAGTCTGGCACAAGAGCACAAGTGGACACATAGTAATGATCACATGTGTAATACAGTTCCCTCAATGTAAAACTTGATAAAAAATAAACACTGACATTTTCAAAGATGTTTATTGGGATTGTTTGATTTTGTTCAGAATATTTTATTATATAAAACTAAAATATTGAAATTTCATGGGTAACATTTGTACTTGTATTCACTTAAATCTGCAGTTGTAATTGAATGCAATTAAAATCAAATCTACTTGGGACTTTTCTATTTTTAATTTCATGGTATATAGCGCAATTTCATCCAATAGTCTTTAGTAAATTCACTTTTTATATTGTTACATTTATTTAGCTGGTTAATGTTTGTAAATTTTGGTATTCTACAAGTTTAAGATTTGCTAAATAGTTAATGCCCCCCCCATGTGCAAAGGCACTAAAATTAGAAGCTTTGTTTTAACAGACACTTTAATGATTGTCATTTTGCAATTCCTTAGTGTTGTAAACTTAATATTGTTTGTCCAACATTCTATTAACCTACATTTCACTATTGATTTGTATTGTTTAGCTCTGGTTGAGGATTTTATTAATGGTCAAGTGAAATAAATTTCTTTTTGCAAATGGCTATGCTAGTTAGAAACTTTATTTTAAAGTAGTTCCTCTGATCTGAGGTTCAATACAATACTTCTAAAATCTATGGTATAAATTTTAAATCTTTGAAGTCTTAGCGGTTTTACTGATTCAAAAAACAATGTCAACAATAGTTTGATTACCTGAGTTTTTTGAAAGATGTAGTTTATTTTTATTTTAATTTGTGTGGTTTATGAATTTCAGTCATCTGTTTTAAAGAAAATTGCATATTGATAAACTAACTTCATTTTTATGTAATATTTGTAAAATCTAAGCTAACAATATTGCATATCATACTCCTTACTTAATCCAGTTTTAACTTGTTTACTTATGAAACATTAAGCAGATAGGAACGGGATAGTTTATTTAAAGCTTTGTTCTAAATATGCTGTCAACTTGTGCTAGTTTGACATTTAAATTTTGAGCATTGACATATTTTTGTTTACAAATATAAATACAAAATTTGTGTATAAGAATCTGTTAGGTAAATCTCATAATTATCTTAAACAAGTTTACTGCTCTCAAAACAGTTAAAACCTAAAATGTTAAGTTAAAATGTCTGCAAATGAAATCAAATGCCATTATTAAAAGTTCCTATGTAGTGAAGCATTACTTCAACGTTCTGGCATATTTTAGTTATATTTATAGATACACATGCATACTGACTCTAATAAGGTGATATGGTATTATCCAGAATTAAAGTTTACTCCTTGATTTCTTTTTCTTTATGACTTTCTATATTAACAAATTTATAAACCCTCTTAAATAAAAAGCATAAGATCTCTTACCATCAACTTCTCATGATCAGATTAATCTTAAGTTTGTTGAAAATATGGAATTTCTTACCAAACATTAAAAAGATGCTTTTCTGCTATCAATATTTTTATTACTAATATATTAAAAGAACTTTAGAAGCTTGGTGTTGATGTTACAATTATTTTCTGTCACTAATTTCATATTTTCAAGTCCTATTTCTTACCATTTTGTTGGATAATTTACTCACTTCATTTATCATATAAAAAAACATCTGTAGGTTTCTTAGAGCAATATATTTAAAATTTTCTAAAAGCAATTACTGGTCTTGAACCCCCACCCTCAAGAGCCACCAAAATTATCAGAAGCAGTTAAGTTTCTGACAAGAAAAATTGTACTTCTCTGGGGTTTTGAATTGTCATAATGTCAATGATTTTATATTTTGAACACACCATATTCCAAAAATGAGAAATATGAAATGAACAAGAATGATTAAGGCATTATTGTTGGTAATAACCTTCTTATGATTGACCATTGTTTTTAAGAACCTGACTCATCTCATTTTTACAATTTTGCATAATCAAAATGAGCTGTTTTGTAGGATGTCTTGGCTCTTACATAAATTGCTATTTCTGGTCATGCTAACTCCTTTCAGCCTGACCTTTCTGACTGGTTACTGGTCAGTTATTGATTTCACTCACTCTTTTAAGAGAAAAATTGGTATTTGGCCAGTTGGTATGACATGACTTGGCAATTTATTGTAAATAGTATTTGACTAATTGATTTTAGAATTTGGTTGTTACTTAGTTTAAATACTTGTATCTCTTGGATAGTACCCATAGAAATACACTTGTAAAACATTTTATTTGAATCTAACCTTATCCATATGACATGCATAGGATATTTTAATACTAGATAATTATAGACAGAATTGTATAGTGGCAAATGTGGCATAATGATCATCTTCAAGGAAGCTGAAATCTATAAGCTAAGTTCAAATTCCAGATGAAACTGCTTGCATTTAACTTCATACCCTGGGGAAAGGTATAAATTCATCTCTTAAATAGTACAGTAGATTAGTTTTTTTTGTTTTTTTTTAACCCTGGTACAGCAAACAGTCTAGGAGAAAGTAAGCTCTGAAATCCATGACTAATGCATGGTAGGGCAAAGCTCATTACTCTTCATGTCCTGAAAGCTCTTTGGGAAGGCTAAACGCATGTAGTGGATTGAGAAAATTTAAAATGCAGTGGACTTATATATTATCAATCTTCAGAATGTGATTTTATATCTCTGAAATTTAAAAATGAAATACTAAAACATCTAAATCGATGACAAATTGGCCAAAACATTTGTAATTAGAATTGTTTCTCGATGTTGAAACAAATTACAAGTAATGTTTGAAATAAGTAATGTTTACTTCAAATGCGACATTGATTTGACTGATCTTACAACTGAGATTCTGTTATAGTAAATATGCATATCTGATACTGTGAACACAAATGAAGCATTTTGCAATGTTCTCACTACTGAGTGATGAGACATTATAGCAAGACTTGTATTTGGTGTTGTATTAATCTTTGGTTCAAATTGTGTCAGTTTGAAACAGTATCTCAAAATAATTGAATTTATTTTAGTTATTTACTTCTAATTTTTTTAATTGAAGTAACTGCAGATAGCCTGCTTGATCCTCAGCTGAAATGCCAATCTCTATTTGAAAATCCTATCAGAAATTATAGAATCTATTAGTTTAAGAAATAAGCAAAATATTTTTGTTAGATCTACATTAGTTAAGATGTAAAATGATAGTGACTAGTTATAATTACTAAAATCTCAAAAATAGGACAATTTAAAAGCAATAAAATACCTTAAGAGTAAAGTGTTAAATTTTGCTCTTGTTACAGAGTTTGTGATTACCTGAACCTTTTATTTTGAAAGATATTTCAACACTCTTTCAAAGATTTTATCTTTATTCCTTATATAATTAAAAGAAATCTAGGCAAGTTTAACATGACAGTTGTTATATTTCCATTTATGGTATTACAATAGTATCCAAAATGAAAAATTTCAACAACACTTATTTTTATATTCTTTATGCTTTACTTTGATTATTCTACTCTATTTCTGGAATAAAATCACTTTCAGACCTAAAAATAAAGCAAAAAAACTTTGAAACAAACCTTTTGAGGAATATTATGGTTTTTAAATTTCTTAAAATAAAATTATGAACAGTTCCATTGTTTGTACATAGCTAATTTAGTATATACCCCCCCCGAAGTATAGTATCTCCGTGGAGCTTTACATATTACCTATAAATGTTGATTATTACATATCAAGTACTGATTCTTATGACAGAAGTCAGCAACTGGATTTTAACCTGGAGAAAATCCATCACTGTAGATGCTTTACATTTTCTTGAATTGAGAATGTTTAACAGTTATCACTCTGTCAAAATGTAATACTGCAGAACTTTTATAGAATGTTTTAAGTTTAGGCCCTGTAAATCCCTTACAGGAAAAATTCAACTTTAATCATAAAAATATTTGTTTGGATTGAATAAGTTTGTAGCTATTATTTTAAGATTATCTGCATGAGATATTCTCAAAAGATTACTTATTTCTTTTGTTTCCAAAAACATTAACTTTTGGATTTTTTTTTTTGTAACTTATGTTGACCTATTTCTATTTAACAATCTAATTTCTATTTGGTCTTTGACTCCCTGACCTCTTTAAGTACTTTGTCCTCAAGTTTTATTTAGTGTTTTTAATTTAAACATTTTTATTTCAGTATTTCACTGGCAGGCTACCATCATGGGTCCAGTAAGTATTTTTCTTGACTACTTTTATACCCCACCTTTTTTTTTCCCCCACTGAAAAAATTATTTTTAATACTTCAGATTCTGAAACGCTGATTTAATTTGTCTTGGTTTATTAAGTTCCAGTCATTGGTTGAACTTTTAAATAAAAAACTGTATTTTTAGTAATTAGATAAGAACTTCTAAATGCTGGTATACTCAAGTTGCTAGGATTGGTATCAGTTTTATTTTTATTTTTTTTTTATTTAAAAAAAAAAAAAATTTTTTTTTTACACATGTCAATTTTTTTGTAAATACTTACCTTAGATATTTATAATTATAAATGGCTATATTTTTGCTAATATTAAGTGATGCTTCTTGATTTTGATATAAATTTAGATTCCTGTATTTAAATGAGAAAAATATTTGCTAATTTGATTTATTTTTTAATTTTATTTATTACCTTTTCCATTAAAGTAACAAACTCTATTTCCTTTGTCTCTTCTCTCCCTATCTGCTTAGTCATCTGTTTTTCCTAATGACTTATGATCAAGGGATGGTCTCATTAACTAATGAAAATATCATATGATAACCTGTAGTGTATACTTTCAATGATTCAAAATCTGTCTTTAAAAATATAAAGGTTATGGTTTTGAACAAATTAACAGGTACCTACACAAGTATGTATTTTATAATAGGTCCTTGGACAACTCAGTACCATATGTGCTCATTATATGGCAAAAAATACAATAATACATAACATTACTTCAAATAAACTTTGCTTAATTTATTGTGCAGAATTACTCACTTTAGTGGGGTGGTATTAGGTATTCAGGAAAGAATTTATGCAGAAATTAAGTTAAGAGCTATATAACCTACCTGAAAGTTCTGATAAAAACTTTTTTGTTGTTGTATTCTAGTTGGAAGTAAGGATCAGTTGCCTTTCTAAAAATGTCTCTCAACTATCAAAGTTGACTGCTATGTTTTTATTTCTTTTATTTTTTTTCCTAGTGGTTTAGTCACTTCAGCATTCCCTTCTATGTAATTCTCTATGATCATGGAATTGACACTGACACTCTTTAAGTGCAATGGAGGAGGTGTTAGCAGGGGTTGGACCTAAGTCAAATAGTTTATCTTGACCACAGATAATTAGTTTATTACTTGTGTAATCTGTCTCAGCCGAGTTGGTTTTTAATTTTATTTTTTTAAAATTTTTTTTGTTGTTTTATAATGATAATCAAATCTTTAATCTTTTAAGTAGAAAAATATTGAAATTTATCATTTTGAGCAGAGGCCTCTGTTTCATAATCTTGCTTTGTGTCACTTTACTTCGATAAACCTAGTAGTAGGATTTTGTTTTTAATTATTTTCTTTCATAATTTGCATGAATCAACTGATAGTCTTCATTTCATAGGTTGCCAACTGTATTGAATATGACTTGTCTCTCACATAACTGTCACCACTGCAGAAATACATTACCCGCTGCCGAACTGTGCTCACGTCCTCTGTTTGACCTCTAAACGTTAGTGTCAATACCTGTCAATAAGTGCATTTTTTTTTTGTATGGGGAAATTCAGTGAGACTTTTTAGACATTATTTATGAAACTGCTCCTCAAGTACTATTTATAACAAAGCAAAAAGTGCTATTGGCAGGAACATTTAACCTATACTACCATACCACTTGTGAGACAAAATTATAAAATGCTTTTGGAGTGTCTTGGTAATGTAGATTTCATTTAGTTTATGAACTCTACACTAGTTATAGTATTACAGCTATTCTGGCACTATTAGAGTGAAAGATCTTTTTGTAACAGACTTTGTAATTTTCTTTTATACCTAAATTTTTTTCTTTGACTATGAATCTAACTTGGTGACTGGTATTATTCAGTGACCAGAACTGGGGTTTTGACAATCCTTTAAATTTCAAATATAAACATTAGTATAAGAAATCTTCATTCTATAAGATTAAACCATTCACTTGAGGATTCACAGAAATTTCTAGGCATTTAATAACAATTAAAAAATGGTAATTATCAATTTTCTTTTGGATATACTTTGTATTTAGATATTTAACAGATGTGTTGTGGCTTAGTAAGAATCTTATTTACATAAACATACCAATTGGTTAAAGTTTAGGTGAAAGTATTTAGATAGGGGAAATTTTTCATGTCTAAGGTCTAATACAATATTTTCAAGTTTTTGATACTGTAGTTAATCTATTTAGAATATTATGTACTGACCTCTTTGAAATGAGTATTTAAAAAGATTGAAACTTTGAGTTAATCTCAAATTACCTATATACCAACTGCAGTTAATGTATATCTTTACTGTCCTGCTGCCTAAAAAAACAAAAAAAACTTGCAAGTGGTGTAATTACATGGATACTATCAAGAAAACTATTAATGTAAAGTTATTGCTTGACACGATATCAGTAATTCAGTAAATGTAATTTACTTCATTAATGACAAAGATCTATTGGTAAGTAGTATGTGTGATTAGAGTATATGGTGGCAAAGTAAGCAGGCAAGAACCAAGCTGCCATGCTCTTTTGAACAACAGATTGGAAAGTGGCCAGATTCTTGAAATATACATAATGCCAAAGTAATCTTAAAATGATTCTGCTGCATACATACAAATTCTGCTTTGGTAGTTGTCTATTGAAAAAGTCTTGCTATTAATACTTTAGTTTCTATTTATCAAAGCCAATTTAAACCACTGCTGCAAGTAAATTTTATGCTTGTAACTAGTTTTTCTTAGGTTTGTGATGGCCAGAGTAAATATGAAAAGAAAAAACAAACTACTAGTTATG
>OY757946.1:27753192-27838192 GCA_963585895.1 Sepioteuthis lessoniana
TGATAATCATCTTATTCTGCCCTACATCGTGAGACATATTTCATTTCTTTGTTGTGTGGTATATATATGTGTATATATCTATATATTCATATCAACACTTTTTGAAATATAAGCTATATATATATATATATATATATATATATATATATATATATATATATCTGTGTGTGTCTGTGTGTGTGTGGTGTTAATCATTTGAGATATACAGGGTGTTTCAGAAAAAAATGGATATAATTTCGCTATCTAATAACTTGACCAATTCTCGTTCAAATGATCTCAAATTTTAACAGCAAATGTGGAGAAAACTCAAAATTCTCTGTTTAATGTTTAAACGCCTTTTTACCCGAGAAAAAAATTTGGGATCATGTGAGCGAAAATTAATCAAATTATTAGATTACGAAATATCAATTTTTCTGTAACAAACTATATATATATATATGGGACTTTATACATGGGATATTATATTTATAATTTATGTATATAATGATATTATATATATATATATATAAGTCGGCGACTGTAGTCGAGGGCGACTCGAAGGCTCCCTTTTCAAAAGCTACTACACTGATGTGTAGGGGAGGACGCTAGCGCTTTCCCTGAAATGCTTCACTTACCCTTGACCCGCACCTTATAACGCGGATTCTTAAGCAAGGAGGTATCAAATACCATTTTTTTAGTTTTTGGTATGGCTCCACCTGAGATTGAACCCTGGTGTCCCGGACTATTGGCTGACACTCAAACCATTATGTCTATATATATGTAACAGCAATTATCTATGAGTGAAACAAACTTTCAGATAATGGCTTTAAAATGCTCAAATGCTGGTGAAGCTTAGCAATATAAAAAATAAAAGGACAACTACATTCGTTTCATATGTTTGTGGCTAAATGCTTCATGTGTTACTGAACACAATCATCAGATAGCAGATGGACGGATGTTATAACCGAGGGGTCAAAGGCTACTGAAGGGGGTTTCCTGCGTATGACACTAAACTACATAAGGGGAGTGTAGAGTGCTATTGCTCCAAGGTCCACTCTAACCTGGAATGATAACACCTGTTGGAGTTCAATCTGTGGGCCAAATAGATCTGTTAATATTAGTATTAGATATGGATACTTGAAACCATATAACTGTGTGCAAATTATTTGTAACAAATTTCTGCATTTAAAAAATCATAAGGGGCTGATATACCATCAAGCAAATAAACCAAACAATACCCCCGAAAAAATTCGAATAAATATCTAATTCTATTATTTTACAGGCTTGTGTTAAATAATAGATATATATTATTTGAAAGATTGTTTAGAGGATTTAAAAGAATATAGACATCATATGCGTACAGGAATATAAATAGTAACATGGCGAACTAGAACAAAAATACCATGAATCCGATAATTGATGGACATTTGTGTCGGCATCTGCGTGCAAAAACTCTGTCAATCTTGCGATCGCCTGTATCGGAATGCTTCTCTGTCAAAGTCCTTTAAAATCACGAAATATATTGAAAATGACCGAGAATGAGTGTACTACATTTAATGGCAACCCCTACCCAAGAATCGTTTCATACATGCTAGGGATTGGGCAACCATTATTACCTTATTAAATAAAATGTCTTCGATTATTCGACACATTCCCAAACACAAAGTTCTAATCATTAGTAGTGTGGGAATTAATAAAGATGAGTGAAACGAAAATAAAACAAAATTAAATGAAAAATAAATACAAAAAATACAGAAACTCCCAGAAGCCTCTGACAGGAAAAGGGGCGACGCATGCACAAAGAACAAACCCTCTCGACAAAAGAAAGAAGCCTGTCTTCTTTCAGCAGTGACTAGCAGAGTGACACCTAAATTTTTCTTGCTACTGGTGGAAAGCGCCATGCGTCCGTCTCTTGACGACGCGTTGGCTAACCTTTCCACTAGTAGCAGCCGCCTCTTTTACCAACGACTCGCGACTAAAAACACCAAACAATGGACTCGTCAGAGTCACAATTAAGACACCATATAACGGACTTAACGACTAACGCATTTTAACACCTTGATTGGGAGACGCAACCATTTCATTTTTATTCAGGAAGAATTTCTTCACCCACTGAATGGTTGTTGAACCCAGAAATAAAGGCAAAATATAAAAGATATATTGGTCTCCTATCTTCTCTTCCTGTCTATTCTATATAGTTCCTTTGCAGCTTTCATATCCAAGAAGTTAAGCAAGATAACGTGGGATGAAAACAGAATAACCCAGAATGGAGTCAGACACCAAACAACAACATAAATTACCTCGAAACACCATAATAGTGCCCTGAATGCTTAAATAAACAAAGACTGAAATACATTCTGTTTACACAACTCGACAAACTAAAATGATAAAAATCTTGCTGAGTTTTCTCTCAAGAACAGGATTGTATGCCAAAATACTATATTGTAAAATAATTAAAGTCATAATTAGTTATATCAATTATTTCATTTGGTTAAAAATTATTTTGTTTGGTAAAATTGTAATTTAGCTAAAATCTTTGAATGTAAGTGTAATTAGTCACAAAAGATCATAGATTTGAACGTATGCCGGATGAACCAAAATAGTTCTAGACTGGATATTGAACATAAAAAAACCAAGTGTTTTTCATCTGGGTAAGAAATACAAGTTTATGATCGTATGATGCAATAATTAGAAAGATGACCTCACATCGAAAGGCTTAAGACACGTGTCTTTATAACAATAGCTAAATGAGATAATTGATAGATTACATAAGAAACGATAATTTTGAATTCAAGCAGACGGCCGTTGAAAAGAATCGAGTTTGAAACCCAAAGACACAAGTTGGGTTAGACGTTTGTCGTGGGTGAATATCTCTATAGCAATAACCAAGATACATTCATATGGGACTTCCCTTAAAAGGTCTTCCTCTCTCCCTCACGTTTGCGTCGAACTGCTAGAATTGGACACAGTCTGAATAAAGACTTTTTCGTAATCTGAATGACAGAGTCGCATTATCATTTTCGAAATTATTATATTCAACATGGTCAATCGGGTTACTTCCTTCGATTTGATGCTGGGACAGTAACGTTACAATATTTCAAAAAATGGAAGGGGAAACTATTGGCTTTTCATCAACCCAATTAACTTAAAAAAACATAGCAGGAACATATATTTGCAAACGAGAAGCGAATAATCAACGCTTTGAACTGTAAGGCATATTCATCTTTTGAAGAAATACCTTCCTGTCACAGCAATTATTTCAGCAATTATTCACGCTGAAATTAGTAACAAACAGGTTAACATTTACGATATGATTGCTCTCGACTTGCCTTAAGGATTCTAACCATTAATGTAAAATCAATGTGATTGAAGTTTAAGTTTAGTTGAAAGTTGGTTTTCATTGGATGACTTAAAATCTGGTGACTAAAATCCTAGAAGTATTTGATAATAATTTTGGTGTAGTCAAGAGCGGTTGAAGACTCTACAGTGATTTCCATCTCTGGCCTGACTGATGCTCTAGACTCGTGATCCAGGTAATATATGTGAAATAAATAAAATCGTATGCACTGCAAAAAAATTCTCAGTGTGGAGTCACGACGAAGGATGAAATAGTAAGAAGCGACCGCCGGCCGAGAAAACAAGATAGTGGCGAGAAGCGACCACCGTCTGAGAGAAAAAGATTCTTGCAGTATTAGTATTAACTTGAAAAAATGAATTTGTAAGTATTTTTTAGACGACAACTGTTGAAATTAAATGGATTCCACTTTAGCAGCCCGATATCTGACCGCTACAGAGAGAGTTGTTTTCAATATTCTTGTGACCACGTCATCCAACCTTCCTATGCTGAATGTACGTAAAATCCTAGTCGCATGTTAATGGTATATTTTGTTGACATAAAAAACCCAGATACTATACTTTGGTCCTTAAAAAATAAGTGGGATCGTAAACTAGGATTGTGCTGTGGAGACAATGAATAATTATCTCCCTTGGAGAGTGGTCAAGTCCATTAGGAGGCCCGTGGACTATCATATGAAAATTTCATAAAACTATTATCACTCTCTTTTGTCTCGGTTTTTAGAACGAGTCTCCGATCAAGCCATGAACAGTAAAGCCAACATAACTATAACCATTTTACTGTCCTTCATTCTCAAGTAAACGTTTTTTCCCATTTTTGTACCCTATTACCAACTTCTTGTTCATTGAACGATATGTGCATATGTAAATCTGTTGGGACATGTTTGTGTATTTTTCCATTACTACTTGTATGTATATTATGTATACGTTAAATGTATGTATACATAAGCTTATCTAATATTTCCTTCCATTTATTACGTTGTTAATTTATCACGAATATACTGATGTTAATATTGGTCTATTGTGAGTGGCGACTCGACTAAATACCTTCCCTACATCCAATCAAACCAAAAGTGTCTTCAAACCAAAACATTTTTATTTGTCTAAAATATGACATAACTATAACGAATAAAATTTAAATGAATTTAAATTGTAATTCATGTCAATAAGAAATTTGTGATTGGTGGCGAATACTGATTCTCACATAGCAAACTAACAAAATTGATAAAAATTGAATAAAGAAAAAGCTCGTGTTTTGCTTTTTTCATTAAAAATCTTTCAACACCTCTAAATCCTCTTTGAGGAATTCCAGAGTGTCACGACACCCGGGTTGAAAAGCTAGTTTAAATGCATATAGGAAAGTAGATAGCTGTTTTCCTCTTGTAACAATTAGCGGGGGCAGTGGATGGACATTGTTTGTGATACAGGTACACTTTAAAAGCGAGGTGGACAGTAAAACAGAGAGAGAGAGAGAGAGAGAGAGAGAGAGAGAGAGAGAGAGAGATCATTTAAAATAAACCAGTCTGATCCGGATCTTCGTATATTTTCAGAGAGGACCCTGAAAATATCTGAAAATTTGGTAGAAATCTGCCCAAGAAGGTTGGAAAAAAAAAGAAAGAATTGTATGTAATTTGGTGAATTATAATGATACACAGTATTAAATTGACTGATTTTAACGGCGTGCCAACCCATCTAGGGTTATTTTATGCCTAGAATTTAAGCAATCGCGTCCATTGTACGTTTATATTTACATTTTTAGTGTAGATGTTTCTAACTTTTTTGCGCATGTTCCTTTCAAATACAAATTATTTTAGAATAGATCTATTTGACACAAGGTTGGGCCCCTAACAAGTACTACCATTCCAGATGAGAGTGGATCTGGGAGTAATAGCAATGAAGGGTTACTCTATGCTTCCTATATTCTCAGAACTGGAGCCTCATCACCAGATGCAATCTAGTGTCATAGCCAGGACATACCTTTTTGGGAGGTTCTTTCTCCAGTACAAGCAATGGAGTTAGTGTATTCTAAGCTCTGTCGACAGGGATTACACAATCTTTTCGTAGGCAGAACGAAAGAAAGAAAAAAGAAAGAATTGTATGTAATTTATAAAGAATAATCTAGCTTTGCCACAAAGCCATAAGCACCGGGCATTCAATGAGAATCAATGTAACTAACAAAACTCTGCTAGCCTAGATCGCTAGTTATTAAAAATTTTTTTAGCATAGCTTAGTTTTGGCTCAAAGCCACAAGTATAAGACACCTTGTGAGAATCGAATATTTAGAATATATTTTTATCAAAAGGCAGAGAAAATCTATCTGCATTAATCAACCAGAAAGTGATTTCAGTGATTTACTCATATGTCCTGTTGGTGAGAGTTAGCATACGTTGACTAAATTGCCTATAGTGGGGTAAGACCCCCTCTACAAAAGAGGTGCCCTGTGTGTGACACTAAACTTCATCTGATGATGAGACTCCTGTTCTGGAGATCTTGGGTGTGTGGAGTACTCGTTCATTGTCTTTACTCCCAGCTCCTCTTTGACTCTATGTGGTTGTACCTGTTAAGGTCCCATTTATGGGTCAATTAGATCAGTTTAGAAATTATTAGTATTTATAGGATACAAATTTCTTCTAGTCTTAAAATAAGCAATAAAAACATACTTAAGAACATTCTTGAAATTTAGGATCAAACCCGTATTAACATTTAAATTACATTTTTATATTTTTCAACCAATCAGCTAAAAACATGGAATAGAACATTCTAGAAAATATGGATCGGAAGTGAACCAACAGAAAATATTTAGGCTCGAAAATAAAATAGTAAAATACAAATCTGATTGGTCAATAAATGTCTACGCGCAAAAGTTTTAGGACGATTCTTTGATCCACCTGTAGGATATAAATAACACAGAGTTAGGAAGCCCCAGGAGAAGACACAAGCTTACACACAAATGAAGACACAGAGAACACAAGCCACTAAGCCAGTAGCCGATATTATGTCCAACCAATTCCTTTCCTTCCTCAACTAAAGTTCGTGACCTCTTTCAAATGACCGAGAATTATTTTCAAAAGGAAAACCCGACAAACTTTCTTTCATCAACGAGACACGCTGTCACCAAAGTCATAAAACCCGCTATAAACTTAATGTAAGTAAGAAAGACTTATTTACGGACTTCGTTAACATGACCCTACGCACATCTTTAAACAAATTTATTTTCCTTTTGTCAAACTTCATTTTCTAAAAGGTCATTTACACATCATATATTTTTGTTAGTTTTCATATTCTGTTATATGCATATTAAATTGTTTGTTGTTTACTGTTCGTTGTGTTCTATTCCATTTCTTTCACGTGATTGTAAAGTTTTGTGTTGTATTTGTGGTGGGAATAATTTAGAGAGCAAATCAACAGAAATAACCAAATTACATACTCCCCCCACATATTCGATAGGACCATGAGTAAAATAATTCTTAAGAAACATCTACACAAAAATGTAAATATGAACGTACAATGAACGCGATTCCATAACATCTAGTCATTAAATAACACGAGACAGTTTGAAGTGACGTTAAAATCAACCAATCAATCATAATTATTCCATACAAATATTTAAGAGTTATTTGTATAAAGAATAGTTATTTGAAGCTATTATTTTTTGATAAGGATTATTATTAATTATTTGTAACTATATAAGTAAAAGTTGGCGACCGTAGTCGAGGGCGATTAGAAGGCTCCCTTTTCAATAGCTACTACACCGTGGTGTAGGAAAGGGCGCTACTCTTTTCCCTGGATTGCTCCACTTTACCCTTGATACGTACCTTTTATTGCTGGGTATTAAGCAAGGGTGTGTCAGGTACCATTTTTAAAGTCTTTGGTATGACGCGATCTGGGATTGAACCCAGGTCTCCCGGACCATTGGCGAACACTCTACCCACAGGTAAATGACTTTCATTAAATAGAAATAATTACTTGAAACCATATAATTATTAGTATTAAATAGAAATACTTGAAACCATACAACTGTGTGCTAATCATTTATATTATAGAGAAATACTTGATACCATATGACTATAAATTATTTGTATTAAGAATAGTTACTTGAAACTATGTTTACTAAGGATTATTATTATTTACTTGAAACTACATGATTGCATGTAAACATACGACTATCTTCAAATAGAAATAATTTCTTGAAACTAAATGATTATTAGTATTAGGAATATTTGATGCCATATAACTTTGTGGAAATTATTTGTATTAGATTGGAATACTTGATTTCTTATAAATGATTGAAAAAACTCTTAAGATACTACTACACAAAAATGTAAATATAAGCGTTCAATGAACGTGATTCCCAAACTTCTAGGTATAAAATAACTCTCAACAGGTTGACATGTTATTAAAATCAATCAGTCACTTAAAATACTCACTAGGAAAACATTAAAATATTTAAACAATCAAAACAAACTCCAGCTACATGCTTGCCCGGTCCTTATTTGTGATAGCCTTGATATTTATTTTATCGCACGAAAAAAAAAAAAGATAAATGAAACTTAGGAAAACACGCCGGTGCAATCAACAAATAAAATTAGTTTTTCATTACTACCGCATTTTTATCATCTTTTCTTTAGACTTCCACCAAATAAAAAGAATGAGGAAGTTTCTATTTTCTTTATTAAGTGTTATTTTTTTGGTGCTAAAAATAAATGAATTCGATATTTCAAAGGTTATTCATTCGCACAGTAAAACTGGCTTTCATATATGACTTAAAATGATGTTTATTTAGTTACTTACTTTGACAAGTAATGAGAGACGTGGCTTGTCAAAAGGGTCTTTTTACCTTTTTTTTTTTAAACAACCGGTTTTCCTCAAATTTCAACCTTGGTCCAGAAGTCTGCAATCAAAGTCACTGACTGTGTGTATTTACCCAACCCTTCCACCTCGAACAGCATGTGACACAAGGCCAATTTTTTGTATGGAACAAAGCTAGTTTGAATTCAGAATTTTGGGTTAAGTTTGTGTAGGTTAGGCTAGGTTTTTTGGTTTTATGATACATTAACCCTTGATGGTTATTTAATGCCAAATTTTGTATATATATATATATATATATATAGTATTCTTTGGTCCGGTTAAACCGGAGTTGGGAGTAATTCCATCAGGACAAGAAATTATTCATGAAGTGGGCTTAATGAGGAGATAACTCTTCACCCCTCTTCTATCCCCACCCACCCTTCTGTGTCTATTCTAGTTTTTTTTATCAAAAAGATCTGAAGAAGTCCTGTTAATTTTTTTTCGTGTTTTTGGAAATTTCAAAAATGCATAACAGGATGGAAATAAATTTATAATCCTATGTGACCGGTTTCGTTGTTTTTCTTAAAGTATATATATATATATATGTATATATACGTGGTGCATTCAACAGGTTTCCAGACTCTTTTTGTACAGGCATTTAAAATTGTCGTAGACCCTTGAAAATTCACTATGTTATTGCTATACATCTTATGAGATGACTGACCAATTTTTATGATTTCAGGTTCAAATGAACAGCTACAGCAAGAATTGGAATACACCCTACCAAAGCCTGATTGTCACAGCTGGTGAATTTCAAAAATGCAATCTGGACGTGGGAACACTTTAGAAGAACGATATGCAATAAAATTCTGTTTTAAACTTGGAAAAAATGTCACAGAAACGTATGGAATGCTTCAATTTGCTTTTGGAGCATCTTGCATGAATCGAGCATCAGTTTTTGAGTGGCATAAGAGATTCAAGGAAGGCAGAGAGTCTGTGAGGGATGATGAAGGTGTGGGAGAAGTAAGGAAGTCGGAACACCAGAGTTGATTGGCTAAAGGGTTAGAGTTAGGGTTACTATGTTGAGGTTTTAAGGAAGTTCAGGAAGAGATTCCTAGGGAAGTGTCCAGCTCTCTTCAAATCGGGTCAGTGGCATTTCCACCAGGACAATACACCAGTCCACAACTCCATCCTTGTCACAGACTATTTGACCAAGATGGGCATCAAGACAGTTCCTCACCCTTCCCATAGTCCAGACCTTGCTCCCTGTGACTTTTGGTTATTTCCTAAACTCAGAGGCTGTCGTTATAAGACAACTGAGAAGATGAAAGAGGCTGTGACGAAGGTCATTGACACGCTCACACAAAAGGACTTTCATGAGGCCTTCCAGAAGTTGTTGGAACGGTACAACAAGTGCATTGCAGCCGGAGGAAATTACTTCGAAGGGGACTAGAGTTTCATGTGTGTACTATCAATAAAAGTGTCCATACGAAAAAAGTCTGGAAACTTATTTAATGATCCCCGTATATATATATATATATATATATATATATATATATTCAAAATTAAAAAAAAACAACAATCCGTCACATTAAGATAATAAATTTATTTTCATCCTGTTAAAAGCATTGATATTAATCAATGCTCTAAAGATTAACCGGACCTCTTCAGATCAACTAAAAAAGAATAGATGCAAATAACTTTTTCTTAATTCACAACCATATTTGACAAAAAAAATTATTTCTCCTACATAAACCTAACCCAATAAAAACCTAGCAGCCTTATGTATCAGTTTATTTTGGCATGTATAGAACAACATCTGGTTTCATCACACTTCAAATTTAAGAGGAAAATTTACAGCTGCAAACGTACATACACCATACTATCCAAAATTATATAAGACATATCTTATTTTTGTACATCAAATTTTAATCATTTAAGTGAAATAATTCTATCTAGACTAATGTTATTCATAGTAATTCCCCCTCTCCACAAACAAATATATATATATATATATATATATATATATATATATATATATATATATATATATATATAAGTGATTTACAAAAATTATATAAGTAATTTACATTACAATACCAGAGCTAAAAATTCCTAATATTAATTTAAATTTTAATTCATTTATCAATTTGATAAGTCATGCATATATTATTTGATTTTCAAGAGAATAGTTGGTTGTTATTTTAAAACGAGTTAGATCTCATTTGTTTACACAAAGTTAAATGGTTTTAAGTATTGCTATTCAACACAAACAATTCTCTATAATTGTAACATATTGACCTTCGGCCCAGCTGTCAATCGAGACATTGGTGCATCCGGTCGAAGACATCAAGATATAGCCTTGACCATGGACGGGTTGAATTAGGTGCAAATGCGACGCTCACAGGAAGCAGGTGGATGTCAAACAATGATATAACCCAGTGCGACAGACAGTTCGAGTTAGTTGGAGTCAGTTAAGTTCAAGTTGCAGTTCGAGGCAGTGAGAACCAGTCCCAGCAGAGGGCTGGGCCCTCAGGACCCCCGATTGAGTAGCCAACAGAATAAGAAAGAAGTGCTGCTAAAGACAGAGGAACCTGGGGTCAATATGTTGCAGTCTGTCCAATCTCCAACTCACCTCTCACATACAACCCTTTCGCAACCTTTTCGCATAAAGTGTGAGAGGTATATTTTTCTAAAGAAGTGTGTTCGTTCGTGATTATTGTTGATTTTGTTTCCGCATGTATATGTGTATAGTTGTATATGTATCACGGCTATACAACATAATATCAATCATTTGTTTTCACACAGTTAAATGGTTTCAAGCATTGCTATGAGACACCAATAGTTCTATTTGCTCGCTGATAAATGGTTTCAAGTATTGCAGATGATCTACAGGATCCATAGATGAGACCTTAACTGGTGCTAGCATTCCAGGTCAAAGTGGATTTGGGAGTAATAGCAAGGAAGTGATATTTCACATTTCCCAAAGCTCCAGGATTGGGGCCTTGCCATCAGATGCAGTTTAGTGTCGTATTCAGGACACACGTTGTGGTGGTGGGGAGTCTTACACCTCTGCAGAGATTCTGCCGGCATATTCTACAGCCGCAAACAAATGGACTGTCAGTTTTCTTCTACACTGCAAAAGCAAGGATAAAAGAAATCAGTATATCCTACTATTAACCTATAGATGAAATAGATTCATCCTTTACCCAATGAATCGTAAACAGTCTAGTTCAGAATTTAAACTCGGCTCACCGATTCTATTTCCTACGCTAAACGTGCCTCTAGAACTCGTTTGTAGGTAGGAAATTGTATTTGACTGATATTGATATTGGTATCTTCGTTGTAAAAAGAGTCCACACTTTACTTCGTAGAAGTAGTATATGTTTGGGTTCTATCTATGGGTCAAATAAACTTGTTTTAAGATTAGTAGTATATACCTTTTCATTCGAAAGTAGTTATTCCTGTTGATGGGGCTTAAAATACCCTATCTTTATCTGCTGCAGTTGGTTAATACGCCCCTAGAAAGGTGTCCTGAATATGACACTAAACTGCATCTATAACTGTAAATTCACCATTTACAGTTACAGAGACCTGAGGAATGTGAAGTACTCTTTCATTGCCATTACTCCCAGGTTCACTCTGACCCGGAGTGATAGTATCTGTTACAATTCTATTAAAGGGACAAATAGATCATTTTACAAAATTATTCGTATTTAATAGAAATACTTGATACCATTTAAATGCGTGCAACTGAATTGTATTAAGAATACTTACTTGAAGTAATAATTATTTTACAAACGATTATTAATATTAGTTACTTGACGTCATATAATTAGTTACTTGACACCATATAAGTAAAGTAAAGTTGGTGACTGTAGTCGAGGGGGACCCGGAGGCTCCCTTTTCAATAGCTACTACACCGAGGAGTAGGGGAGGGTGCTACTCCTTTCTCTGGATTGCTCCACTTCACCCTTGATACGTACCTTATAACGCTGAGAGTTAAGCAAGGAGGTATCAAGTAGCATTTTTGAGTCTTTGGTATGACTCGACCTGGGATTGAACCTCCGTTTCCCGGACTATTGGCGAACACTCTACCTACTGGGCCAATGAGCCGGTTAGCAAATAATTGTTTTCGTTTCTTTAATGACATATCAATCTTCATGAGTTATGTAACGTCAAAGCCATCCTTTGTAGAAGAATAGCAGTGATACGATTTAACTCATAGCCGAAGGGGAATTAAGGGGGTTCGGACCTTTACAAAGGGTATAAATTTGAAGGTAAACGCAAAAGCGCGACTGGAATTCGATCTTGCTTACTTGGAGACCACAGTCCAACGCTTTAATCATTATATCACGGAGAATCTCCCACAAATTATTGGTGTAAAATAGAAATACTTGAAACTATGTAACTGTGTGCAAACAAATGATTGTTTGTTTTTTATGGCATATCTACCTTTGTAAATTATTTAATGCCAAATCTATTTTTATACAAATAAATAGTTCTATTTAAAACAATTCAGTTTAGCATAAGTATACAGTTTAATTGTCCAAAACATTTCTTTTTCAAGCTATTCATTTTAGTCAAATAGGTCTAGTTCAAACAAGTCTGTTTAGTATAAGTATAGTTTTTGTTTACACACAGTTAAATGTCATAACATTTCTATTTAAATAATTCTGTTTTGCATAAATACAGTTTCAATGTCAAAAACAATTCTGTTTCAAACAATTCAGTTTAGCATACAAAAAGAGTTCCTTTTCTAACAATTCAATTTAGCATAAGTACGCAGTTTAAATGTCAAAACAGTTCTATTTCAAGTAATTCTGTTTAGCATAAGTAGGCAGAGTGGACCTGGGAGCGATGGTAATAAAGGGGTAATCTGCATTTTCCAGAGCTCCAGTGTTACTGGAGCCTCATCATCAGATTGCTTAGTGTCATACCTAGTATACTCATTGGGGGAGTCTTACGCCTCTGCAGAGATGCATTCGGTGTATTCTGCAGCCCCAACTGAATGGGCCTTCTAACCATATAGATTCCCACATTTACCGTATAGATTTATATAGATTCTTATGCTTACTATATCCATTCGTATGCTTGCCATATAGATTCATATACTTGTGATATAGGTTCATATACATACCATATAAAATCATGAAATATTTATGCACTTACCATATACATTTATATAGATTAAAACACTTACTATATATATCCATATAGATTTTTACACTTACCATATAGATCCATAAGCTTATATATATTCATTTAGAATCAAATGCTTACCATATAGATTCATACACTTACTATATAGATTCATACACTTACTATATAGATTCATACACTTACTGTATAGATTCATGAAGATTCTTGCGATTACCATATAGATTCAAATAGATTCATACACTTACCATATATATTCATATAAAGTCCTGTACTAACCATATAGATTCATATTGATTCATATGCTTACCATATAGATTCTAATGCTTACTATATAGATTCATGTCTACCATATACATTCATATCGATTCATGTACTTACCATATAAATTCATAAAGATTCATACGCTTATTATCCAGATTCATAAATTTATATTGATTCATACGCCTCCCACATAGATTCGTACAGATTCATATACTTACCATATAGATTCATACAGATTCATACACTTACAATATAGATTCATACGCTCACCATATAGATTCATAAAGATTCCAGCGGTAACCACATAGATTCATAAAGATTCCAACGGTTTCCATGTAGATTCATGAAGATTCCTATGGTTACTATTTCGATTCATAGAGTTTCACATGCTTAGCGTATAGATTTATTCACTTATCATATAGATTCATACAAATTCATACATTTACCATATAGGTTCATACATTTACCTTATAAATACATATTCCATACTTATCCTAGACCAGTTGCCATACCAAAGTTAAAGAGCCTAGTCTGCCCTACTATTTTACTCAGAGCTGGAGGGAGAATAATTGGATTCATGCTTTTCCCAAGGGTATTAGAACAATGTAAAATGCAAGCAGCTTCGTCCAAGATTTGATCTCGGGTCGCCGTGTCCATTTTATACGATGATATCCATTACACCACGAGTGCCTCCATCAATGTACGTCATGCCAAGAACCCACGACTATTTATATGTTCATTTCCTGAGTAAATCCCATGGCTGATATTAACATATTTGCCCTCGGCTGGTCATGACATGAATAGAGTTTTAAAGAAGCATCTTTTCAAAATGAAAGAGCTTAGCCGCAATCCGTGACACAAAGCAAAGAACGAACGAAGGAAGATGTTGCATAATGAATGTTGCGTCAATAAAAACTGACTGAAAGTTTTCCCATAATCTGCATCTCATTAGATATTCGTGTCTCCAATTGCACTCACATATTTTGCGTGTCATACTTAGCAATCGCTGTTCAGGCAAGGTGATCGTTGTTCAAGATCAAAAACATCGCGATTTGCTTTTTTAATGATTGAATTTTTAATTTGTGAAAAAAAAAAAAAAAACTTTTTACTGACCACCTTTTTAATGTCACGAAACTAAGAATTAAAATTCGTATTCACAATGTTCTGACGATCGCACAGTTCATATACAGAGTTTCCTTCTTCTAATCTCAAGAACTCGCTATCCCCTCAGCTATAGGTTAAATAGTGTCGCTACTGTTATTCTACAAGAATGGCTTTGGCATTAAATAACCCACAAAGGTTGATATACCATTAAACAAAGAAACGAAACTAAACCCAATCTCGAGAAATTTCTTTAAAAAAAAAATGTATACAGGGTGTGACAGACATTTTAAAGTATCACCTGTGTGGTGCAAGGGAACTTAGGCAAGTTGTAATGGTTGCTCCATCTAGCTAATGTCTTACAATTTTATTTTTCAAATATGATCCGTGCGTTTTTTAAGACAGGTGAATCATTTATTGCTGCACAGAGAGTTTTTCATACTCATTTCATGTTATGTCGGAATGATGCTGTTCCGGATAGAAAACAGATACTGCTATAGGTTGAAAATTTCAGAACCATAGATTCATCGATTGAAAGAAATTCACCTAAATGATCTTAAAGGTGCTTGAACTCCAGAAAATGTCTTGACAGTGAAACAGTCTGTTGAGCAACTTTCTCCACGTTCAGTCTATAAACATGCTTTTGCTTTGGGATTGTCTGATTGAACAAAAAATAAGACATTAGCAAGATAGAGAAGACATTAGCAAGATAGAGCAACCAATTACCATTTGCCTAAGTTGATTAGCACCACACAGGTGACAATTTAAAATGTGGGAGGTATTTCTCTCGCACCCTGTATGAAAGGATTTTTTAAAATCCAAATTTCCCTTTCAGCTAAATGAGACAGATAATTTGAAGAGTTGCCCTTAGGGGAATCTGATTACTGAACGGTAATTAGTCTAACACGACATGAACATACGAGGTTTGTCCAGGAAGTGTTCAGCCATTGTGATAATTCAAGAAATGGTTGTGCTGTGTTGATATAATTTAGTAAGCAATTAGAGAGGAGTCTTTCCTTCTTCTAGACTGGTTGCCTTACCAAAGCTAAAGTATTAATTCTGCCTTACTATTTACCAGTCGCTGACGAGACAACAGATGGATTCATGCCTTTCTGAAGGGCATTAACGTGAATTAAAACGCAAACAGTTTCGTCTAGGTTTTGAACTCCTCACAGAATGTGTATTTACCAAACCCCTCCACCATAAATAAGATGTGACGCAAGGTTAATTTTTAAGTCGAGTACAACTGGTATGAATTCCGAATTTTCGTTTTCCTAGACTGGTTTCCTCAACAAGACTAAAGAACTCAGCCTGCCCTACTATGTACCTATAGCCGGAAGGAGAACGGATGGATTCATACTTTTCCCAAGGCCATTAGCGTGAAGTGAAATGCAGGTAGCCTCGTCCAGGATTTGAACTCGGACTGCTGATTCAATTTTTTACGACGATCACTATCACGCTTAGTGAATATGTATACTGTGATTGTCATATTCATCTAGACAAAGCAACTGTCCATGCATCACATCTTTTGTTGGGCTTTGTGGTATCATTTTAGCCAGGTATAATATTATCGGGTGACTAAGAAAGGTTGTCATTTGATGTTGGACAAAAATCAAAGCTGTCGGTAGTTGTTTTACGTTCGGGTGATGAAAAGAAGTTGACAAACATGTTTTAAGCTATAAATTCCTACTTTTATTACAGTATAAATCAAAAAGAAGTCGGCCATTTTTCGTTCTTGGGTAAAGGTTTTCAATTGTCATTCAAATGTCAGCGAGAAAAGACTTTCTGTAACAAAGTTAGGGAATCGCTTTCATTGTACTTTCAATTTTACATTTGTTTTGTAGTTGTTTCTTAAAAGTGATTGAGTGATTTTGACGGCATGTCAACCCGTCTAGGGTTATTCTATACCTAAAGGTTAGGGAATCGTTTTCATTGAATGTTCATTTTTACATTTGTTGTGTAGTTGTTTCTTAAGACTCTTTTTTACACATGGTCCTATCGAATACAATTATTTTTAGACATATCTATTTGACCTATAGAAAGGAATGTAACATACACGACTGCTCCGAGTTAGAGTATCTGGGAGTGATGGCAATGGTATGCTACCCCACTTTGCTCAGATCTCCAGAATTGGATGCTTATCTTCAAATGCAGTTTGGTGTCATACACAGAATATTTTTTCCTAGTGGGATTGTACCCTCTGCAGGGGATTCAATCGTCAAATTCTGACTCACAGCTAATAGGGTCGTATTTCATTTTTAATAGATAGACATGAACAGATAGATAGATGGATAGAGAGATTAAATATTTGAAATTATTGCGGAAATTTATATGATATATTTATATATTATACAATATAGAATTTATATAATATATATATGTAAAATGAATTTATATGTATATGTATAATCAATAATCGATGAAAGTAGGTTAATGAAATTATTTTTTTCAAATCTACTGTCAATTATCTAAGACTTCGATTTCTAAGATTTGAATAATGAATAATTAAAAAAAAACAAAACTTTCAATCACAGATCTTTTACTGAATGATGAAGTTCGAAAAAAAATTAATTGTATGATTATTCGAAAAAATGTGTGCTGTTGAAATTTGGTTTTTAAAAGAAGTTTTGGTTTTATGGCACATCAATCATTGTAGGTTATTTAATGCCAAATCCATTTTTATACATATAAAGAGTTCTATTTACACCAATTCAGTTTAGTATAAGTATAGTTTTTGTTTACACACAGTTAAATGTCAAAACAATCCTATTTCAACCAATTCAGTTTAGCATATATACACAGTTTAGTTCTGTTTAACCCATAGATAGGACTTTATCAGGTGCTACCACTCCGGGCCAGAGTGGACTTGAGGGCGATGGTAATGAAGGGGTACTCCGCATTCCCCAAGCTCCAGCATTACTGGAGCCTCACCATCAAATTGCTTAGTGTCATATCTAGGATACTCGTTGTGAGAGTCTTACCCCTTTGCAGAGATGCAGTCGGTGTATTCTGCTGGCCCAGCTGACTGAGCCCGGTTTTAAAAAGAATTCTCATCAAGTTGTCCTGAAAATAAAATTCTAACTGAAATGGACATAGAACTTGTTTTAATTTCTTTTTTTCTAAATTTTTAAAATCTGTAAATAAATAACACTGATGTGTCCAGTTTAATAAACATGTATTCGATTTAATGTAGGTTTCATTTATCACATTTTAATTTTTATCCACCAAAAACAAAACAAAACAAAGCAATAGCATATCAACCTTCGTGGGTTCTTTAATGCCGAAGCCATCATTGAAGAAGGACAGTCGTAGTACAATTAAACCCATATCTGGGGGTATAAGAGACTTCATATTTCGATTTAGATTGTTTGATAGATGTGAAGAGATTGTGATAGATATAGATGAACAGATTGTGATAGATAAATATGAACAGATTTAGATAGATAGTGTCACGTGATGGCTCACGGAGACGAGGAGGTGGGAATGATACTCCCCCCCCCACCGTTGAACTAACATTATCTAGGAATCAAAAAGTGACCGTTAGGAGAGAATGTGGGTCACGCAGATGTTCGCACTTAAGTGACCTTGGGTCGCCGGACATCGGAAGGGGAAAGAAAAATGAAGCCAAATGATTGGCGGGAGCCTCAAACGGAAGTGGGGTTCCCTTCCCCTCAGCGGAAGTAAAATACAAAAAAAGGGAGTTTTTGAGCAAGTCTCGTGGCAGACGGACGATAGCCATTTTACTGCGGGCTAAAGACAAAAAGACTGAGACACGAAGGACTCCAAAATCCTTCAAGCCAGCATTAAAAACAGTACAAAGTCTATTAGCCCGTGAAAGAAGAGAAATTCTCCAGTGGAACCCCGTCAAAAAAATAAGATAAGTAACTTTGGGACATTTTTCCCTTACACCCAAATTTTGTTTACCACTCTCTCTCTCTCAATTTGGAAAAGGATAAAAGCCAGGAAAAGACAGTTATATTCATGGACTATCATATTATATGTGTTTGACATTTTACTGAACGTATATGTATATATATAACCGTAGTAAAGAACCTATGTATTTTCATTTTACCATGTGGTCTATGTTATTATTCCATGCTTTCCTTTCAGCTTCTATTCGCCTTACATTATCTTGCTTAGAACTGTCCTATTAATTCCTAAAGTATCACACGGGAAACCGGAGTTGCCGACTACTACAACGACATTAATATTATTACAACTAAGACCTATAGGCCCGTATTCTTCTATTATCTAAGGGGAAGAAGTTTAGCGGCCTGGTGGGTGTGTGATAGTGTGAAATTTTGGACCCCTTTGCCAGCGGTGGCCAGTCTGGCCCTAAATTATTCCCCCACGTAATATGCCAGTTCTTATCTGCCTGAGAAAAGAACTCTGAACAGGACTTATTTCTGTAGGGGATCAAGTGCCAACCTGCCCCGTCTTCACACGTGCGAAAATAAAGTCCCGTTTAGGGATTTTAATCAATTTCCCCGTCACAGACCTTTTATGGGGGCTCGTTTCCGGAATGATTATTATAAATAATATTTATTGCTAGTAGTCGTGTGACAATTCCTGCCGTCTAAACCTACCCTGGGAGACCGTGAAAGGAAAAAAAGGAATATTGTTGAAACAGTCAAATTACTTGTTGATATAACTGTTTGAAAAATTTTTTTAAAAAATGGACAAAATAGAGAACTTTTTAAAAGAACCCTCCATGGAAAAGTTGGAGAAGCTGAGAAAAAGCGAGATAATAAAAATTGGCGAGAAGCTTGAGTTAAATGTTGAAAATTCTATGAGGAAACATGAACTCGTTATAAAAATAGCAAGACACATGGTCGACGAAAATGTTTTCGAGGAAGCAGTATTAGAAGAGCTACCAACGGAAATGATAAGAATGACTCCAGAAGAAATTGAACTGGAGAAAATTAAAATACAAGCACGAATGGAACTACAGAGAAATAAAATGGAACTGGAGAAAGTAAAAATTCAGCAAGAAACAAGGCTGCGAGAAGTCGACTTGGCAATAAGAGGACGCAAAGGAAGCCATGACAGTTTCGAAGTAACGAAGCAAGCGAGGCTAGTCCCAAAATTTGAAGAAGCCAACGTGGACGGATACTTCGCACATTTTGAGCGAACTGCACTAAATCTTGGATGGCCGAAAGAATGCTGGTCGATGCTACTCCAAACTGTGCTGACAGGAAAAGCACAGAGAGCATATGCAACTCTGCCGACAGAAAATTGCGCCGACTATGATTTGGTGAAAGCAGCGGTTCTAAAAAGCTTCGAGTTGGTTCCAGAAGCTTATAGACAGAAATTCAGAACACAGAGAAAAACTGAAAACCAGTCTTATGTGGAATTTCTGAGAGAAAAAGAGAACGCGCTGGATAAGTGGTGTGACTCTAAGAGGATAGACGGAGATGCTGAGAAACTCCGGCAGCTAATATTAGCTGAAGAATTTTTAAACTGTGTGCCAGAAGAAGTCAGGGTTCACCTAAGTGAAAGAAAAACTGACGTGACCTATGAAATGGCCGCACTAGCAGACGAATACATCCTCACACACCGAAAAACAAAGGAAAAACCGTACACGGGAAGTAAAGTGAAGTTTAAAGCTGAGTTAAGACCTAAGGAAGAAAATAGAACAGGACTGAACAGGACTTATTTCTGTAGGGGATCAAGTGCCAACCTGCCCCGTCTTCACACGTGCGAAAATAAAGTCCCGTTTAGGGATTTTAATCAATTTCCCCGTCACAATAGATAGATGTGAACATACCAAAAATGAATAAAGATATAAAAAAATTTTTTTAAATCGACACATTCTAGATTGGGTTATCTCTTAAAATCAACATGACAGCCTTTTAAGATTGGGCATTAATTTTTTGAGTTTGTAAAAGTTATTAATAAATAGAAGATAACAATTGAATTTTTTTCTTATCTGGACTGTGAATGCAAGTACTACATTGATATATAATTTTTTTAAACATTGCCAAAACCATTTCCCCTGGAAATAAGTACCAGGCTGTTAAATAACCCATAACATTTTACATTTTCAGCATTTTATAAAACTAGGAGTCCAGGATTTTAAGAGTTATTGCAACTGATTAACTAGCATGCACATTGAATATCATCCCAATATTTGATATAACGGAGATAACTATGAAATGTTAATTAGAATCCTTCACTTCTTCCATAACAAAAGCATCAATATCAATATGTGTAGTCGTGGTGTAGTCGTTATCGTCATAGGAAATGGACACGGCGACACGAGTTCAAATCCTGGACGAAACTGATTGTATTTCACATAGCACTAATACCCCTTGGGGAAGGTATGAATCCAATTATTCTCCCTCCAGCTATGGGTAAATAGTAGGGCAGACTAGGTTTTTCAGCCTTGGTTAGGCAACTAGTCTAGGAGAAGGAAAACTCTGAATTCAGACCTGTTAAACTCCGCTTAAAAAATTGACCTTGTGTCATATCCTGCCCGAGCGGAGGGGTTGGGTAAATAGGATCAATATCAATATGTGTAACAAATTGTGTGTAACGAATTCGTAAGGAAATGTATAAGGGTCGACTGAAAAGTGCTTCAGCTGATCAAGATGCTCAAATGGAAGGGGATCAAATGAAGTTTATTTTTAAAATAGTCTCCCTTTGGGTCCACTCACTTCTTCAATCAGTGTTACAGTGCTTGGATCCCATTAGTCAAAAGAATTAATCTAATATCGCTTGAATCACACTAATTAGACCAGTAGTAACTTCAATAGTTCAGGGTGGTGATTTGAATATCGTTAGTTTGCAGGTATGAAAACAAAAACCTAAATTTGTATGAAATTTTATCGCCAGCATCTTTGTACCCAACCCCTCCGCCAAGAGCTGGATAAGGCACAAGTCCAGATTTAAACGGAATATAATTAGTTTGAATTCAGGATTATTCAGATGAATTCATGCCTTTTCCAAAGGGATTAGCGCGAAGTGAAACGCACCAGCTTCATCCAGGATTTGAACTCAGCTCACCAATTCCATTTTATACACTAAGTTCACCTCCTTCTTCGTACCACAAGTAAAAAGAAAGAATAGAGAAACTTCTGATAGAAAAAGAACGATTTGCATAAACTCGACAAAACTTTTTAGTTTGGTTAGTTTTGTTGATTTTGCAGCCAATTTTTCAATAAGAAACCAAATTATGAAGTCAACATTAAATCTAATTATAACCTGTCAAGATTGTAAGGCTCAAAATTAAAACAGTAAAAGTAAAGTTGGCGACCATAGTCGAGGGTAACCCGAAGGCTCCCTTTTCGATAGCTACTACACCAATGTGTAGGGGAGGGCGCTACTCCTTCCCTGGGTTGTTCTACTTTACCCTTGATCCGTACCTTATAATGCTGAGTGTTAAGCAAGGAGGCATCAAGTACCATTTTTTGAGTCTTTGGTATGACTCGACCTGGGATTGAACCCAGGTCTCCCGGGCCATTGGCGAACACTCTAACCCCTAGGCCAATGTCCGGTACAAAACAGTACATTTCCATAATTGACTGTTTTATTTATTATATATATATATATATATATAATGAATAATTTCTTATTTACTTACTTCTTCACACGAGCAAGTGGAGATTAACAGGTGTTTTCCTTCTAGACCGGCTAAGTTAAAGAGTCCAGCTATTTATCCATAGCTAGAGACAGAATAGTTGGATCCGTACCTTTTCTAAGGGTATCAGCACTACATGAAAGGCAAACAGTCTTGTTCAAGATTTGAATTCGGCTCGTTAAGTCCATTACACCACAAGCACCTCCAAATTTTTGTTGTATTTTAGCATTTTATATGCTAAAAAATACCCATTGGTCTAATGAGTAGAGTGTTCGCCACTGGTCTAAGAGATCTGGGGTTCAATCCCAGGTCGAGTCATACCAAAGACTCAAAAAATGGCACTTGATGCCGCCTAGCTAAACGCTTAGCATTATAAGGTAAGGATCAAGGGTAAAGTGGAGCAGTTCAGGGAATGGAGTAGGGTCCTACCCTATACCTCGGTGTAGTAGCGATAGAAAAGGGAGCCTTCGGGTCACCCTCATCTTACATTTTACTTTTATATCATTATCTGCTACTTTGATGGTTTTATCCTAATACATTTTTAATTTGGTCAATTGTGGAGTTATTTAATGCCAAACCAAGTTTAATAATTCAGGTCTCCAATTATATATGGCATAGAAATGTATCAGCACAATCATTTTAAACATTTCATAATCTCAAACAGATCAATTTAAAGCATTGATGAGACCCTACCACTTCGAAGAGAAGTCTCCATACTAACCAGAACTCTAGTACTTGGGCCTCAATACCAGATGCAATTTGTTGTCATACCCAAGTCATTCTATAAATATATAAAATAAAGTAAAGTTTGCGCCCTTAGTTGAGGGTGACCTAAAGACTCCCCTTTCATTTGCTACTACATCAAGATGTAAGGGAGGGCGCTACTCTATTTCCTGGATTGCTCCACTTTACCCTTGATACGTACCTTATAATGCTGAATGTTAAGCAAAGCGGCATCAAGTGCCATTTTTGAGTCTTTGGTATGACTCGACCTGGGATTGAACCCCAGTCTCCTGGACCATTAGCCAACACCCTACCCATTAGGCCAATGGTCTTTTGATTATTGAAAAAATTTGAAAAAATGAAAATTAAAAAAAATTATCTCGCCTCCACCCAATAAAACGTAAGTTATAGGAACAGGTGAAAAACAATTTGATTTTAAGAATCTCCAACAAAGTAACTTACTGAATTTTGATAAAATTTTTGATGCTTATTCAATGAAAAACAAAAATTATTTTAATGAAATTTCCATTCCAACTTTTTGAGAAAATTTATTTTCTTATTTTTGTACTCTTAGCTTCATTGATTTAGAAAATCTATTATACCGACATCTTGCCGGATTTGTAATTTTATTCAACCTGAAATACATTTTCTTTCATCGAATGAGTAAAGCAGTGACATTTGCGTGTTTCCCAGAGTTCATGTTTAGTGATGTGCATCAGGGTGTGTACGGATACAATTAGAGGGGTGCGGTTTGATAAAACTACAAGAAAGAGGGGAGTATAAAATATTTTTAGAAGAAGAAGAAGAAGGAGAAGAAGAAGAAGAAGAAGAAAGTAAGAGCGG
This sequence comes from Sepioteuthis lessoniana, assembly GCA_963585895.1. Taxonomy (NCBI): domain Eukaryota; kingdom Metazoa; phylum Mollusca; class Cephalopoda; order Myopsida; family Loliginidae; genus Sepioteuthis; species Sepioteuthis lessoniana. Next base: position 27,776,984 of record OY757946.1, read on the forward strand.
AAGAGAAAGAGAGAGAGAGAGAGAGAGAGAGAGAGAGGTGATAAAATAAGAGAGAACTGTTTTAGTTGAGTTTTATGGTATATCAACCAGTGTACGTCATTTAATGCCAAGTCTCGTTTATATATATATATATATATATATATATATATATATATATATATATATACACGCATGCACACACACACATATACATATAATATATATATATAAGTATATGCATACAAATATATATATTCGCTTATAAATCACACATACACACACACACACACACACACACATACATGTGTGTGTGTGTGTGTGTGTGTGTGTGATTGTAAGTGAATAGTTTGTAGATAACATTATTCTTTAACGACACAGAGATCATTTGTTTAGACAGTTAAATGATTTCAAATATTGCTAATATTAATAAATTTCTCAAGTATTACTATCTAACACTACTAGTTCTATTTGCACACAGTTATATGATTTCAAGTATTGCTATTTAACACTAATGATTCTATTTAATATTAATCATTTGATTGCATACAGTTAAATAGTTTCAGGTTAAATTATTTGGTTCCTTGGAATATCAACCCTTGATGGCAATTTAATGTCAAATCCTGTTCACACACACACACACACACACACACACACAATTTGTTAGTAAATTGTTTGTAGTCAACATTATTGTTAAACGAGTTAGAGCTCATTTGTTTGCTCACAGTTAAATGATTTCAAGTTGAACTGACGCAAATAATTCTATTTAATATTCGTCATTTGTTTGCCCTTAGTAAAACGGTTTCAAGTATTGCTATTTAACATTAGCAATTCTATTTATCAAGTATTCCTATCTAATTTAACATTAATCATTTGTTTTCACATAGTTAAATGATTTTAAGTATTGCAATTTAACATTAGCAATTCTATTTATCAAGTATTCCTATCTAACAACTTGCACACAGTTGTATTATTTTAAATAACTAACAATAAACATACCTAGTAAAGAATTGAACAGTTCTATTTGACACATTGATGAAACCCTAACTTGTACTACCATACTGAGTCAGAGTGTTCCTAAGAGTAATGGCAATGAACGGATACTTCACATTCCCCAAACTCCGAGACTCGAGCCTCATCATCTGATGCAGTTTAGTGACGTACCTAGGATACTAAATAATTTCAAGTATTGCAATCAAACGCTAATAACTCTATTCAACATTATTCGTTTATGTGCAGTTAAATGATTTCAAAGTAGTGTGATGGCTAAAGTTCTGAACTGTGACCACAAAGTAAATGAGTTCAAACATCAGTCACTCTGTTACTTTCACTTTCGGACAAATACCCTTGGGAAAGGCATGAACCCTCTTATCTCCCAACTATAGGTTAAATAGCATCACTGCTGTTCTTCTAGATGGATGACAATGGCATTGAATAACTGTTGTATCGTGGTATGGAAGAGATATTGAAATAAAGAGTTAATTATTTATTAACTCAAGTGGTGCTGTCCAACAAATATTATAAGTCTCGTGCTGTGGGTGTTACGTCCGAAGTTGGTTTTATTACTGACCGAGATCTTGCAGAACGCTCGTGCTCAAGAAACACGACGTCTTTTATACCTCCGAGATACCGGAAGTCACGTGGTACGAGCCACTATACAACAATAACCAACAAAGGTTGATTTGTCATTAAATGAAGAAAGCAAAGAAACCTTAAATGTTTTCTTTTTATATTGGTAACGATAATTATTCAATTTGATAATAATCATTTGTTTGCTTACAGTTTAGATGGTCTCAAATATTGCTATTTCAACGTAATTGACCCTCATCCACCGCCTTCCAGCACCTTTAAGATAAGATAAACTTGGTTTGGTTTGGTTTCTTTGTTTAATGGCATATCAACCTTCATATGGTATTTAATGCCAAAGCCATTCTTCAAGAAAAATAATAGTGGGACCATTTAGTTAGGAATGATAAGGATAATCATACTTTTCCCAAGTGTATTTGTCCGAAAGTGAACGCAATAGTGTGACTGAAGTTCGAACTCGCTTACTACAACTCTGCAGTCCATCGATTTAACCATTGCACCAGGAGGACACCCACAAAATAAAGATGGGTAATTGTTTACCACTAGAGCAATTAGTAGAATAGGTTCAGGACTAAAGGTGCAATGGCTTAACGTGACCAGCCGATTGATTGGATCGGGCCTACCCGACCGCCCGTCTTGCCCAATAAGGACCAAAATGTAGCGTTGCAAGTCACCTGACAACGGTTGCCGTGTCAAGGACTTCTCAGCCACTAGGATCCCGCCCTGAAGCATTATGGGTCACAACCGATGGGTAGCTGTTGGCCTCATAGTAAGGAGTGTTACTCACATAAAGAAGTGCAGTTGGCATATTCTACAGCCAAACCCAACAGGGTGGAAAGAGAGACAGAGACAGAGACAGAGATAAGTAATATATGTTATAGTCAAGTAGAACATTAAACATTTTCAGATAATATCAAAGAAGAAGGAAAATACATGCTGTAGTAACTAATAGAGTTCTGCATCCTCTTTTGATATATATATATATATATATATATATATAACGATGAGACAAATAGATATATAAGACTGAAAAAATAGATATGTTGGATATTGACTTGAAGATCTCTTTGACATGTCGATGCAGCTTCGAAAGTTGAACACTTAGAACAAAAAAAACAAAAAAACTGGAAATGCACCTGGTAGCCAAAGTAAACAAGACGGGGGTGTTCCTTAGAGGAAATACCGCGTAAATTGCGTGGGTATCATACTAGAAGGAAGTCGAACACTGGGAACAAAACTAACAGGAAATACTTTGGTTCCAAAAGTAAACAGGACGTGGAAATGCAGCGTAAATTGCGTGAGTGGCATGCTAGAAGGAAGCGTGATCACATGCATTGTGTGGGTGGCATACTAGTCGGAGGCGTGTCCACGTGAAACGTGTAAGTAGCATGTTACTCCGAAAATTTCCGTGAGAGTCCGGAATATTATATAACCAGATAGATTTTTGAAAAAAAATTTAAAGGGTAAAAAATCAAATCTTTTTTGTCCAAGGATATTAAAAATAAATTTTTTAGCCAATTAGAATCATACATAAATCATCAACCTTTTTAAAAATCTAATTTCGTAGTGACCCAAATCGAATAAATAAGCTAAGAAATAAATATTTCTTCAGTAAGTATGGCATTGTTTATACTTACTCAACAGCAAGAATGGAATTTACTCCATTATCTACTGGCTTATTTTTTATGAGTGAAAATTTAGCATTCTTTTCTTTCTTGAATGTATTCTATTTCAACTTCGTTTAATTTTTTTTTTATTTGAATGAGTACGTTAATGTTAACAGGCCTATTACTACAACATCAGTAAAAAATATCTCGCTTGCTGATTGTCTCATTTAGCGTACAGACACACATTACTGTGAAAACGTTGTCTCCCACTACATAGTTACATACTCATACATAGATCTTTTACACTCACAATATATGTCCCTTTATTTTACACAAACAATTACTGCTTTGCTTCTTTCACAAAATCTTAACATCATCAATTCAAAAATATCTACGCCAAGACTGATATTATCTTTTTTACAAGAAAAGATTTTGTAACTTCTGTTTTGCAGCAAACTTTTCGCTCTTTGATGTGTTATTCAATTCTTTCACCTCTTTTCCCGCCACACACACACACACACACACACACATATATATATATATATATATATACAAAGGTGGGTGAATATAAACGTCGTGTGAAAGGTTAGGTATATTTTCACCTGAAATTTAAAATTGAATATATTTAATCTATGAAATTAAGGAAGTATTTTCCTTTCTGTTTTATTAACTCATTTTACAGTTTTCACTATTAAGAAAGTCGTACTGTTTCAGTCATATGGTAGACACCCCCGGGCACTTCTAGTATTGCCGGTGACTTGGCCTAGTCCTGGCTGGAATTTGAGTTTTGAATATTACTTCGTGTCAAAATGACGATAGACGTGGCTTGCCTCTTCAATGGACTCAATACATCAATGCCAAAATGAGACTCAAAATGGATGTGAAGGAAGTAATTTGAAAATGTTTATTTTCTATATTCAAGGAGACAGATTAAGTCTGATGTTTGACAAGTGACAGTTCAAATAGCCAAATCTGCCTGACTCGACCAATTGAATGAAAGATTAAGAAAGCAGAAGGACAGTGAAGTGCAGACATTTGCATACAATAGCTATGATACAGCATACTACATTTATCAAAGTATGGGAACCACGTGTGAAATAATCATCAAAGAGCTGGGGTGGCAGACCATTGTGATTGAGTTCGATTTTCGCTAGGTGCGCCAAACTTCTGGCCTGGAATCAAACTAAGCTCAGCAAATGACCACATAAGCAACAGAAATAAAAGATTTTTGATGGGTGCAGAAGTATATATGGAGGTCCCAAATGGTTATCGTCGTAGGAAGTGGGCAAGGCGACCTGAGTTCAAATCCTGAATGAGGATGTTTGTATTTTATATAGCTCTAATACTCTTGAGAAATATATGAATCCAACTATTCTCCCTCCAGCTATGTGTGAATAGTAGGGCAAACTGGGTTCTTTAATCTTGGTATGGCAACTGGTCCAGGAGAAGGAAAACTCTATATTCAAACTGATCAAACTCCATTTAAAACTGATCTTGTATCATACCCTGCTTGGGGGGAGGGGTTGGGTAAATACATATAACTAGCATAATACCCGTTAAAATGACGGATTATCTAAGTATGGAATGGCACTTCTGCCCACGATCAGAGTATAGTATCTATATATTCTGTTTAGGAACAAAATAAACCTCCCTCGATCATATATATATATATATATATATATATGGAGGAAACAAGGAAGAACATATATTTCATTCTAGGTTAATGCCAAATCCATTTTTATACATATAAACAGTCCTATTTCAATCAATTCAGTTTAATATAATTACACAGTTTAGTTCTATTTGACCCATAGAGAGGAACCTATCTGGTGCTACCACTCTAGGCCAGAGTGGACATGGGAGCGATGGCGATGAAGGGGTACTTCACATTCCCCAAAGCTCCAGCATTATCTCAACTTCACCATCAGATTGTTTAGTGTCATATCAGGACACTCGTTGAAAGAGTCTCTCCCTCTGCAGAGATGCAGTCGGTGTATTCTGCAGCCCCAGCTGACTGGGCCAAAGAGAAGTAGATTCAGAAAGGAAAAAAGGTATACACTCAATAACAATTACTACTGATTGATTTTCTACCCGTTTAGGGTCATTTAATGCCCAGAGGTGAAGGAATCGTGTTCATTGTATGTTCATATATATATATTTTTGTTGTTTCTTAAAAAAGATTTTTAATGTACACAGTCCTATTGAATACAAATAATTTTTAAACAGATTTGACCCATAGAAAGAACCCTAACAGGTACTTCCCAGATCTCCCAAACTGGAGTCTTATCATCAGATGAAATTTAGTGTCATACCCAGGACACCCCTTTGGAGGCGGTATTACCCTTCTGCAGGAGTATATAGTCAGCGTATTCTGATCCCTGCTGGTAGGGTTACCATATACTACTGATAAAATGTATGGAGCGGCACTTCTGCCTATGGTTAGAGTGTAGTATCTGTTTATTTTGCCTGGGAACAAAATGTCAGTACCACTGATAAATTCATTGAGAAATATCTTTACAGAAATGCAGTTCTCCCAGGAAAATGGCTTTGGCATTAAATAACCCAGTAAAGTTGATATGCCATTAAACCAAAGTAACCTAACCTAACCGGTTTAGAGATTTTTTGTGACAAACTAATAAGCTGAGGGAAGCTAAGCGCAACTCTTTTTTATTACGAACAAGTGGTATACTATTTAGTTTATGAACAAGTAGTGGCAAAATAGTCGCACGACTGATTTATAATTAGTTTGTTACATAATCCACAGTTTTAAATTGAGTTTGCATGCTCATCATTCATCTCCCTGTGACCAATTTTAAAATATGTTCATATTTATATTTTTTGTTGTTTCTTAAAAGATTTTTTATGTACACAGTCCTATTGAACAGAAATATGCTGGTCATTAATCTGTTTTTTAAAAAAGGCTCTTATTTAGTTCAGTCAAAAAATAAAAATTATTGTTTAGTTTCCTTTTTAAAAGTTGTTTTTCTATGTTCGTGATTATTTCAACCAGGAAGTAATGATTTATCAAACGAGAAGATAATCTGATTGGTCCGCAGTGAAGTGTACAGTGAATACAGTTCAACGTATTTTCAAATTTTTTCTGATGACAGAAAAAAAAAAAAAGGATAGTGTGCTCCCAGTAACAATTATCTTCGTAGAAAATGGAAGCGGAGAATCAAGTTCAAATCCTAGACGAGTGTGTTTGCATTTCCCTTCACGCTAATGCCCGTCGGAAAAGCATGAATCCATCTGTTCTTCCCCCAGCTATGGGTAAATTGTAAGATAGACTGGGTTCTTTGGCCTTCTGAAGGCAATCAAGGAAAACCCTGAATTCAACCCAGTCTTACTCTGCTGAAAAATTGACCTTGTATCATATCCTGATCATGTGGGATTTGAACCATAGAAAGGACCCTAACAGGTACTTCCCAGATCTCCCAAACTGGAGTCTTATCATCAGATGAAATTTAGTGTCATACCCAGGACACCCCTTTGGAGGCGGTATTACCCTTTTGCAGGAGTATATAGTCAGCGTATTCTGATCCCTGCTGGTAGGGTTACCATATACTACTGATAAAATGTATGGAGCGTCACTTCTGCCTATGGTAAGAGTGTAGTATCTGTTTATTACACAGAAAAATTTAACTATTTATGCAATCTATTAACCGACCCATTAGCACTATGGTTAAAGTGTTTGTCAATTTTCCAGGATACCGGGGTTCCATCCCTAGTCGAATCATACCAAAGGCCCAAAATGGTACTTGATGCCACTCAGTATTATAAGGTACGGGTCAAGGGTAGGTAGAGCAATTCAGAGAAATGAATAGTGCCCTCCTCTTTACCTTGGTGTAGTAGCTATTGAAAAGGGAGTCTTCGAGTCGCCTTCGATTACGATTGACCTACCTACTTACATATTTATGTAATCTATTTATTTCCTTTTATTCCATTGCCCAGTCGGCTGGGGCTGTAGACTACACCGACTGCTTCTCTGCAGTGTCCTGGATATGACACTAAACAATCTGATGGTGAGGTTCCAGCAATGCTGGAGCTTTGGGCAATGCGGAGTACCCCTTCATTGCCATTGCTCCCAGGTTCACTCTGGCCCGGAGTGGTAGTACCTGATAAGGGTCCTATCTATGGGTTAAATAGAACTAAACCGTGCTTCTTTCACTATACTGATTTTTGCATTTAAGCTGCGTATTTATGCTAAACTGAATTGTTTAAAATAGAACTGTTTTGACATTGGAACTGCGTACTAGTGCTGAACTGAATTGCTCGAAATAGAACTGCTTTTGTCGTCTAAACTGTGTACTTATGCTGAACTGAATTATCTGAAATAAAACTGTTTGACATTTAACTCTGTGTATTGCCCAGTCAGCTGGGGCTGTAGAATACACTGACTGCACCTCTGCAGAGGGGTAAGACCCCCCCTAACGAGTGTCCTGGATATGACACTAAACAATCTGATGGTGAGGTTCCAGCAGTGCTGGAGCTTTGGGGAATGCGGAGTACCCCTTCATTGCCATTGCTCCCAGGTCCACTCTGGCCCGGAGTGGTAGCACCTGATAAGGGCCCTATCTATGGGTTAAATAGAACTAACAGCATACTTATGCTAAAATGAATTGTTTGAGTAAAACTGAATAGTTTGAAATAGAAATGATTTTTACAATTAAACCGTACTTACATTTAAACTACGTGCTTATGCTTAACTGAATTATTTGAAATAGAACTGCTTTTCGACATTAAAACTGGATTTACACTTAACCGAATTGTTACATACAACTGCTTGAATAGTTAGAAATGGAAATGTTTTTGACCATTAAACTGTGTACTTATGCTAAACTGAATTGTTTTAAATAGAATAGATTATTTACATAAAAATGGGTTTGGCGTTAAATAACCTACAAAGGTTGATATGCCATAAAACCCAACAAACCAACAAACCAACCTTTTATTCCAGAATGTTCAATCTTGAGTGTCAGCAATTTTTGATAGGATTAATATCGTCACCCACTTTGTAAGAGGAAATCTCAGTGGTGTAATGGTTAATGTACTGGAGTGCGGAATCGTAGTAAACGAGTTCGAACTCCATTCGCACTATTACTTTCACTTTTGGACAAAAAACCTTTGGGAAAGGTATAAAGTTGATTACCTTAGTCGAGGGTGCCGAAGGCTTCTTTTTCATTAGCTTCTATACCGAGGTGTAGGGAGGGGCGCTACTCCATTCCCAGGATTGATCCACTTTACCCTTGATCCTCACCTTATAGTGCTGAGTGCTTAGCAAGGCGGTATCAAGTACCATTTTTTGAGTCTTTGGTATGACGACCCGGGATTGACCCTCGGTCTCCTGGACTATTGGTGAACCCTATTGGCCCGGTTTTGAGTTAAATTGTACCACTCATGTCCAACAAGAATGGCTTTGGCGTTAAATAACCCACGAAGGTTGATATGGCATTAAGCAAATAAACTTTTTAGTCATCATTCATCATCAACGAATTATCAACTAAAAAGATCCACAAATAAATAGTAGCAATATTAAAGTGGATAACTGAATGAAAACTTGGTCAGTTGATTAGTATTGTGCCTTGTCATCTCTTGTAGGATCATTTTAATACAGTAATTATTCGTGTATAACAAGCACACGTCTTTAAATTTAAGCTATGAAATTCTGAAAAAATAAACAAAAAATATACGTATTTTGTATAAAATAAGCAGGGTGTAACGCTTAAATCACGAGACTAAGTGAGTTCGAACTCCAGTCGCGTTATTACGTTCACTTTTGGACAAATACTCTTGAACCCTCTTGTTCCCCAAGCTATGGGTTAAATAGTACCATTATTGTTCTTCTAGAAGGATGGATTTGGCATTAAATAACCCAAGAAGGTTGATATGCCGTTAAACATAGAAACCAAACCTATAATAAGCACTAGTATTTTAGAATTTGTAGCAGCTAAATTTTACATTAGTTCAACTTAAGGAAAGGAGTAGCGCCCTTCCCTACACCTCAGTGTAGTAGCTATTGAAAAGGGAGCCTTCTGGTCGCCCTCGACTACAGTCGCCAACTTTACTTTATTTTATTAAAAAAAGCTATTGAGTTTATTTATGTTTTGACATCAAATATCTACGTAGTATTTAGAGCAATCTCTTATGAGTTCATCTCTGCTTCTCCAGCAATGTCCTGCATGTCTGGTTCGCCTAACTTGAATAGTTTTCGTGATAGGGGGCAGGTGGCCGTACAGTTGGTGTCTTGTTGGGTGTTGCTGCCAGGACTTGTTGAGGATTGCACGCAGCATTCTTGTGTAATTGCCATCTAGTTTCTTCTCGAGCCGTTTTGTTAGCGTCCATGTAGTGCATCCATATAGCAGTATCGATGTGACCGCTGCCTGGAAGAAACTGCGTTTCATTTTATCGGTTAGGTCTGATTTCCATATAGTCGATAGACTCTTATGGATCCCTACACACGGCCGCGCAAAAGCAGGACGACCAGCACGAACGTACATTCAGCAGCTGTGTGAGGATACAGGATGTTGTCCTGAAGACCTGCCTAGGGCGATGAACGATAGGGAGGAGTGGCGAGAGAGGGTCAGGGATATCCGTGCTGCCAGCACGATATGATGATGATGATTTAGAGCAAAGACACGAAGAGTTTCATACAAAATTGTTGCAAAAATAAACTCACATTAGGAGAAATAAAATTATAAACAAACACATTCCAGTGGCTATTTCTCTGTTGTGGCATAAAAAAATAAATATTTGCTACGCATTAGTTAGATCATAAATATAACTTACATTTGGTCATTCCGCCCTGAATACATGACCAGATAAAAAGTTAATGTTTAGTTCTTGTAGATAATACGCACCCCTAAGTTTTAGGCTTAAAATGTGGGGGGAAAATGTATGTTATACAAGAATAATTTGTTTCATTTGTAAATGTTTGATTCTAACTATGACTATATTTTTAAGGAGGCGCTCATTGTGTAACGGCTATCGGTGTAGGAAATGGACTTTATAACCTGAGTTTAAATTCTGGACATGGCTGTTTGTATTTCACATAGAGTTCATACTGTTAAAAAAGGTATGAATCCAGCTATTCTCTTTCCAGCTATGGGTAAATAGTAGGACAGTCTGGGTTCTTTAACATTGATATGGTAACCAGTCTGGGAGAAGGAAAACGAATTTAAATACATTAAATTCCGCTAAAAAAATGACCTTGTGTCGCATTCTGCTTGTGCGGAAAGGTTCGGTAAATACATCAAAATTTCAAGTGTAGTTTTTAAAACTTTTATTGTCTATAATTATTTGTTTGCACATAGTTATGTGTTCAAGTATTTCTATCTAATACCAATAATTTGCAAGCAATTATATTATTTCAAATAACTAATAATAATTATCATCAGTAAACAATTATAGCTTCAAGTAACTACAGAGACAAAAATTTACACGTGTTAAAAGGTTTCAAGTATTCCTATCCTAAGTAAATAATTTTCAAACAAATTTATTTCACACATAGATGGAAGATATGTTGGATCATCTGCTTAGTTTGCGTCTATTACAGATTCTGCAGGATATTGTCTTCTTGTCTTTCTTTTTTTAGCTTAAAGCCATTTTCTTTTATTAGATCTATCGATATTCAAAGTACGTAGTCTAGGCAGATAATGAACAAATATGGTGCTCATGTATCTCATTGCAAAACTCCATCGACAATGTCGAAGAAGTCAGTGTGTCCATCAGGTGACTATTACTTTCGTGTTTTTATAAATCATTATAGCGGCAACAGTTTCTTTGGGAAGACCATATGCTAGAAGTATTTGTTCCATCTTCCCTCAGTGTATAAAATCAAATGCCTTAGAGAAATCTACAAACAAGAGTGTTGCTTCGAGATGTTTTGCACGAACTCCTTCGATGATACGTAGGATTGTCAAAATCTGTGATGTTGTGAATCTATTTCCCTGAAAACCTTTCTGATTTTTCCAAAGAATTTTCTCAATTTCAGGTTTGATACAGTTGAGAAACAGAACATTATATACTTTAGCAGTTATAGAAGTAAAAGTTATACCTCTGTAGTTCTAGGTGATTCTGAGGTCATCTTTTTCTTGTCCATCTCTCTATTGTAGTTTGTTCATAAACTGCGTTACAAAATCGAAGTAAGTCATAAAATTTCCTTGTCTTCCATACTGCTAGGGGTATTTCGACGAGGACTGAAGCTTTTCTGCTTTTAATTGGTACATATAATAATGATACACACACACACACAACTCTCTCTCTCTCTCTCTCTCTCTCTCTCTATCTATCTATCTATCTATCTATCTCAGAGATATACACACATACATAAAATCCCACAGATATGACATAGGCACAAACTCAAACACACATTCTCTTACTCCCACTCCTCCTCTCTCTTTCTTTCGCTCTCTCTCTCTCTCTCCATATATACATACTCTCTCTCTCTCTCTCTCTCTCTCACGCACACATACACGCACATACATAAACACACATACACACATACATACATCTATATATATGTATAATAAAAATTTTAGAAATATACATTTATCTTCGATTGTGAACATTTTATGCAAAAACCTTTTTAATTTCAAAAAGAAAAATGGAAAAAAATTAATTGTGAATAAAAGCACTCAAACTACAATCGAACCATAAGTTCCCATCTATTTTGTAGAGGTTTTTGTTCTGAACTTCACTTTTTATTTCCGCATGAAAAGCAAATCAATAGACCACAGTTAATTCAAACGACTTGACACAAACACGACTTCCTTTAAACTCTTTTAGACTTTTGATATTTTATATTTTCCTTTCACAAAGAAAGGCGTCAGGTATTTTGTTTCCCTGAAATTCTAAATATCAAGAATCAATTCTTTAAGCAAAATTTATAAACAAAAAAAAAAAAAAAACAGCAAAAGTTAACACTAAAATAGCAACTGAAACGCCCTTTCGTAAAAATATCTGCCCATTTTGATTATCTCGAGAAGTGCAAACTTAGTCTTGATACGATCGGGTAACAAATCAGAAGGGACGTTACTCCAAATGAGAAAAGAGATTATTAATCAAGTGGACGACGCTATCAAGTGATCTTATGTACTCTGTGAACGTTGCATTATCGCGCAAGTTTTTGGATTATTTTTTTTATTTTTCATTTTTTATCATAACCAAAATACCACATCACTCAAATGTATCTATCCCCTCACAGTCCAGATTTCGCTCTGTATGACATTAGATATTTCCCAAAGAAAACACCGCCACTGAAACGCCGTGTACAAAATTAAGGAGAAAATAGCACGGCAGCTGATGGTGATTCCGAAAGAAAACTTTGCAGACACAAAAAGTAGAAGTAAAGCTGGGATAAATGTATAAAGGCCGAAAGGGAGTACTTTGAACGCGCCATTTTTTTAAAAAGTTTGATTAGTTGGATATTCTCCGAGCAGACCTCAGATATTGTGTATGCAAATGTAATTCTTCAATTCAAACAACATCTTTCCATTATCTTTTTATACACAATGAGAACACAGAAAAATATGAAATATATATATATTGGATCGTTGTTATCAATTTTTCTACATATTGTCGGATTACAATCCTTTATTTACTCTTCATATATATTGTGACGGCAAATTAAAATAAAAAGATCCCCGGATGAGCAACCATTTAGAAGCGTAATGAGAACTGGTGCATGTAGATATTGTTATCACCAAACGGGGAATTTATTTTTCGCACGTGTGAAGACGGGGCGGTCTGGCACTTGATCCCTCGTAGAATAAGTCCTTGTTCAGAGTCCTTTCTCGGGCATTTAGGAACTGGCATATTATGTGGGGGTTAATTTAGGGCTAGACTGACCGCCGTTGGCAAGGGGTTTCCAAATTTCACACTACACACACACACACACCAAGGCCACTAGTTCTTCCTACCCCTAGAACAATGGAAGATATGGACCTCTAGGTTTAGATGTAATAATATTAATTATAGTAGTCGACAACTCTGGTTTCCCGTATAATGTTTTTAAAGGAATTCATAGGACAATTTAAGCGAGAATAACATAAGGCGGAAGAAGCTGAAAAGGAAACAAGCATGAAACAAACAATTTGATTGTAAACGACACAAATGAACAACTTCAACACGTGGGAACATTAAAATATATCAATCTTTTTACTACACACGCGGATACACATATTCAACGTGTCGGATATATTATTAGCGGACAATACATGATTCTAAATGTCTTTCTTCCTTTTTTCCTTTCCTTTAGTCTTTCTTTAAATTGAGAGAGAGAGAGAGAGAGATAGAGAGAGAGAGAGAAAAGGTATATATAATTGGGTATAGGGAGAAACAGTCTTAAAGTTTACTTATCTTTACGACGACTTTCCTTTGGAGAATATTTTCTTTTTTTTTACGGGTTGACGGAATTTATTTATGCATATCGCTCTGGCTTGAAGGCACTAAGTTCTTCTTGTCCAAGATTTCTTTCCGCTTTCTTCACCCGGAGTTCATCACGACCTCTGTTCCAAAACTGATTTTCTTCTTCCCTATTTCCGCTGACGGAAGAAGGGGGCTATTTCCGCTTTGGGATTCTAGCCAATCATTTGGCTTCTATCTTCTTCCTTCCCCTGTCAGGCGATTCGAGTGAGGTCACGGAGTACAGATAGCCTGACCCACATTTTTTTTCCTTCAACGGCCAGCCGAAGTTGACCTACATTCTTTATTTGTCTTTTAACGGTCAATCTTTGGCTAATTTAAACACGGGGGAATAGTAGTAATTCCTTACTTCTCTTCTCTCAGTGGGAGACCGCGTGACAATATATATATATATATATATATATATATATATTTCATCATACCCTCATCTGCCACCAAGCCACGGATGATAAGATAGTTTCGGTAGTTCAAGACGGTACTGCCACTCCTGGGGCTACCAAGCAGTTTTGCCATCAGACAGGGTATTTAAAAGAATTATATATATATATATATGCGCCAGATCAATTAAAAGCAGAGATTACATTGGACGTTCATCTTCATTTTTAGTGTGCAGTTTGTGATTTTTAAAAACGCGTTTACTTTCGGCCGTTGATGTCATTACGTAATATATATATATATATATATATCAATGATAGTTATATGGTTCGCTATATTCATAAATAATAATCATCATCATCATGTCGTGCTGGTAGCACGGATATCCCTGAACCTCTCTCGCCACTTTTCCCTATCGTTCATCGCCTCTGGCAGGTCTTCTGGACTACATCCCGTATCCTCACATAGTTGCTGAATGTATGTTCGTGCGGGTCGCCCTGCTTTTGCTCGATCATGTGAGGGGGTCCATAAGACTACACCACTTATGAGTTCGTCCCTGCTTCTCGAGCAGTGTCCTGCATGTCTGGTTCGTCTAACTTGAATAGTTTTCGTGATAGGAGGCAGGTGGCCGTACAGTTGGGGGTCTTGTGGGGTGTTGCCGCCAGAACTTGTTCAAGATTGCTCGCAGCATTCTTGTGTAATTGCCGTCTAGCTTCTTCTCCAGCCGTTTTGTTAGAGTCCATGTAGTACATCCATATAGCAGTATCGATGCGAGTGCTGCCTGGAAGAAACTGCGTTTCATTTTATCGGTTAGGTCTGATTTCCATATAATCGATAGCCTATTGATAGCTGTCCATGCCTTCGTTAACCTCGTGTCGACGTCCATTTCGGTTGATTCGACGCTGCTTCCTAGGTAAGTGAATTTGTTTACTAGTTTAAGAGGGGTTCCGTCTAGAGTGGAGATGTCACCCGTTTGATTATAGCACATATATTCCGTTTTGTGTGCATTGACATAGAGGCCTATGCCTGCGGCTGCTCGTTCCAAACTATGCAGTAGTGTTTCGGCTTGATCGGGTGTATTTGCCAGTATCGCTATGTCATCGGCGTAGTCGGCGTCGGTAATTGTTTTTGCGGGGTAACTTCTGCTTCTTTTCTTTGTCAGTTCGAAGCCGTTCTCTCTGATTTTGTCAATCGATGTTCTAAGTACGTAGTCTAGACAAATGATAAAGAGGTATGGAGCTAGCGTGTCCCCTTGTAGTACTCCTGCTACAATGTCGAAGTATTCTGTGTCTCCATCTGGTGATCGTACTTTTACTTTGGTGTTTCTATAGAGAATTGTTATTGCTGCTACGGTTTCTTTAGGTAGGCCGTATGCTAGTAGGATTTGTTCCATCTTTCCTCTGTGAATGGAATCGAAGGCCTTGGTAAAGTCGACAAATAGTAATGTCGCTTGTAGGTTTTTTGCCATTTATAAATAAAGAGACCTCAATATCGGTGATAGAGTAAATGTTGACGTCTTGGTCTGATGATCATGAAGGGGAAAAATTGGCTGTCACCAAGTGCTGTTGACTCTAGTTTGGTTTGGTTTCTTTGTTTAATGGCATATCAACTTTTTGGGTTATTTAGTGCCAAAGTTGTAGAAGAAATGCATTGATACTATTTAACCCATAACTAAGGGGGATTAGGTAACTTGTACCTTTCCCAAGGACATTGATCTGAAAGTGAACGTATTAGTGTGGAGTTCAAACTCATTTACGTCGAAGCTGCCGTCGGGCACGTTAGCCATTACGCGAAGGGAAGCCTCCTCGTTGAATCTGTGTCTACTCCAGTCAATTTGAGGGATGTATTTTTTAGTACATGAAACTAATAGTCTTGGGGGTAGCCACAGAGGCGGGAATAAACATGTATTTATTCTGAGTTTTATCTTGCTCTATTAGCCGTGACTGAGCACTTATATATATATATATATATATATATATATATTGTTAAACTCGGCTAGAATACTGGCAAGAGTA
Organism: Sepioteuthis lessoniana; assembly: GCA_963585895.1. NCBI lineage: Eukaryota > Metazoa > Mollusca > Cephalopoda > Myopsida > Loliginidae > Sepioteuthis > Sepioteuthis lessoniana. The sequence continues at coordinate 27,792,966 of OY757946.1, forward strand.
CGGGAGACTCAAATAGACTTGCTGGTACTCAAACTCCAGTGAAAAACCATCAGTTAACGCTCTATTAGTCGCTTTTGAGCACTGATATATATATATAATCAATTCTGTTATTATTATTTTTTAAAATAAATGTTCTGGTTCTTAATAATGATCTTAGATTCCTCATTCATACCTCAAAGACCGGGGCTTAGCCGTCTGGATATCAACCTTCTTTCAGTATTTTTTCCCTTATGTATATGAGATTGGATTAGACGTCGAAGGGTTCGCTCGTGAAATTCCTAAAAGGGTGTTGATTTTTCCTTATGCCTAGAGAATTCTCTGACTTCGTAACAATATACACATATGTAAGTAAAGTTGGCGACCGTAGTCGAGAGCGACTCGAAGGTTCCTTTTTCATTAGCTACTACACCCAGGTGTTGGAGGGGGTGCTACTCCTTTCCCTGGATTGCTCCACTTTACCCTTGATACATACTTTATGATGCTGTGGATTAAGCAAGGAGGTGTCAAGTACCATTTTTTGAGTCTTTGGTATAACTCGACGTGGGATTGAACCCAAGGTCTCCCGGGCCATTGGTGAACACTCTACTCACTATACAAATAGTTCGGTTTTATATGTAGTGTAATGTATTTTTTAGACGGAAAGTATGCATTCATTATTCAATAAAAATCATCCCGTACAAAATTTAATATATTTTTGTTTAATAAGGTTTAATGTTTTATTTCAATTCTATCATAAAATACTTTAGAGAGACTCAGTGAATTTTTACCTCTTGTAAAAGTACAAGAAACTTGTAGGCAGACATACGTCTTTGACAATCTGTACTTCTGATACAAAACATTCTTTCCACAATCAGACATGACACTTCCAGACGAAACCTGGGATGAATTGTGGTAAAGACTAAAGTTCGAAAAACGCAGAGCATCAACAATCGGCAGCAACTACATGTGTCGAAACCTGCTTATAGTCGAGAGATAAGGTTAATAGCTACTGAATACTGAACGCCAAGTCTCTTTCAATACTTTTTGCCAACAGTAAATTGTTAGAATTACTTTTTTTTATTTATTGTGGACTTTTTGTCCTCATCTTGGTAGTTTTTGTGTTGTTTTCTTCTTTCACAACGTTTCGGCCCAATTTCACCTCTGGCCTTCTTCAGGTGATTTTACTGCAACCTCGGATAGGAATGCTGAATCTTGTAACTGTATCCCCAGTAATTACTGCCTTCCATAGTTGTTGTCTATCGCACCACGTTTTTGACCAAGTAAACCTCTGGCCGGGGCCCGTGGCGCAGCGGATAGAGGTGTTGAGTCTCTACGGTTCCAGGTGAGCATTGTCAGAAGATAGCGGTTTCAAATCCTACCCAAGCCGGCCAGATGTTTACTTGGTCAAAAACGTGGTGCGATAGACAACAACTATGGAAGGCAGTAATTACTGGGGATACGGTTACAAGACTCATCGTTCCTATCCGAGGTCGCGGTAAAATCACCTGAAGAATGCCAGAGGTGAAATTTGGCCGAAACGTAGTGAAAGAAGAAAACAACACAAAAACTACCAAGATGAGGACAAAAAGTCCGCAATAAATAAAAAAATTAATTCTCAGATTAAGAAGCCTCATCTCAAAATGATTCCAATTAAAGATAAGTAAATTGTTAAAAATTTCAAAAATCTCTTTGAATTGAATTTATTACTTATAATTCTTGAATGATTACAATAACATGAATAATCGAATAATGCAACTCTATAGAGAAATCTTGTATCATTTCTTATTTCCGGGGAATCTTCTTTTACTTCAGTAATTGTTTTAACAGAAATTTATTACAAAACTTTTGTCTCGCCCAAGTATTCATAAGTATAAGTTAAGTCAATTATTCATTTTAAAAGTTTGAAATTATTCGTGGCGTAATGGTTAACGTGTTGGACTGCAATATCATAGTAAGTGAGTTCGAATTCCTCTTGCTCTATTATGTTCACTCTCTGATCTTTGAGAAAGGTATGAATCGTTTAACTCCTTAGGGGATAAATAATGCTGCTGCTATTCTTCTAAATGGCATTGGCTTTTAATAACCCACGAAGATTGATATGCCATTAGATAAAGAAACCAAACCTACAATTATTTATTTTTGTCTAAGATAAGATCATTAAAGTGATATTTTCTTACCCACTAACCAGCATTTTTTTCCGGACACTCCTCTAAGTGATAAGAAAGTAGAGATAGAGAAATGCGTACCGGTAGATAGATATCTTGATTAGACCCAACGAAATTTAAACACTCGGTCAGCGCTTCCTTTTTCAACGCTTCCTTTAACAAATATCAAAAGGCAAATATTATCTTGGTTGTAAAAAGGCTTGTCAGAACGTGTCAATTTTAGTAACAAAAATATGGGTAAATATTTGAATCACTTACAACGAGTGATTTGTAGCTTTCCTCCAATCATCTATTAAACATTATCTACTTCCCCGTTGTTCAAATATTTCCAAAAATGGCTACTTTAAATCACTTGAAACTTAGAAGAAATAGAATAGGCGTGTTATGGACAGAAAGGAACCAAGTTCAAACCCTGGAGGAAGTTGCATGCATTTAACTTCGCGTTAATACTCTTGCTATGAATAAATTCTTGGTTCCTTGGCTTATGGCATGTCAACCGATGGGGTTATTTAAGGCTAAAGCAATTCTTGTGGAAGAACAGCAGTGATACTATCTAACTCATAGACGGAAGAATAAGATGGTTCATATCCTTCCCAAGGGTATTAGTCCAGAAGTGAATATAAGGTTCATACCTTTCCCAAGGGTATTAGTCCAAAAGTGAATATAAGGTTCATACCTTTCCCAAGGGTATTAGTCCGGAAGTGAATATAAGGTTCATACCTTTCCCAAGGGTATTAGTCCAGAAGTGAACATAAAGTTCATACCTTTCCCAAGGGTATTAGTCCAGAAGTGAATATAAGGTTCATACCTTTCCCAAGGGTATTAGTCCGGAAGTGAACATAAGAGCGGGAGTAGAGATCGAACTCGGTTACTACGATGCCACACTCCAGCACTTTAGCTATTATGCCTCGTGGAATCCCCCAATAGATACTAGGATTAGTCAAAAGTATTCCAATATTTCGGTAACGTGGGGCACAACTCGGCAGTTCCGGATGTTTTTGCCGGAAAGGTGCAAATAATGAGCTCGCCTGATACTCTCCGATTGCTATTCTCTGGATTGGCTTCCATTGTTTGGAACACAAACTTGGAATCCCTGGTTTTCAGCCTACCTAAACTTGCTTGATCGTCGGTGTTCTTACAACCCGAGCGAAATTTCTTGAATCATTTGGTTACGGCATTTTCACCTCCCCCAGGACAAATACTTTTGGTTGCTTTCGCAATATAGTAAAAATATACGATGGCCATTAAATAAATAAGGTGAATATTATCTAAGGAATTATCAATAAGAAGCATTGTTTACTGTTGCACCATTTTCAAGGAAATCAATAAGATGGGTTTTTTCATGTTCTATTATAGAACATTGTCAGAATGACCTTCTTTAATGACCAGTGTCTGAAACTTTTTTTTACTGGAGTGTTAGTGTGTTTCCACTCGATGGACTATCTTTTCGGCCCAGGTTTGTTGTAGCAGGCCCATATTTAGCCAATCTGTAAATATTTTTGGCAAAACATACTTTTCTGTACACAGTACATATTCTTCTGTAAATTTCACATGGTTTGCACTTCATAACTACCAAACATTTTATAACAGATCTCTGTTCAAACCTTGGTGCACTTTATTATATTAGACACGATTTTAAATTTGCTGAAAACAAATATTTTTGCGATATCAAAATAATGTTTTTATAAAAACCGATTTCTAGTTTAACTATATGCAAACAAATGAACACTGGCTCGTTTAAGAAGTGTTACCCACAAACTATTCACTTAAAAATCATACAATATATGTATAAATAAGATGTGGTATCAAATAACCATCAAGAATTGATATGCTATTAAACCAAACCAATTCCAACCAATGCAGAGTTTATATATATGGAAAAATTCTGAAAAAAGGGCATTAAAAAAAATTCCATTTATCTATTGAATGTCCAACGTAGATAGATAAATAGATATGAAAAGACTAAGATAGATAGATAGATAGATAGATAGATAGATAGATAGATAGATTACACTTATTTTTTGTTTGCCCAGTCTGCTGGGGTTGTAGAATATTCCAATTGCTTTACTGTAGAGGGGTAAGACTCCACCAACGAGTGTCCTGGATATGACACTAAACAATCTGATGGTGAGGTTCCAGTAACGCTGGAGCTTTAGGAAATGTGGAGCACCCCTTCATTGCCTTCGCCCCCAGGTCTACTCTGGCCCGTATTAGTAGCACCTGATAGGGTCCTACCTAGGGGTCAAATAGAACTAAATTGCGTACTTATGTAAAATTGAATAGTTTGAAATGAACTGTTTTTGACATTGAAACTGTACTTAGGCTAAACTGAATTGTTAGAATTAGAACTGATTATTTATATAAAAATGGATTTGGCATTGAATAACATACAAAGGTTGATATGCCATAAAACCCAAACAACCAAACAACTTATTTATTGAATGACCATTGTAGATAGATAGATTCCATTTACCGAATTAATATCTATCTATCTAAGCAAGTGGATAGATAGCTATATTCCACTTGTTGTAGAGTTATGTTCAAAGATTTTAGATTTAACTTCACGTTAATAATTTTCCTATGAGTAAATGATATAACGGTCTTGGCTCTTTAACAATGATAAGGCAACCAATACAGAAAAAGGAAAACTCTGAAATCAACCCCAGCTGTATTTATTTACTCAACTTCTTCGCCACGGGGAACAGCTGGTTCGAATATAGAGTTTCCCTTCTAGATTTACCTGGGTTAAAGAACTTAGTCTGCCCTACTATTTGCCCATAGATGAGGGGTGAAAGGGATTAATACAAAGTGAAATGCAAACAGCTTCTTCAAGAAGTCGAACTCGGATTGTCATGTCCATTTCCAACGACGATAACCGTTACCCTATGTACTCCGCTTAAAAATTAAGAGAAGTTGGGTAAATATATACAGGTGTACATACAAAGCCTGTCGCAAGAAATATCCTGTTGTTTTGAACATCTTTTAAACTAATTGCATGATCTTGATGTAACGTAACGATCAGTCAAAAGAAACCTTACTGAAAGAAACTTATATATGGATTATCACAAGTAATTAATTCTATAATATTTTGGTTTGATTTGGTTTGGTTTGATGGCATATCATCCATTGTAGGGTATTTAATGCCAAATTCTCCTTATATATATATATATATATATATATATTAGATATATATGATTTATCGTTAACAATTCTATTAAGCATCAGTCATTTGTTTACACACAGTTGAATGATCAAATAGTTCGATTTCTAATTGTTCAATTTAGCCTAAGTCAACAAAATTAAATAGTTCCAAGTATTGCTATGTATCACGAACAATTCAATTAAAACATTAGTCATTTGTTTACACACAATAGAATAAATCAAACAGTTCTATTTCAAACAATTAAATTTACCATAAGTCATTTGTTTACACACCGTTTAAATATCAAATAGTTCTATTTGACCCATAGATAGGACCCTATCAGGTGCTACCACTCATTGCCAGAGTTGGCCTGGGAGAAATGGTTATGAACGGATACTCCGCATTTCCCAAAGCTCCAGCATTACTGGAGCCTTACCATCAAATTGTTTAATGTCACATCTCTACAGGGATGTGTGGGGATTGGAAAAGAAAAAGAAAATAAATAAATAGTATAAAATGAAATAAATTTAAAAAATGTTGTAGTTCTCGGAAGCCCTCTGACAGGAAGCAAGAACGGCGCATGCCGACAGAAAGGGCCTTCCGGACGCTGAAGAGAAATTCTACCACTTCAGCCTTCCCGGCTAGCACTTGAAGAACCCTCTTTAACTCGGCTGCTAGCAAGATTGCACACCTGTTTGCCAAGTCCCAGGGCTTCGCAGCAGGCTGTGTCTGCTGCTAGAAAGCCGCTTCTGCCGAACATATCTTACTGAAAAAAACTTACTGGACATAACCACCGACTTTTAACTACCCTCCCACCAAAAATAACTCCAATATATTTTAACACCTTGTCTAGGAAACGTGACTAAATCTACTGGTTTCAGGAAGAATTTTCTTCAACAACAGACTGGTCGTTAAATCCTGAAATAAAGTTTTGAGTTTAAAGGTATCTTCGTCTCTTTCCTACCTGCTGTAATTCTCCGGCATCCTTCCACAGACAAAGAAGACGGCAATAAGTTAATAGGGTACGAGGAAGAAAAAAGGAGTCAGATACTTAAACCCCAAATCAACGTCCGATGACCAATAACGACGACAACCTATGAAACGAAACAAATAACCAACAAATCTCCACAGCCCCATAGATGCAATCGGTGTATTCTACATCCCTAGATGACTAGGCTGAATTCAATAATGCATTGTCCTTGTGATTGGTAATTTATTTACCAAATATTAATTTTATTAAATAATGCTTTATTTGAATAAATAAAGTTTTCTATTTCACGAAAAACATAAACGCTTTATCATTAGAAAAAAGTAACAAGGTGAGATTTTAATTCTCTCTCTCTCTCTCTCTCTCTCTCTCTCTCTCTCTCTCTCTCTCTGTCTATGTATATATATATATATTAGGGTTGGTTGATTTTTCACTTTTCTTAAAATATTAAAAAATCTCACTTACCGAAAGTTGTGTATGGACCTATTAAGTATGCATACAAAAAATTAGATCAAATAGTTCAACGGTTTTTTGAGCGTTTGTTATCAAAGATCGTAGACAAAAATATACTGATAATTCGTCGTTTTTGCAAGATTTGGCTTGAATATTAGTGTGAAAACCAAATAATGTTAGTATTTAAATCAGGGAATGTCCTTTTATTTTATAAAAATGATATTAATTAAAGAAATGATGACTAATCATCAAATTGAAAATCTGCCCCCCCATTTTCAGTATCTGCTTCTATAAACTGCCTTTTATCGTTATGAATTAAGCAGTAATATTTGAATACCTTAAAAACTGATTTTTTTTCTGTTACAAGTGAAAATATAGCAAATAAAAAATAAGGAAAAAGAAACACTATTTTAATAGAGCTTAATATATAGAGTCAAATTGCTCCATATAAGAACCCTTAGACAAAAATGCTGTTCACAAATTCTGACTCAAAACTATTATGTGTTGATGTCATTCAAAACCATATTCAGTTTGTGAAGCTTCCGTTGTTAACCTGACTGCTCGTTCCATTGCCTGAGAATGTGAGGGCAAGTCTGGCAAGTCAAGCTTGGTTCCATTTAACAATGATTCTCGAAGTTTAGATTCAGAAAAATATTCTGTCAAAAATGCCACATAATGTTAAATCTATTACTTGTCCAATGTGTGGCATTAAAATTAATAGTTGGTATTCTTTTTAACCTTTTCCTGGTTGACTCCCTACTCCTGAAATAATATAAAAATTAATTAATTGAATTATTAAAAAATTCCAATCTTTACTGCTTTAATAATTATGGTGAAATTAGATCAAATCTTTTAAAATGAATCTATAAATTGGAATAATTGAGTCAGTGATATATGAATAAATATTTACTTACCTAATGGCCAAAATTCTTTTAAAAGCTTCTTCTCTTACTTCAACTTCCTCAGATTTGACCCTGGAATATAGAAGGTTTTCTGGCAGTAAACAAAATGTATTACCTTGTATATTTCTTAATGCTATCTGTTGGATTCCATGAGGCTGCTCCTTAATCCTGAAGATCATATTAAAAATGTGCAGTTGCTGATTGTGGAATTTATTATTTCTTTTAATTTCAAACCAACAAGTGGCATACACATTTACGATAAAATTTATTAAACTGCGGAGTTTTGTTGTGAGCCTTTGTGGGTATGCACCACGAGTCCATAAACACATGGTCCTGATGGCCAAAGTTAGCCATCTTGCCTGGTTTAAAGGACCAATTTTCCAGGAGGCATATATAGAGTCAACCTAACCTCTAGAAATACCTACAGCTTATTCATACAGGAGTCTCTGGTAACAACTGAGATCATGTATTTCATCAATTTTCAAAATTGAATCCAGAGGTCTGCTTATAGTGGAAAATGATATTTGGGGTAAATCATGGCAACCCTTTGAGCATAATTTCCCCAGAGGACCACTGAATACTGTAGGGCCTTTTGCGCAACCATGTATATTTTTTAAAAGGGCTCTGAAAGGTAGTTCATTATGGTGCAAAGAGGAACCAATTGGGTGAAGATTTAAAATGTTTTTTTTTTCTAAAATTGCAACCATTCCACCTTCGCAGCCTGTGTTGGCATTAATGTTGTCAACAAGAATAGCATTGATAGTGTTTTCACTGTTGTATTCATGCAAAACATCCACCACTTGCTCTGCATGAACAGCACCTGTTGCACCAATATTAGGAAGAACTCTGTGTCAGATATTTACTTTCATATGGTGTTTCCTTTGTAAAAGTTAAATGGCGTTCTAGTCCCTTAGTTTTTTTCATAGCTTTCTGTCCATTTTCCTCCACATTTTCCTTATACAGCAATGTGTCCTTGTCCATTCTCCCATTAACTGCAATACATATAAGATTTTCCATATTTTGATCATGTTTTTGTTGGGCAGTTGTTTCCACTTTAGTCTTAGCTCTGTCAACTTTACATTTATCAATAATAATATCGTTTATATTAATATTGGGTATAAGAAGGCACATAGCCTTCAAATTCAAGAGCAATGCATTGGCAAGGCTGGCTCCAAGATTAGAAGATACATATCTCCCCTGATTAACTCGAGAGCATATCTTGGAAATTTGATAAGGCTATAAGGTCCTTTTCGATAACTCTTTGGCTGCAAATATTCTTCTTCTGGTTCTTCACTTGGAGAAGATGAGTAGGATGGGGAAGAAACATTACCCTGGAGATTTGATGTTTCTTCTTCTTCTTCTTCTTCTTCTTCTTCTTCTTCTTCTTCTTCTTCTTCTTCTTCTTCTTCTGTTATTTCATATCATTGCCTTACGCAGTCATGTGAGATTTTTTGAAATATGAACGCTGGTTTATTGACTGAACGGTCGTATACTCTTCTTTTTTATGTATGATTTCTTCCCTTGTTTTTGTATTTCATTAAACATCCACGATGATCTAACAATACTCGATATCTTCTTTTCTAAAGTCCTGATGATGGGTTATTAGAACCGAAACGTTATAGCGTTGACTTTCTTTCACAATAAATTCTTCTCTTTGGATAACTTTGTTTTTCCACTTTTCTCCATCAGTCTGGCGAAGTAATATAACGGTTGCCACTTGCACTATGCAAAGTTCTTCTAACGAATTGAGCACTATGACATCCGATAGTGCAAAATGTAAACAAAACGAAATTTGACACATATGCGTTAATTTCCGAGCTGACGTGGAGTCACAGGCTTGGTCTAGGGGTAAGACACCCCTGCTTGGAATGTCTCGCGTGTTTAGCCACACTGAAAAGTTGTGATACAACGAAATAGTCTGTCTGTGGATGTGTTGTATAGTCACATATGCAGATTCACATCTACATACATGCACATATATATGTAGCATAATTCACAGCGACACAACGATAAAGACGCAAGAAGGAAGACGCAGGAAGACTTCTTTAACAATATTTTACCTCTCCCTTTATTTGTAAGGTTTGAAAGGGTTGTTCAAGGTTTGCATGTGAGAGGGTGCTGGAGACTGAACATAAACTTCATATTTTGACCCCACTGTTATGACCGTCACGTTGTGTCTTTATTGTTCTCCTGATGTTGGGGTCTACTCCATCGGGGCTTTCCGAGGGCCCCCTCGGTCTGGTGTGGCCTTCCCTACCACATCTGGTCTCTACTGTCTGGAAGTCTGCTGGCAACTGCCCTGGGACCCAAACTCAACTGAGTTGAATAATAACTCAACGCCCACATGATCGCCTACTGGATCTTTGAATCGGATGTTTAATCGTCATCAAGCGGAAATAACTGTCATGCAGTTCAGAGGTTACTCTCTTCCGGTGCATGACTGTAGTGGCACAATGAGATCTTCACCTTGTCCCATATCATAAGCCTTAATCCGCCCACGCGATCTCTTTCTATTACTGGCCATTGGAATGTGTCACTTCCTTCTGGTGTATCACCTTGGAATAGTATTTTTGGGCCGGGGCGAAGGTCAAAATATAACAGATGTCAACATATATATATGTGTGTGTGTGTATGTGTGTGAGAGAGAGAGTTTAACCAATTCGTTAACACCAGTTGGATGTAATACAAGCTATACCCGTGCAAATTATTTTTTATTAAGAATAGTTTCTTGAAGTTATATTTCTTTACGAAAAAAATTTGTTATTATTATAACATGAAGACATTGTGGGGGAATCGTATTTCCTGAGGTTCCACGAAAAGTAAAACTTCGGGTGTTGGTTCCACAATAATGTAACAATTTGTACAAACAACATACACAAGAGAAATTTGACAAAAACCAGAACATTAAAAAACAATTTTATATTTCATATCAACTCGACAATGGCGAGGGTTATACAAAAGGTGTTCATATGTGTGTATTTAAAATACGAATACTGTCAGTCAAATTGACTGTGTGTATATGTGTAAGTATGTCCGAACTAAAAAGAGAAGATAGGCTTGTACTTACATACATGTGTATGTGTGTGTATATGCGTGTGTCCAGATATGTATGAATCTCTCGGCCTACTCTCCTAACCGTCGTCTATATTAGCCGGTCATCTGGCGTCAATCTATTGTGCCTATGTGTCTGTCTGCTGATCTGTCGGTCTCTGCTTTCAACAAAAAAACTTCGCTATTTATACTTTTGGGTAAAATATAAGAGGATCAAAGTAAAATATTCAAAGTTTATTAGTGGTTAAATAATGTTCAAATGCACAGACGTCGGCGAAAAAACAACCTTTGACCTGTCTTACGCAATCAGATTCACAGAAATTACTTATTTATTTTGGAATCTAACCATTTTTGTTTCTGTGACAAATTCTTCTACAAGTTAGTTTTTGATCCGCTTTTTCTAGAATATTCTATTCTATGTGTCCTTCCCTGATTAGTTTTAAGATATAAGAGTATAAATTCTATGTAAATGAGATTTTAGTCCTTTTTTTCTGGAATATTCCTATCTACGATTTCTTAGTTAATTTATCTAAAATTAAAGAAATGTGTATCTTATAGCATATAATTGCATGCAAATTATTGATGTTTGATAGGAATGATTAAAACCATGTAACTGCGCAAGTTATTCTTTTATTAAGAAATGTTAATTAAAGTTATAATTGTTTACAAATAATCATTAATTACTTGAAAACATGCAAATGCTTCAAAAAAAGGAAAGAAAAGAATCCAACAAAGGTTGACATACCGTAAAGCCAATAAACCAACCAAACAATATTGAGAAAATAGCAACAACAAAAATAAATAAATGAAATAAAATAAAAATATCAAGTTGCACATATACAATTTTAAAAAAAAATTATTTTTTGAATTTCAAGTGTTGAAATTAAAGAAATCAATCTTGATAATATTTCAGATTTTGGATCCATTTAAAATGCTGAAATAATTTTGAATATTTTATCGAAAACTAATGCTTTGGCTAATGAAATTTGCATACAAATTTGTCTCAGGATTATGGGAAAAGTATTCCAACTCTTCTTTAATAAGCAGGATGTGATACAAGATCAATTATTCAGTGGAGTTGGGCTGGTTTGAATTCAGAGTTTTCCTTCTCCTAGACTGGTTTCAAAACCAAGGCTGAATATTTCTGTCTGACTTACTATTTCACCCATAGCTGGGGAGAGAATAGTTGGATTCATATCTTTCTTTCTCTTCGACTTTCTCTTCGACTGGTTGCCTAACCAAGGCAAAAGAACCCAATCTACCCTACTATTTACTACCCAACTGGAGTGGGAGGAAACAGATTGGATCATACCTTTTCCAAGTTTTCCCCTTTGATCAAAAGTAGACCTCTTAGATCGCGTGTGTTTAAAAATATATGATTTAATGGATTCTAAAAAAGGTTATCCCAAGTCAATCCCTGGTGATCATACAATAGAGTCTTTTATTGCAATAAAGTTAGAAGTAAAGTTGGCAACCGTAGTCGAGGGTAACCCGAAGGCTCCCTTTTCAATAGCTACTACACCGAGGTATAGGGGAGGGCACTACTCTTTTTGCTGGATTGCTCCACGTTACCTTTAATCCTTACCTTATAATGCTGAATGTTAAGCAAGGCGGCATCAAGTACCATTTTTGAGTCTTTGGTATGACTCGACCTCGGATTGAACTTTGGTCTCCCGGACCATTGGCGAACACTCTACTCATTAGGCCAATTATTGTTATATGATGACGTAAATCATAACTAATCTACAAATAATGATGTATTTTTTTTAGAAAAGGGCTTGTTTGTGATATCTAATTTGAAACTACGATTGCTAATTAGCAACTGTAAATACTACAAATCCTTTATCTTTTATGAATCAGAAAGCAGAAAATATTTACTAGGTTAAAGTGATATCATATAGTAAAAATAATTTCCAATGTACTCCAATAGCAAAATAATAGTGCATTGTATTTCTACTGCAAAATCATTGCCAAATGCATTCATTGGCGACAATCATTGGTCAATGTATTCTTAGAATTCTAATCATTGGTCCATGCATTCCTATCGTAAAAACTATTGGCCAATGTATTCGTAAGATGAAATTCATTGGTCAATGTATTCCTAGAATTCAAATCATTGGCCAATGGGTTCCTCTACTAAAGATCATTGGTCAATGCATTTCTATCGTAAAGACTTGACCAATGCATTCATGTTGCCAAAATCAAAGGTCGATGTATTTCTAGAGTTAAATCGTTGGCGAAGGGTTCCTATAGTAAAATTCATTGACCAATGCATTCTTGTTGTAAAAATTATAGGCCCATGCATTCTTATCGTAAAAACTATTGGCCAATATATTCGTAAAAAAAATTCATAGGCCAATTTATTCCTATGGTAAAATCATTTTTCTATTTGATCCTCTAGTAAAACCATTGTCCTTCGTATTCTTATATGAAAATCATTGGCCTATATATTCATGAAGTAAAATTCATTAGCCAATCCATTCCTATAGTAAAATTCATTGGCCAATGTATTCGCATAACAAAATCATTGGCTACTATATTCCTCCAGGAAAATTCATTAATCAATGTATTTCTATATAAGATAATTTACAATGCATTCCTGTAGTAAAAATCATTGGCCAATGTATTTTTGTAATAACGTATTCTTATAGTAAAAATCATTGGCTAGTGTATTCATACAGAAAAACTCATTGGCCAATGTATCCCTATAGTAAAATCAGTACTATAAAAATTTATTTCTGACAAAGAAACAAACCGGCCACGTGTAGCGCTTAATTTTGGCCCGAATGGAAAAGGCAGAAGTAATCCCAGACAATACGGCACCAAAAATCTACCTCCCACTATTTGTCGAAAACTACTAGGGCCCTCAGTGCGAACTTGGGTACCATACTGTGGAAAAATTTAGCTAGCAGGCTGGTTTGTCCCTCGCTTCTTGGAAAGCCGATAAGTATTCTAACAAGCAAGAAGCTTCCCAAGAAATAAAACTAAAATCAAACAAAAGTCGACGACCAAAATTCTACGTTAAACAAAGGATGAAAATTCAACCCGAGGATTCTGCTGAAAAGACAACTTTACAGAAACTCAATTGAAATTAAATGAAAACTAAAAAGACTCAATTAAAACCAACTCAAAGATATAATTCAACCGTGAACTCTGCCAAAAGACAACCTTACAGAAGACTCAAAATTAAAGGAAAATTGAAACTCTTATTCAAAGAACTTTGTTTTCCGGAAACTTTCTCTCAGATAAGCCTCGCAAATTACACTAAAATTCGCAAGCTTTATCTTTTCTATCCCTTTCTTTCTTGTTTGTTTTGTATAAAATTCCTCTCTAAAATTTTATTGTCTATGTTATCTTTCTGAAACAGTATCCGTACTAGAAAGCTACAGAACTTACCGTTTAAAACTACTCACTAAAGCCCCCCAAAACATTATTCCTTTAAATGATAAATTTGACTTTAGTGTCATCTTTTTCATATTAAATTTTCTTCCTTAAATTCCCTCATATTGCAAATTTTACTTAAAATTCTTTTATATTGCAAATTCTACTTAAAATTCTTTTAGTTCCAGTATATTCTTATTGTAAAAATGTACCTGTATCGATAATATCTACAATATTTTTCCTAAATTTCTTGTCTCTCAAATACCGACCTCTACGTTAAACTCAAGAAATCTTCATTTCCCTGCTTAGCCTCCGGTGAATTTATACACCTATTTTCTAAGAACAACGTAATTTCCTTTCATTATTTTTAATTGTTGAATAAGTGTAATTGTTAAATAATGACTTGAGTTCATTCCTTATTGATGGCAACAGGATTTAAAATTTACATTGAAGATGTTGGTTAGTTGGTCGGTTGGTTGGTTTTAGAGATTGTCAACCATTGTCTTTTTTTCCAAAGTCAGTTTAACACTTATTGTATCCAATTATTTATGGTACAAAAATGTATCGTCACAATCATTTTGACTTATAATATCAATGTTTTATGCGCCAATGTATTAAGGTTTTTCGTATGTGGTGAATTGTTGATGTTATTGGGAGATTCAGAGGTTTGTGACTGATACCTCTGTCTTCTTGCTCCATTCACTTGTTATCTTCTCATTGTTTGTCGAAGCTGTAAAAGGAATTAACGACGGAAGGAAAAAGACAAGGATACTATTTTATTTGGGGATTTATAACTACATATTCTGTTGTATAGAATGTACTTGAACCAGTAGAAATAGTTGGCTCACCCCAGACAAGGCGTTGAAGTATATTATGGACTCATCTTTGGCAAGTTATAAGTTTGAGAGTTCGTTTTGAGACGCAATGTGCTGCTAGGCCACGACACTTAGCAAATACGTGTGCTCCATACCAGTAGTTGAAAGAAAAAGGTCAGTCCGTGTTTAAGTGATTAAAGCTTCAGAGAAAGTTTCTCCGTGGGTTCAAGAAGCCCATCTTTTCAGGCATGCACCAATTTTCGCTGTCAGAGGTCTCCTGAAAAATTGTTAATTTTGCATTTTATTTATTTTATTTTTTGTGTTATCGTCATTTTTTCTTCTTAACCCCCATACATACCTAGTTGCAATATCAATGCTTCAAGAGCCAATGAATCAATTTACTTCAAAATCATTTAAACGGTTATCTCAAACAGATCTATTTGATCTACAAATGGAATCCTACCAGGTAGTATTACTTTAGGTTAAAATGGGCTTTGGAGTAATTGTAATGACAGGGGGAATCTACACTACCCAGAATTCTACTTGATAGAGTTTAAAATTATACCCAAGACAGTTAAAGCTATGAATAATTCATGTAAATAGAAATCCATCTATCACCATTTATGCTTTTGCTGAAAATTTCTCTCTGTTTTTTCTACCATTTTCAGAATTTTATTGCTTATAAAAACAAACAATTATAAACGCTTCAGTTTTTAAAACAGAAAATGTCTTTGCTATTTATATTTTTCAGAAACATATATTAATGTGTTGCTTTTTTCTTTTTTGTATCTTTTTATTTTTTTATTTTTATCTTATATCATTAATTAATTAATTTATTTTTTTGGTTGAAAGAAAATTGCAGGTTTCTTCTGTATACATTCTGAAGTAAATTAAAGTGTAGCTCTTTTTATAAAATATTTTAATTAATACTCTAAAGATGTTGATGCATTTGAAAGTGTAATTAAATTGTCAGCAGAGGGTGGAAGGGGAGAAAATAATCAGTTGTTGGTGACTCAGTGTTCAGTTTTCTCAGTGTTTGTGGGCAAAACAGGTTTTTATTATCTCCTCAGGTGATAAACAGGATCACTTATTGGATAAGAGTTAGGGTTAGGATCACTTGCATTCAAAATTTGCTTGGTTATTAAGGCTTTATCTTTGAATAAATATTTTACAAGTATATTGCATTTCATGGTTGGTACAAGGTGGGAATTATTTACCTAAGAAAATAGATTCTTTTCTTAATGGTATTTTTTATCTTATTTAATTTCCGCCCTTAAGAAATGTTAGCAATTGAAAGTTGACATATTAAATAAAGAAATCAAAAGAAGTTTTGATCAAATAGAAAAAAAAATCCTTCACTTGTTAAAAATAAGAAAAGAAAAAGAAAAATAAGAAAAGAAAAAAGAATTAAACAGAATTTGATACGAATCTTATTCTATTTGGAACAAGCTAATATTTAATTACACAGGCTAAAACACATCGCAATCTTGACGGCCTGGGGAAAATGGCAATGCAGGGATACTCCACAACTGAAGTCTCCCTACTAGATGTAGTTTAGCGTCATATCCAAGACATCCCTTTTTTGTGGGCGGGAGAGATCATATCCCTCTACAAAGCATGCATTGGAAAATGTCCACTGGAGAATGTCGCTTATGAATTTGTCCTTACTTCACTAGCAGTACACAGCAGGACCTGTTCGTCTTGGATGGTTTGTAAGATGGGGGGTAAGTAGCCATACATCTGCTGCTTTGTAGGTGTTGCCTCCAGAATTTGTTCATAACAACACGCAGCATCTTTTTGTAGTCTAGCTTTTTCTCCAGGCGTTTCTTTAGAACCTAAGTGGCGCAACCGTACAATAGTACTGACATAACTACAGCTTGGAAGAATTCTCGTTTTATTCTGTTTGAGAGATAAGATTTCCGTATGGTCTATAAACCAGTCAATACCAGTCATGCTTCACTTATGCGTATGTTGATATTGTTTTCAGTTGATGAGATATTGCTACTGAGGTATATGAAATGATCTACTCTACAGATTTTAAAGGTTTGCTATTTAATGAGGAGATAGCACCATCTTGATTTAAACACATGAACTCTGTTTTATCCGAGTTCCCGTAGAGACCAATGCTGCTTGCTGCCTGCTTCAAGCTATACAGCAGAGATTCGGCTCGAGCTGGTGTATTTTCAAGTAGTGCGAGATCATCAGGATAGCCTGCATCAGTAATGGGCTTAGTTTGGTTTCTTTGTGGGCTATTTAATTCATAAGAATAGTAGTGGTGCTATTTAACCCATAGCTGGGGGAATACTTTCCCCCATGATATTAATCTGAAAGTGAAAATAATAGTATGGCTTGAGTTCGAACTCTCTTACTACGATATCACAGTCCGAAACGTTAGCCACTACATTCCTATAGCGGAAATCATAAGCCAATGAATTCCTATAACACAAACACAGGGACATGGCATTCCTATAATAAAAATCATTCACCAATTAGCCCATACAATTAAAATCATTGGCAATGAATTCTTACAGTAAAAATCATTGACCAATGCATTCTTATAGTAAAAACCATTTGCCAACGTATTCTTAAAGTAAAAATTATGGGCAAATGCATTCTATAGTAAAAATCATTTGCTAATGTATTCATATATTTTCTTGCACAATTCCTTGTAGATCACCTTCCCCACACAGTTTTACTTGTTTTTGCACTTGTTTGCGGCATTTACTTATGTGATTGACTGTTTCATCTCTATCACCACATAGCCTACTCTTGCTATTCTTCAGTGTATTATGAATTTTTGCTTTTATATAGTCTTTATGGCATTATTTTGTGTTGCTATTCGTAAAAATTCGGCTTCTTTAAGTTCCTTCTTCGTAGTTATGTCTATTATTATTATTATTATTATTTAATTTTCAGTTCTATTTGCTGTTTCTTACAATATCTTCACCGGATTTTCACTCAAAACCTAGACAGAGAGAAATTAGTGATTTTATGAATTCTATCCATTTATGTTTTTTGCTGTTTCTTTTTGGTGATATTTCTCCATCACATTGATGATACTCTTATAAGGAGATGAGCAGTTCCGCAAAGAGTAATTTTTTGTCTTTCATATAGGGTAAGACTGTCAGGTACCTTGTTAATGTGGTTATCTGTCCCTTTCTGATCATACCCCGGGTTCCCACTATTACTGATTCGGAGGTAGTTTCAAGGTACCACATTTTCTCAATTTCGTTCCTAGGAGTGTCAGTCTTAGCTGCGAGATACAAACGCTGGGCTTCCCCGGAACCCGTGTCAGGTAGCTTCGACCGACCACCACTATAACCAAGATACATCGGGGCACCAGAGAACATGGTCGACCAAAATGAGGCCGATTGAGTGGGCCAGAGGATGAAGATCTAATATGGGTATCTATTCAATGCCCCACGAACACTAAAATATGGCACAAGGCCTTTTTTAATGTGGGAGCTGGGCGCAGAGCAAAGCCCAGACTCGCCCGGCGGCTTCAAGAATGCTTTAGGCCTTGTCGACATTACCCTAAAAGGGGGTGCCTCAGGTACCAGGCGATAAACCGAGCCTTGCTAAAGCAAGTGAGAATCTGGCAGGACGGTCCCTGAGACCCAAAGAGTATCGGTCTTAGCCGTGAGACACGAATGCTGAGCTTTCCCCCGCACCGGTTTCAGGCATCCTCGACCCACCACCATCAAAGACGAGACACACTCGACCTAAAACGTGCACCAGAGAACACGGATGGTGAAAGACTATCGAGGCTTAGAGGGTCAGAGATTGAGTTTTAGTAGAGGTATTTATTTAGCGCCTCACGAGCTCTAACTCGTTTAAAAATTAAGTTACTTAAAAACTATTCGTTTACATATATATAAAAAGAATTTGACCTTAAATAACCCACAAGGTTGATATTCAATAAAATTCTAACCAACTTACATCCACAATCCAGATGTAATTAATTTTTAGACGTTTATTAAACAATTACTATTAAGTCCCAAAATTAAAAATCGGCCATATGCCATAACTCGTACGAAACTGACACCTTCTTAGTTGTTGGGAAAGGAAAAACTAAAGAAATATGATTGATGGCTGAATTGCAACAAGTTGAAAAAGTAACTTTGGAGTTTAACAGTTCAGTAATAAAAAAAAAGAAAGAAAAGAAAATTATTCATGTCAACACGCCGTCATTTTTTATGGTAAAGAACATTGCACATAAAATGATCTGAACATGGCTGCAAAGAGGAAACCTCAAGAGAGAAATTGAATCTCTATTAATAGTAGCACAAAATAATCCCATAAGAAGTTATGTCAAAACAAAAATTGATTATTCGCAGAAGAATAGCAAATATTAACTATGTGGTGATAGAGATGAAAAAGTTAATCACATATTAGGAGGATGCAGCAGATTTAGGCACGACTTGGTGAAGAAGTTGATCCATGGTGAATTGTGCAAGAAACTGAAATTTCCCTATACTAACGAGGGTTGAGACTTCCGGAAAAGCCAGAAAGACAAACAAAATCCTCACTAACATTTATCTCCACAGTTCAATTTTCAACAACTCCTCTTCGTGAAGATATTTCTAGAAGAAACATGTTTTGATTATGACAGAAATTAAATTTTCTCTAGAAAATATTTCTGGAGGACGCACCTTGTCACTACAAAAGTGCACAAACCCAGAATCTGTCCATGAAAACACATACTTCTCTGTGACTTTGACATACAAAGGGATCGACCAATGCGATATTTTGGAATATAGCTGTTCAGTAAAAAAAACAACAAATATCTGAAAATTAGTCTTATCTGGATTGTGGATGTTAGTATAAACTTTTTTAGTAACTTTTAAATAAAATTAATGTAAATATCAATGTAGGGTGGCTATTTCTACAAACACGGATGCCACATTGAAATACAATAAAACTTGAACACAATTGTTCATAGAAAACCTGATTACATTTTTCCCACGGCCAGCCAGGTGCAAAAAAATAAAATTTATAAACGAAAAGAAGATCAGTAAAGAAAACAAAGAAGTCATTTACTTTTCAGATCTTTCGGGAATTTTAATAGAAAATAATTATATCGGTTTTATTTCCTCCATTTTTGTTTGTTTTACAAAGCAATAAGTCAGAATTAACCCAACTGGAGTCGTTACCCGTTATTGGTAACGTTTTGGTGCCATGGAAGGTATTTAGTCACGTCTCCATTCACCAAATTCCAATAAGTACCGTATTTGATGGCTTATAAGACGCACAGGTGTATAAGAGGCACCCAAATTTTAGCTGGGCAAATCAAGAAAAAAAAACAACCCCGCAGTACTAATATTAAACGTGATGAAATTAATACTATGAATACTATCAATAGCAGTTTTAATCTGCATAGTTGCCTTTTAAATAATAACAATAGGTATATAAAAAGTTACTCTATTGTAATAAGAGTTGCCACATATGGCATATAAGACGTTGGGAAATTTTAAAAGATAATTTTTGTAAAAGAAGTGTGCCTTATATGCCGTCAAATACAGTATATCCATTGATACACTACCATTTAACAAACGGAAAGACAACCCAGCCGGCTAGGGCAGTGGAATACTCTGACTGCATCTCAGGGGAGGGGTAAGACTCCACTACCAACGTATGTCCTGGATATGAGATTAAATCGTCATTTCTCGAGCTTTCATTGCCATTACTCCCAGGCCCACTCTGACTTCGACTGCTAATACCTGTTAGGGTCCCATTTATGGGTCAAATGAAAATATTCAATTATATGCTATGCTTGAAACTGTTCTCAAACAAATGATTACCGGCTCATTAGCCTAGTGGGTAGAGTGTTCGCCTATGGTCCGGGAGACCAGGGTTCAATCCCAGGTCGAGTCATACCAAAGACTTAAAAAATGTTACATGATACCTCCTTGCTTAACACTCAGCAATATAAGGTATATCAAGGGTAAAGCGGAGCAATCCAGAGAAAGGAGTAGCGCCCTCCCCTATACCTCAGTGTAGTAGCTATTGAAAAGGGAGCCTTTGGGTCGCCCTCAACTACAAACACCAACTTTACTTTACTTTTACTTTATTCGTGTTTGATTGCAAGATTTGAAGCCATTTAAACATATGCAAACAAATAAGATCTAGATCGTTTAAAAATTGTTGCCAACAAATGATTCGTTTATAAATTATATATTTGATACATATGTATAAACAGGATTTGACATTAAATAACCTACAACGTTTGCCCTGGCGTAAAACACAATCAACCAACCAAACTGAAGGAAATACTAATATAAATACATGATATTTAATACCAATGCATAAAACGCATAAGAAATATTACAATGCATCAATATGTCACTAACAAATGAAATGTGCACTCCGTTTCATGGTCGAGTAATGTCTAAAAATTGGTGGAAATGGTCAAAAGTCTTATTTGTTTTCCGGTTTTAGCCAGGTGGCTTTACATTTCAATATAGACAGCAAATAACGTCATTGACTGGATAATGAGACCAATCTTATTCAATGAAAAGAGCTATCAAGAGTGGTCTTATCCGTTCAAAAGACGGGAACCAAAGGAAGAAGGAAAGGGTCTTGCATTCTCACGTGACTAATGGACACATGTCTCATCGCACACATACACAGGTCTAAGGGAAAACAATTATCCATTTTGCCCTGTTGGTTCGGGCTGTAGAATACACTGACTGCACCTCTGCAGAGTGGTAAGACTCCCCCAACGAGTGTCCTGGATATGAAACTAAATAGTCTGATGGTGAGGTTCCAAATGCTGGAGTTTTGGGGAATTCAGAGCACCCCTTCATTGCCATCACTCCCAGGTCCACTCTGGCCCGGAGTGGTAGCACCCGATAGGGTCCTATCTATGTATCAGATAGAACTATACAGTGGTTTTGAGAGTTTACTGGGTTTTTTTACATTTAAACTGTGTATTTATCGTAAACTGAATTACTTGAAATAGAACTGTTTTGATATTTAAACTGCGTACCTATTCTAAATTGAATTGTTAAACTGAATTGTTTGAAATAGAACAGTTTTTGATATTGAAACAGTACTTATGCTAAACTGAATTGTTTGAATTCGAACTATTTGACTAAACTGAATTGTTTGAAACAGAACTGTTTATTTGTATAAAAATGAATTTGGCATTAAATAACCTACAAAGGTTGATATGCCATTAAAATCCAACCAACCAATCATTTATTGCCTTTCAACAACCTAATCTTAAATTGAGGATTATTTTTTGTTTTCGTTATGAAAATAAATGGTGAAATTTTCAGTAATCTGTTTCTCAAACAACACTGCTTGCTCTGTTTACCCTTTCCACCAGGCTTCCTTGCGAACCCATAGCCACTCTTGGTAATATAGCAATCCCAATCGAAGAAGAGAGAAACACCCTGTCGACAGGGCTTAGAATACACTAACTGCATGCTCTGCTGTAGAATGTGACCCCAACAAAAAGGGAGGTTCCTTAGGTATAGCATTAAACTGTATCTGATAGTGAGGCTCCAGTTCTGAAACTCTAAGGAGTGTGGAGTACCCTTTCATTACCATTACTCCCAAGTCCACTCTGAACTATTTGGGTCCATATATGGATCAAATAAATCTGTTTTAGAATTATTCGTATTAGTATTAGATCAGAGTACTTATAGCTGTGTGCAAATAATTTGTATCAAAAATAATTACTTGAAACTATAATTGTTTTCTAAAGATTATTTAGTCCAGTCGTCTGGGGTAGTAGAATACACCAATTGCATCTCTGCAGAGGAGTAAGACACCCTCCTTCAACGAGTGTCCTGTATATGACACAAAACCATCAGATGGTGAAGCTCCAGTGACATTGGAGGTTTGGGTAATGTGGAGTATCACTTCATTGCCATTGCTCTCAAGTCCACTCTGTCATGACACATGATAGGGTCCTATCTATGGGTCAAATATAAGTGTTTGAAACTTAAACCAAGTGCAAACAAATAACTGATGCTAAATTGAATTGTTTGAAAAAGAAGTTTGATCATTTAAAAAATTGGTATTAGATCAAAATGCTTGAAACAATAAAATGTGCAAATTACTAGTATTAAACACTTGATATATACTGCATGCAAAAAGCTCTAAAGATACTAAGCACTAATGTAAATATAAATGTATAATCTATGCAATTCCCTAACCTCAAGGTATAAAATAACCCTGGCTGAGTTAATAGGCCATTGAAACCAATAAATCAATCATTCAAAGACAAAAGCAAGAATATGACAACACTGCTTTAATTAAATACCTGCTGATATCAATTAAAATTTGTTTCATCTGGCACAAAATTATGAAGAGAGAATGGATGATTTGTTTTTTGTTTGGTTTGGTTTTATGGCGTATCAACTCTTGTAGGTTATTTAATACCAAATCCTCTTTATACATATATAAGTAAAGTAAAGTTGGCGACTGTAGTCGAGGGCGACCAGAAGGTTCCCTTTTCAATAGCTACTACACCAGGGTGTAAGAGAGGGTGCTACTCCTTTCCCAAGATTTCTCCACTTTACCCTTGATACGTACCTTATATTTCTGAGTGTTAAGCAAGGAGGTATCAAGTACCATTTTTAAAGTCTTTAGTATGACGCAACCTGGGATTGAACCCAGGTTGTTTTTTTTTTGTTTTATGGCGTATCAACCATTGAAGGCTATTTAATGCCAAATCTTCCTTATACATATATATATATATATTGCTGTAACCTAACAAAAGGTTACTGAATAAGTAATAAACAAAACGGAGGTTGAAAATGGGATGGAAATCTTTATAACATTAACAAAATATAATACTCGCTATGCCGTGAAGAAGTTACCCGCAGCTAGTAGTGACTACATAGCATATTCTAGGTATATTTTAGGTATTTGTTGCGTGCTCCATCAAACAGGAGAGTACGACACCAGGCCTTTTCAAGGTGGGTCCGGGTGTAGGACTGTAGCCCAGACACGCCCGGTGGTTCCAAAAATGGTGCGGGCCCTGTCGGGATTCCCCTATAACAGGGTGCCTCAAGCGCCAGGTGATAAACCTAGCTCCTCCGATGAAGGTTAGTACCTGGGTGGATGGCTCCCTGACGCTCTAGGAAAGTCGACCCCGTGACCTTAATACTGGGGTTTCCCGGTAGCCACATCAGGCAGCCTCGACCGAGTAAACCCTGACTTAGTATATTTAGCTATTTGTTGTGCGCCCCACCAAACGGGCGAGTATATGGCTCAAAGATTTTTTCAAGGTGGGTCTGGTCGCAGGGCCATAGCCCAGAGGTATCAAAGTACCTTAACCCTGCCCCGTCGGTATTCCCCCTAAAAAGAGGTGCCTCTAGTGCCATGTGATAAATCTAGCCTCTTCAAGGAGGGTTCGAACGTGGAGGAATGGTCCCCTGAAGCTTAAGGGTCGGCCGCGTGATGTGAATGCTGGGCTTCCCTAGCACCCACATTAAGCAGCCTCTACTGAGTAACCGCCGCCGTCAGAGACAGTCAGCACATTTACCCCCACCTCATAATAGTGTCCAACGTATTTATGTGGAATGGGACATACTAATTAATGTTCATAGGTAGTGTATATAACAGATTTGTAAACACATTTAATAGATAATGTTTTTAAATGAGCCTGAGCTCAGTTTTTTGCACACAGTTAAATGGTTTCAAGTATTGTTATACGAGTATAACAATCTCAGTTTAACATCCGTCATTTGTTTGCACACATGGTTTCTGTCGAGCATGAATAATTCTATTCAATATTACACATTTGTTTGCAGGCAGTGATGTGATTCCAAGTATTGCTATTTAACACTGCGTATTCTATTCAACACTATTCATTCATTTGCACACAGTTAAATGATTCTAAGTATTGCTATATAATAATTCAATTTGGCTCACAGTTAAAGAGTTTCAAGTCTTGCTATTTAACACTAATAATTTTAGTCAACATTACTCATTCATTTACACACTGTTAAATGGTTCCAAGTATTGCTTTGCATTACCAGGCCTAATGGTTAGAGTGTTCGCCAATCATCCGGGAGACCGGGGTTTAATCATAGGTTGAGTCATACGAAAGACTCAAAAAATGGAACTTGATGCTGACTTGCTTAGCACTCAGCATTATAAGGTAAGGATCAAGAGTAAAGTGGAGCAATCCAAGGAGTGGAGTAGCACCCTCCCCGACAGCTCGGTGTAGTAGCTATTGAAAGGGGAGCCTTTAGGTCGCCCTCGATAATGGTCGCCAACTTTACTTACTTATTACTTTGAATCACTAATAATTCAATTAAACATCAGTCATTTGTTTGCACGCAGTTAATGGTCAAATAGTTCTATTTCTAACAATTCAATTTAACGCAAGTCATTTGTTTGCACAAAGTTTAAATGTTAAACAGTTCTATTTAAATGTTAAACAGTTCTATTTAAATGTTAAACAGTTCTATTTGACCCATAGATAGGATCTTATCAGGTGCCACCACACCAGGTCAGAGAGTACCTGGGAGCAATGGTAATGAAAGGGTACTCCATATTCCCCAAATCTCCAAGGCTAAAGTATCGCCATCAAATGGTTTCGTGTCATATCCATGATACTCATTATTGGGGGTGTCTTATCCCTCTGCAGAGATACAGTCAGTATATTCTACAGCCCCTGCCAACTGGGCCGGATGATTGATTGATTGATTGATTGATAGATTTTTATGGCATCTCTGTCTGTCTTGGGTTATTTTATGCTAAGCAGTTAGGGAATCATGTTCATTATACATTTTTGCAAAATTGTTTCTTTAGTTTTCTTGGATTTTTTACACTGTTTTAATTTTTAAACTGTTATTTGGACCTGGGAGTAATGCTAATGAAGGGGTACTCTACACCTCCCAGACCTCCAGAATACTTATTCCTTATAGAATAATTTGTACCCAATGATATGGTTTGAATTTTTTCAACATAAACAATTGACCTACAGATACTACCCCTCTGGGTCAGAGAGGACCTAGAAGTAATAGCAACAAAGGAGTGACCCTAAACAGCTCCAGAACTGGTGCTTCACCACTGGCAGCAATTTTTATGCCATACCCAGGACAGGAATAGGAGATTTGGTTGTAGGATGATCTAATTGCCTTGAAAATCAGCATTTGAAATTAACTTTTCTCATGACATGAACATAGACCTCCTTGAGAAATAAGCAAATTTCCTATGACTGATATCAGGTTAAATTATAAATTTTCTTTTTTTAATCTTATCGAGAATAATGATCAAATGATTAGTTTTTGAAAAAATTTTTATAGAGAATGATCAAATCAAAAAAGTTTTTTTAAATTCTAAGAGTTCCATCTCTTCTCCACCCCCAAGTTATGGGTTAATAGTAGGGCAGACTGTGCTTTTTCTTTTGTATGGCAACTGGTTCAGAAGGAAAACTTTGAATTCAAATTGACCTTATTTCAGCATTTTAAATGGAACCAAAAATCTAAAATATTAATGGGATTGATTTCTTTTATTTCAACTCTTAAAGTTCAAAAATGTAATTTAAAAAAAGCAATTATATGTGAACAACTTGTTATTTCTTTTTTATTTTATTTAATCATTTATTCATTTACTAACTTTTTCTCCTATTTGTTCAATTTTGTAGGGATATTTAAAGCAGAAGAAAATTTTTGGAGGAGGGGGGCCGCCAAGTATTAATATATTTTCAAGTAATTAAAGACAAGAAGAAGGCCAGAGGTGAAATTTGGCCGAAATGTAGTGAAAGAAGAAACAACACAAAAAAAAAAAAACTACCAAGATGAGGACAAAAAGTCCGCAATAAATAAAAATTGATTCTCAGATTAAGAAGCCTCATCTCAAAAATGATTCCAATTAAGACAAGTATAATTAAAGACAGTTTGTAAACAATTCTAGCTTCAAGTAACTATTCTTAATACAAATAATTTGCACAGTTATATGGTTTCAAGTATTTCTATCTAACACCAATAATTTGCTAGTAAAAAATTGAAAATTGAAAATATAAGAGTACTTGAAATCATATAAATCTGTGCAAATTATTTGTATTAAGAATAGTTACTTGAAGCTATAATTTTTTACTAAGGATTATTATCATTAGTTATTTGAAACTATATAAGTTTGAAGTAACTAAGGATAATAATCCTTAGTAAAGAATTATAGCTTCAAGTAACTATTCTTAATACAAATAATTTGCACAGATTTATATGATTTCAAGTACTCTTATCTAATACAAATAATTTTCAAACATATATATTTGACCCATAGATGGGATCCTAACAGTTACTACCACTCTCTGTCAGAGTGGACCTGGAAGTAATGATAAAAAGGATTTCAATAGTCTGCAAAACTCCGGAACTAAAATCTCACTTTGTGACATACCAGGACACGCTTCTCTTAGGTATATAATTTTTCTTGTATCTGTCTCTCTCACAACACCAAGGATCTGCAGGCTGAATCTTGGCTCAGACCTGGGCAATATTGAATGGATAATTAGCTGTTGCCCATGCTGCAGGTCTCCTCTCTTCATGACACCAATGTTATCCAAGAAAAGTGCCCCACCTATTGAAATTTATGTTCCTTTAATCTAAAATGCTTTAATCTAAATGAAATAGAACTGATTATTTGTATAAAAATGGATTTGACATTAAATAACCCACAAAGGTTGATATGCCATAAAATCCAAACACCCAACCCAAAAAGTACCTGAAAATGAAATAAATCCATACTCCAGATAAAGCTATTTTTTTATTATCAGCTTCAAGTTTTTTTTACTGAACAGTAAAGTCCCAAACTTCAACAAGCTATAATTTGGCCATTAGTTATACAAGTTGACATTGGTATTGTTCCAAGAGTTACAAGAATGAAGTAGAATACAATGTCTAAGAGTCTTCGGGACTCCAACTTCTGTTTTTTTTTACACAGCAAATTACTTTGGTAGGGTATCTGAATTCAGGATTTTCCTTTTTCTAGCCTGGTTGACCTTACAGAGAGAGAAGAGATGAATTTTTGAATAAATGTCAAGAGCTAATAGGTCAGAGTTATGATTGCATTTAGAAATGATAAGTGAGCTGCTATTCCCTCAATCAATGAACTAAAAACAGGCAAAAATTGTTACAACTGAAAGATGAAATAATCAACAGCCTTGTGTTAAAAATTGGGAGGATTTGAGGGTTGATGACACTGTCTTCTTGACCCTGTTAGTCAGTACAAGTTTCCCACTCATTACAAACATTCTGTTTTGATAAGAGGTTGATCAAACATGATGACAGTTCACAAATATTCTAAATACATTAAGATATAATGATTAAATCATGGAATAAAACAAAAAATAAAGTAAATGAATGAACGTAGGAGATTAGATTTTTCCACTGTTTTTCACATTAACAATAAAAGTCTTATTACAGTGAACCTTCATAATCATAATTATTATCATTAAATAAAAGGAGTGTCCTGATATGACTCTATACTCCCTTGCCCAGTCAGCTGGGGCTGTAGAATACACTGATTGCACCTCTGCAGAGTGGTAAGACCCCACCAATGAGTGTCCTAGATATGACACTAAATAATCTGATGGTGAGGTTCCACGGATGCTGGAGCTTTGGGGAATGTAGAGCATCCTTTCATTGCCATCACTCCCAGGTCCACTCTGGCCCGTAGTGGTAGCACCAGATATGACCCTATCTATGGCTCAAATAGAACTAAACTGTGTACTTATGCTAAACTGAATTGTTTGAAATAGAACTGTTTTTGACACTGAAACTGTACTACGCTAAACTGAATTGTTCAAAATAGAACTGTTTTGACATTTAACTATGTGTAAACCAAAACTATACTTATACTAAACTAAATTGTTTGAATTAGAACTGTTTAACTCAACTGAATTGCTTTAAATTGAAATGTTTTTGACAATTAAACTGTGTACATATGCTAAATTGTTTAAAATAGAACTGATTATTTGTATAAAAATGGATTTGGCATTAAATAACCTACAAAGGTTGTTATGTCATAAAACCCAAACAAACAAACAAACAAACTCCCTGTTCATGAAACATACAAAAAACCAGCTGCATCCTCTGCAGTGGGGTAAGTATCCTTACAAAAATGGGTTGTCCTGGCTATGACATTAAACTACATTTAGTAATAAGGTGTCAGTTTTCAGAGCTCAAGAGAGAGTGAAGTCTGCATTGCATTGTCATTACTCCCAGCTTCACTCTCGGTTGGAGTAATAGTACCTGTTAGGTTTCCATCATTGGATCAAATATATGTTTGAAAATTATCAGTATTAGATAGTCACCATGTTAGTTGAGGCTGTAGAATGTGCCAATGTCACCTCTGTAGACGAGTAAGATCCCTGAATGTCCTTGATATGACATTAAACTGTCACACTTGGTAACAGCGAGTCTACTGATACTTCTGAATATGGGTAACAAGTCAAAAATCTACACTAGCAGACTATTTTTAGTGAGTTTTCTTCTCACTTCATGACTCATATTCATGTAAGCTTAGTAAATGACTAGATAGCTCTTCTAATGTAATGGTTAACAAGCTAGGCTTGCAGACCATTTTTATGAGTTTTCTTCTCATTAAATTCTATACTTCTGGCTTTGTGCCAAACTTAGTAAATGACTAGGTGTCTTAGGTTTGATTTGGCTTTATTGTTTAATGGTTCATCAGCCTTCATGGGCTATTTAATGCCAAAGTCATCCTAGTAGAACAGTAGTGGTTTTATTTAACCCATAGCTGGGGTATATTTATCTCTGTCTCTCACCAGAGAGGACTTGACACAAGGTCAAATGAACTGAAGGTCAGATTACAGAGGGGATTAGGGGAGGGAAAGGTCAGGCACAAGCCAAGGCTCCAGCCCTGCAGGTTTCTGCTGGTCATCGGCCCACTTAGTGCAATGTGGGCTTGATAAGCCTTAGTTTTAACCCATAGCTGGGAGGATAAGGGTGTTCATATCTTTCCCAAGGGTATTAGCCTGAAACTGAACTTACAAGAACAACTAGAGTTTGAACTCACTTACTATGATGTCACTGTCCTGCACATTACCCCACAAAATTGTCTCAAAATAGATGCAACCCATTAATGTAGGGTGTGTCAATATACATGGGACCCATATGAATACCAACGACTCTACTACTAATAACGTAGTGTTCTTTTTTTGCTTCAGATTTAAAAATAGTATACTATAACAAGTATTAATCTTCAATCATAATGCCTTGAATAAGAGAGGTAAAAATATTTTGCATCACTATTCATTTGGAGACAAAATCATTAAAAACTGTCTCAAAATAGGTGCAACCCATTAATATGATAATGATTTATTACTGAGACAAGAAACTCAATAAAGATTGCATGTCCTAGAAGCTGATATAATAATTATTAAAAAAAACATTGATCTGATGTCTCTAGCTCAGAGGAAGCATTTTTACAGGGCGTGTTTCAAATGTCTGCCATTGTGTTTGCCTTAGTAATAAATCATTATCATATTAATGGGTTGCATCTATTTTGAGACATTCTGTATATGAATACCTATTTGTTTTATATATATGGACAGTAAGCTTAAAAGATTCCCTGCCTAAATACAAATAATAATATAACTAAATCAGTTGATTACTATGATCAATTTCAAACTTATATTTTTCTTGTGTGAACAAGTTTCTCTAGTTCTGCCTTCCTTATTCAAGTTTTTTTTTTTAATTTTCTATTTTCATTTTCTTTTTTTCATTTTCTTTAAATAGTGAAGACTTACCTGCTTATGGCCAACAAGTACATCAGCTAAGACATACATTTATGTCTTGAAGCATAGACGTTAATATAAATCAGCTCACGATGACTGCCACACCTGATACACCAAGTGACACTTGCTCACAAGCATAATTTTGCTCAAATTTATCAAGTGTTATTTAATGCCAAATCATATATATATATATATATATATATATATATATATATATATATATATATATATATATATATATATTATAACCGTGTTGGTTGTCAGTAAATCACTTCGTGAGCTCGTGGCGAACCAAGTGCAATATAAAATGGAGAGTGCTCAATATCTAGGATCGAGCTATTATATAATATAATAATAATAAATAAATATATATTAGATTTATATATCTAATTCCATGGAATTAAATATATATATATCTAATATATATATATATATATATATATATATATATATATATATTTGCTCACACTTCTGCACAAGGTAAATTTTAAGCAGAGTTTAACAGGTTAGAATTAAAAGACTGGTAGCCATAATACGGTTGAAGACCCTAGTCTTCCCTATTATTGACCCATTGGTGGAGGGAGAATAATTGGATTCATATCTTTCCCAAAGGTGTTAGCGCTATGTGAAATGTAAACAGTCTCGTCTAGGATTTGAACTCGTGTCGCTGTGTCCATTTCTTATGATGATAACCATAACACTATGGGCACCTTAAAAATAATGTTACTGACAAACTATTCACTACTTTTTTGGTAACTATTCGGTAACTTCATTTTTAAATGAGCCAGAGCA
Organism: Sepioteuthis lessoniana; assembly: GCA_963585895.1. Classification (NCBI taxonomy): domain Eukaryota; kingdom Metazoa; phylum Mollusca; class Cephalopoda; order Myopsida; family Loliginidae; genus Sepioteuthis; species Sepioteuthis lessoniana. The sequence goes on from OY757946.1 coordinate 27,824,358, forward strand.
CATTTATTTTTGCACAGTTAAATGGTCCCAAGAACTGCTATCAAATGTCATCAATTCTATTTAATATCAACCATCCATACAACACACAAGAACTTTTATTTATCAAGTATTTCCTCCTAGTTTAATCATTCAACCCAGGTCAATCATTCAATCATTCAACCCAGGTCTCCCTGGCCATTGGTGAACACTCTAACCATCATACCAATAGTAAATTATTAATAGTTCTATTGATTTATAGATGGAACCCTAACAGATACTACAACTCTATGTCTAAGTGGACCTGGGAGCAATGTCAATGAAGAGGTTCTTCCTGTTCCCCAAAGCTCCAGGACAGGAGCCACATCAACAGATGCAGTTTAGTGTCAGCCATATGACACTTGTTGTCTGCAGTGGGATAAGTTGGCATATCCTACAGCCCCAGCTGAAAGGGCACAAATTATCAATTTACTTGATTCTAAAGTGGAGAGAGCGGTTTGAAAAAGAAAAAGAGAATACAAATTTTCAATGTTATTGAATATTTAAAAGCTGACTTATGAAATCACTTTACAAACAACTGCCTTGTCGGCAGGACTTCGAATATGCTGACTGTATTCCTTGCAGAGGGGTACGCCCCCGGCTTTTTAGCTGGGCCGTCTGGCATTCGTGCCGGATGGGTGCTCGAAACTAAGAGCAGACTCGGGGCCGAATAGGCCCCCAGCTTCGGCTGGGCAACCTTCGGGTGGGCGAGCTGCACTTTTGTCCCCTTTGTACGGCACTAGACCAAGCGTCTAGTTTAAGCCGTAAACTGGCATACGTGCCCGGACTCACATTTGGGTTCGTGAAACTGCTTGCCTCATCAGGCTCACATTGCACTAAGTGAGCCGATGAGCAGCACAGACAAGCAGGGTTCGAGTCTCGGCTCCTTCCCGACCTTCCCCTCCCCTTTATCCCCACTTTAATCGGCCTTCGGGCTTTTGACCTTGTGTCAAGTCGTGTCTGGTGGGAGGCAGCGACAAATATTGGGTAAGACCCCACCCCCAAATAGGAGTCATTGGTAAGAAACTGCATCTGATAGTGAGGTTCGAGTTCTGGAGATCTGGGGAGTGTGGAGTACCTCTTCATTGCCATTACTCACAGGTCCACTAAGACCCAGAGTCTGTTAGGATTAAATAGATGATTTTTAAAATGATTTCGAATTAAATCGATGCATTGTGTTTCAAAACATTGATATTGCGACTAAGTATGAAGTTTATAATGATTGTAAAGATACATCTTTAAATATCATGCAATTGGAAAACTAATTATTCATATTCGATAGGAATACTTGATACCATATGACTATAAATTATTTTTATTAAGAATAGTTACTGGAAGCTATAATTATTTACAAAGGATTATTGTTTATTGAAAACATATAACTGTGAAAATCATTTGTATTAAGAATAGTTACTGGAAGCTATAATTATTTGCTAAGGATTATAATGAGTTATTTAAAATATGACTTATTAAAGAGAAATTATTACTTGAAACCATATGACTGCAAAATATTGATATGTGATAGGAATACTTGATGCCATTAACTGTAAATTATTTATAATAAGAATAATTACTTGAAGGTATAATTGTTTCAAAGGATTATCATTAATTACTTGAAAGCATATAACTGGGAAAATTATTTGTATTGAGAATCGTGTTATATAATTAAGGAATGATTTTTTTATATTAATCATTTTTCGTTAATTATATTTTATCATTCAGTTTGGTTGGGCTTTGAACTATTCGGGTTAAGAGTTCAGGTGCATAGTCATTGGGTACAGTTTTATGCTCGCGCACAAAGGATATGACAATCACCATTGTCATAATAAACCCCAAACAGGAAATGGGGCTGGAGTGTGGATGACTTCATGCCTGGATGAGATGGTCCCGAGAATTTGAGGATTTTGAAAAAGAGTCAGTTGAAAGTTGACATTGGACCATGGAGGCAGACAGTTGAGTTTCTGCTATTGGGGGATAGAGTTGGATTTGGGCCGTTGAAGGTTTAGTTGAATTTAGCAGATCTCTATCGATAGAGATCTTAAACATCACAAGATGCGCTGCGCGTTGGGGATGGTTGACATAGTAAGAATTTTGTCTCTCTCCTCGTGTCGAAGAACCGAAGTCAGAAGTTAATAAAGCCGTTCGTACCTGAACAACAGAGTCCGCCCGTTTCCGCCTGTATTTGTAATTACCTGTTTTCGCCTGTGATTTCGTATCTGTATCTGTATTATTATTACGGACATCAACAAATTATACAACAATAGTTATTTGAAGCTATAATTTTTTACAAAGTATTATCATTAGTTACTTGAATTCATAGAATTGTGTGAAAACAAATGACTATATTAAATAGAAATAATTACTTAAAACTAACCTCTTGGCTTAGAATAAGCCTCGATGGGTTGACATGCCATTAAAATTAATCCATCAATCACTCTCCAAACAAATTGTTTCCAAGCAAATTGCTAGTTAAAGTATCTAATAGGCTAGTGTTTACTTAGAGGCCATAGACTACCAGTACTTCCACTGAGCATATTCATCATTTTATCAAATGGAAATGCAGAGGGTCTTCTATGCAAAGTTGAGGTATATGGTAGGCTACTGTTTACCCAAAAGCCATAGACTACCAGTATTTGTATGTAGCCTTATTCAATAATATAAGACCCTCTTTATTTCCATTTGGTATTTAATATCAAATGGAAATAAAGAGTGTCTTATATACAAAATTGGGGTATCTGGTCGGCTACTGTTTAACCAGAGGCCATACACGACCTGTACTTATACCTCTACAAAACCCTTATGCCTTCAAATTTGATATTTTTTAAGAAAAAATTCCATCTTGACTTTTCTTCAGTTGGTACTTGGTCATAGGTCATCGATCATATTACAAAAATGTTCACTGTTTATATATATATATATATATATATCACGTGAGTCTGGCTATAAAACAAGGAGTCACAAAGAATCGACCTCTTTTGGCCATTACCCAGGGTATCAGTTCTAGCAAAGATCGCATTGTACAAGCCCCAGACGGCAGCGATTTGAGAAGCGAATCTACTGCCTACAAATCTTCAACAGGGCTTGAACAAGTTAACAACTAAACAGCTAAGCTTCCGCAGCATATGTACCTGCGACCTTACCCAACCAAACCCTTGAACTCATTTGCTTGTTTTGCATGTTGTATCTACCTGTTGTAAAACTTTTGTAGTACCAAAAACTCGTTTGAGTCCTTTCTCTAAAAGAGGCGCCCATCTCCTCACTGCGTTCTAAGTACGGTTTATTCTCCTACAAAACTTAGGGTTTAAACAGTGCTTTTCCAGTGGAGAAAAATCATCACAAAACTTCCCTCTTGCATAGCCTAGCTCATATGGCTAATTTTAATGTCTTATTTCATGCTAACAGGTTAGGGAATCACTTTCATTTTAACTTCATATTTACATTTTTTTGGTGTTGTTTCTAAAGAGTTTTTTTTTTTTTTTTTGCACACAGTCATATAACAAGTATTCCTATAAAGAAAAGTAGAAAAAATAAAAAAATCTAAGATTTGGTGAATTTATTATGAAAGTCGACATTGTACGTTTCGATTATAATAACCTTCTTCAGGACTTTAAATTTATGAAAAGTGTTATCAAAATAGCGATGGATGGTTAATGAAATAACAGGAGAAAAAAATTATTACTATCTGATACAAAATGCAAAAAAAAATCATCCAAGATTTGATCTCGGTCCTTCGAGTCCATTTTATTTTCGCTTTTACTATTTTTATAAACATGAGGAAGTGAAGCTCCACTAAACTCTACAATGAGTAATTAATTGATTGATTTTGATGGCATGTTAACCCATCTAGGCTTATTCTATGCCTAAAAATTAAGGAATTACGTTCATTGTATGTTCACACAAATAATTTTTAAACAGATCTAAATAGATGGAATCCTAGTAGGTACTATAACTCCAGATCAGAGTAGGCCTGGGAGTAATGGCAATAAAGGGGTACTCCACAGACCTTGGATCTCCAGAACTGTAGCCTCACCACACGGTACAGTGTAGTTTCATAAATTTAACATCCCTTTTTTAGTGGGGATCTTACCCCTCTGCAGGGAATAAGTAAAGTTGGCGACCGTAGTCGAGGGTGACCCGAAGACTCCCTTTTCAATAGCTACTACACCGAGGTGTAGGGAGGGCGCTACTCCTTTGCTTGAATTGCTATACTTTACCCTTGATCCGTACCTTATAATTCAGAGTAAGCAAGGTGGAACCAAGTACCATTTTTTGTGTCTTTGGTAAGACTCGAGTTGGGATTGAACCCCAGTCTCCCAGGCCATTGGCGAACACTACCCACTAGTAAATATATTCTAAGCTCTGTCGACAGGGCTTCTCTGCCAGACATCGTTAAGCGACCTTCAGATGGGTAGTCATTGACCAGCAAGTATAGCACTGGACCTCTTGGTCCAGTTTAAGCTATAATCAGGCATTCGTGCCTGGACCCATGTTTGGGTCCATGTCCAGCTAGGCTCGTCAGGCTCACATTGCACTAAGTGAGCCGATGACCAGCAAAATCCAGCAATGTTTGAGCCTCGGCTCGAGCCCGACCTTCCCCTCCCCTAACCCCAACTTTAAGCCGACCTTCGGGTCATTGATTTTGTGTCAAGTCCTGTCTTGTGGGAGGCTGAGACAAATACCGCCTCTCTGCCACATATATATCTTTTTATTGACATTGTGCTTTGATTTTAAATGCGCAGGGAATCCTGAAAATCGATCAAGTCACAGCCCTTAGAAATGAACGATGGATATCTTTACGAAACGTCTTGAGGGAACCTTTTCTTTTTTTTTTTTTTTTTTTGTCAATCTATGTTCAAGGTCAAATCTAGCATACACAGACAGAAAAAAATGTACTTAAAAGAATTTTTTTACGAAACTTATTTGCAAGAAAGACTGCTGTTTTTGTATGTATGTGTGGAGATGGGGGAGGGCGGATACACAGTGCGTTTAAATATGTGTCCATAGGGAGATTAATATTTTAAAATGATAAACTGGGTGAACCCTTTAAAAATGCCTTTGTTTCTATATTTCTTTAGATTTAAAATGAAACATTTTTCAAATTCCTTTCAGTAATTCTTGACGACCATCAAAGAGAAAATGGTTTTTTTCTTGTTTGATTTGTATTGCGAATAATTTTAAAGGCAATGACCCAGGCAGACATGTCAAGCATCTAAATCTGCTACGGTATGTTATTGTTTAGACCTGCAAGTGACAATGAGTAAAGAACACGTGGTTAGAGGGAAGGAGGGAGGTAAGGGAAGAGGACACGTCGTCATGGGGGCAAGGGCGGTGATACAGCTTCAGGCCCCTGAGCTCCTTGCAAGATTTTTCTACCTACTTGATAATTATAAGTATTAATAAAGATTAAAAGGCATTCAATAACAGTTTATTTGCATGTTTGTTCGGGTGTACATTCGTACGTGCCTGCTTGCCTGTGTACGTCTATATGTGTATATATGTAAATGTTTCATTATACATATGCGTGCTGATTTCTTTCTGCTTTTCGTGTGCTGCTTTCTTTGAGCATTCATAGGTGTACGTATACCAGATTGCATCAATAAGTCTGCATCCTAACACGTTGTTACTGCCCTCTCAGTGGGTTTTAGAATACGCTAACTGTATCCCCTGCAGAGAAGTAAGACCTCACCCAAAAAGAGGTGTCCGGGTATGACACTAAATTATATCTGATGGTGAGGCTACTGATCTGGAGATCTGGGGAGTGTGAAGAACCTCTTCAGTGCTATTATTCCTACGTGTCTACTCTCACCCAGAGTGGTAGTACTTGTTAGGATCCGATCTTTGGGTGAAATAAAGCTGTACAAAAATTATTTGTATTCTACACAACCATTGTGTAAAAAAAACTTTAAAGAAACAACTACACAAAAAAATGTAAATACAAACATAAAATGAACGCGCTTCCCTAATCTTTATGGATAAAATGAGCCTAAACGGATTGATATGCCATTAAAATTAATCAGTTAGTCATTGTAGAGCTTAGTAGAGCTCAACTGACCAAAATACTCTCATGTATTGTGAACAAATAAGGTTTATACGAGGGTCAACGGAAAATTTCATAGGCTACCAAAATATTCTCATTGAATGTGACCAAATGAGCTTTATTCGAGGGTTGGTTGAAAAGTTCATAGACTGACCATGGAATGTGAACAAACGAAGTTTATAAGAGGGTTAACTGAAAATTTCATAGGCTCACCAAAATTATCTCATGAAATGACTAAATGAGGTTTATTCGAAGGGCGGCTGAAAATTTTATGGGCTGAACATGGAATGTGACCAAATGACATTTATACGAGGGTCAGCTGAAAAGTTCAGAGACAGATCAAGATACATTCATGAAGTATGACTAAATGAGGTTTATACGAGGGTCAGCTGAAAAGTTCAGAGATTGGACATGGAATGTGATCCAAAGACATTTATACGAGGGGGCTTTAAAATCAAGCAATCTGAATCTGAAGCTGACAAGTAGTTATCACCAAAACATTGATTTGAGATTTTCATTGTCTAATGCTCAATCTAATAAAGATAAGTACATGGACAATGTATTGAGATTTTCATAAAAAGACGCAAAAAAAAGAAAAATGAACAAGTAGACATGAGACTCGTTTTAAGTTAATTTTAACGGAATGTCAAACCGTCTGGGGTTATTTTACGCTAAGAGGTTAGGGAATTGAGCACATTATAAGTTTATATTTAATTTTAAAAAAATTTTTTTTTTTTGAGTGGTCCTACAGATTCCATTTTCTAGAATTTTCAGAAAATAAAAAGTAGTAAGTCTTGCAGATGCAGTCGAAAGATGTGTTGAAATAATGAGGTCGATCAAAATGTGTCGACCCCCCACCACCACCAAAAAAACAAAAATAAAAAACAAAACAAAAAAACAGCTAATTGATAAGTTGAGAAGAGAATAAATTATTCATCTTCTTTTATCGCCGAAATGTTTTGTGTTTTTTTTTTTTTATATAAGATTTCGCCTTAACAAAACAGGTTTTTAGGGGAAATCTAATTTCTCTTTCAAATCGCATAAAAATGAAGACATCGTAGAAAATGAGTTGGAACTCTAGTCATGCTATTATGTTCACTTTTGGATTAATACTCTTAAGAAAGGTGTGAATCCCACTTAGCCCTAACTATGGGTTAAACAGTACCACTACTGTTCTACTAGGATCGCTTTGACATTAAATAACCCATGAAGGTAGATATGCCATTAAACAAAGAAACCAAACTAAACCTTAAATAAATGCATGTTTTCTCACTTCTCGTGTCAATCTCATGATTATAAGTTTTACAAGTTTTGTTTGTTTTTGATTAAAAAAAAACACATGAACCCTATAAGAATAATCTTTAAACAGATCTATTTGATTTAAAGATGAGGCCCTAACAGGTACTACCACTGTCAAATGTTGCTAATTATTTTTTCTCATTTTTGGGTTCTTTATCTGTAATTTTATCGCAGCTGCTGCTGCTGCTGCTATACCGATTATGCTATTTAGCGCATAAAACATATTCTTATTGAATCTTCACCCCCCATCAACTTTCAAGAAATGCTTTGTATTGTTTGACACATCCAAGTTTCCACAAGTCAAACAAGTTATAATCCGTTCATAAATATTGACAGCAAAAATCACCATTTATATTTGAATAAAATATTTTCATGTGACAGATTAAAATTATATATATATATATGTGTGTGTGTGTGTATGTGTTTTAACACGTATACATATCTCCATATTTTGATTTTGAGCAGTGTAAAAAAAAGCTGCAAGTTAGATGTTTATAATACTAAATATCAATATCAATACAAAGTGAGTTTTAAAAGTAACAGAGGTGTCACAAATATCGGTGGACCAAAGTGAGTGGGGGGAGGACTTTATGGAGGTGGCATTTTGTGTGTGAAAAAAAATTGAAGATGCGATCATAAATTTTTATGTTATGGCGTTTCAAAACAGAAATCTAATATTTTGTTCTTTTAATTCAATTTTTTTTTTCACATTCATTCCTTTTTGTTAGGAAGATCGCAAAGACATGACATGTCGGCGACTTCAGCTTTTGATAAGTTCAGGTAACTGTCTGAGATGCCAATACTTTCTGAATCATTTTTTTAACAAAACCCACTGCCTTCATTTTAATTCAAAAATTAGGAAGATCTTGTATTTCCGGTCACTGCACAATAACAACCCCCTCGTTATTTTTTAACATAACTGCTATGATGTAATGAAAAAAGTCTAAACTAATAATTAATTCAAAAAAGTAACCCTTTACTTATTTGGTTATCTTCAAGATATATGAGAAATCTGCTCAATTCAATAAATATGCTAGATTTTAGGTTTTAAATTACAACAACCAACATACGAAAAGTTTACAAAATTATCCGAATGCTAGTCACAATAAAGTACAACTCTACCAAAATTACCAAGTAGACTTTATCTCTGCCTAGCCCAAGAAATCTTGCAGTAACTGTCAGGCTAAGAGAAGAGGGGGGAAAAACGCATGAAAAAAAGGAGATAAAAAGGGAGATGGGAAAGCTTACTTTTGTTACCCAAAAGAGAAGCACGTCAATATTTCTTAAAAACAAAAACAACCAGTTCCCACCAAGTAATTTATTTCAAGAGAAATAAACTTTATAAAATCTGACTTTTCACATTTTCCCCTATGCTTGTCGAAAACATTGAATAAGGTAATAAAAATAACATATGTTCAATAAACGACAATATTATAACCAAAAAAAAGAAGAGGGTATAAAGAATATAACGACTGACTTTCACCCAGCAATGCCGTCAACCACTAACAGTCAGCTTAACTTTTGCTAATGATAAAATACCTTTCTTTGGTATTTTATGTCACAGTACTTTTTGAAGCCAGTTTTTAAGGTTTGTTCTTTTTCTCGGCATCTCCTCATGTAGAATCAACCTGGACAGCCGTGTTTTTCTAGTTTCCTGAGTAGACTTGATGAAAACGATGTTAACTATTTCTTTAAGTGAACTTCGAATATACCACCGCTTCCTCCTCCTAGAGATTAATATACCACCACTTCCTCCTCCTAGAGATGAATATCTTTCTATTTCAACTCGAGTTTTCTTCTGTTGAGTCTACGGAGGCATTTACCGAATCTTCTGACCAAACCAACACTTCTCTTGTTGGCAAAAAAGTCCAATAGTACCGCTTCCAAACCTTAGACTCAACCTTTTTTTGAAGGGGACTGCATAACAAAACCACAATTAGCCTGCAGTAGGTTTGTTGTTTCAACAAGTAACAAAAAACACTGTAAGGAAAAGAGGCTTAGCCCAAGGGATTAATAGGCCTATTTGCTCAAGCCATCTTGCTTAAGAAAAATGGCCCAAAGTTGAAGGCGAATAAACAAGAGTTCACAAAGCAAAAAGAGAGAGCCAAGCAGTGCCTTCTGCTCAAATCAAAATGACCCATCATATTTGAACAGACATTGACTGCCGAATTTACAAATTCCAACTGATACACAATACCAAGATTTTCAGCTTATTTTTCAAAGAATGATTTCTTCATAGTAGCAGCAGGAGCTAGCCTCGTACACTCTTTTGATCTGCTTTTTTTGGGAAATTCTGAAATAATGTTTGATTTGTTTTCAATTCGTTGTTAAAAAAGTTTTCAATTTTTTTTATTAAAACTAAAGTTCATTCATATATGTTTATTGAAAAATGTCCAAATTAATTTTTTGTAAAAGAAAATTATTTAAGAAATCAGTTGAAAACAAGTTTATTTTCCTCGAAAAAAGCAGATCAAAAGAGACTTCTGTTGCTAATTTGAAGGTGGCATTCCTTAAAAAAGCTGAAAAATTCGGGAGTGTGTATCTTAAAAACAACTCATTGTTTGCTTTTTTTTATTGTAAAACGTTGATATAAAACAATCATTTAAAGAATCCTCCAGATGGACCAACTATAAAATATCCACCCCAACTTAACTCAACCATAGAATCTCCACCCAGACTGATCAACTGTAGATATTTGAAACTTGTTAAAAATGAATGTTATTTTTTCTTTTCAATTGATTTTTTCATAGAAAAAGACTGGAGATTTTTGTAAATAAAGAAAAAATTTGTAGAAAAGTATAGAAGGAATAATTCTTATTAAAAAAAACAATCCTTTCACGGAAAATAAAATAGCACTTTGAAAAAAAAGAAAGGAAAAAATAAAAAGACAAACTTGCCCTGTGTGTACGTCTAAGAACTATTTATTACCAGGTAAATAAAAATAAGTAAAAGGGAGTTACAAAGTTTTGAAGAAAAACATTAGTTTCTAAAATTAATTGCTATTTTAGCAACCAGTCAAATAAACTGAATCAAGTAACAATGATACAAATTGTTTCGAAAAAAACACTGGGTCACTCAAGAATTACAAGAAACTGATATGTCTTCAACGAACAAAGGTACAGGTACTTACAACTCAAAAAAGGGGTGTTGTATGAATGAGAAAAAAGATTAGGAAGAGTCTTTCAGGCAAAAAACATCTCTTGGGAAAACCTGTTAACTTTTCCGTCAAGAATACAGCAAATAATGTAGACACATAGGGGTTCATTCAGCAATTCTTTCCACACTTGTATAGTACAATAAATTCAATTGTACACCTCATTGTCTGATACAAGACAGCACAAAATTTCTTATATAAGCAACAGCATATTTCTCTAAGAAGAATACAACTTAGCAAGGTAGTTCTGGGACACCTAGTGTTTAAAGTCAAAACAGCATAAATTCACAGATATAGGCTGCAGCAGGAGAGGTCCAGCACTACAGTAAAACTCTTTGAGAGTTTTTCTCCCTGTTCACTATTTTTCCTTAACTGTAGGGAACAGCAGGGTTTAAAAACCAGCACATCCTGAGAAAATTCACAGGACTACAAAAATGAGGTCTTCTTTGCTCCATGGCTTCAGCTGAAATGACCTTTTCTCTCAGCAGGCAGTGTCAGTTCCAAAAAATCCGGTCATTTCCTTCCAGAGGTGACAACCATAAAAGTCTCTTCCAAGAAGATGTTCCCATTACAATAAAATAATTCCAACGAGTAAAACCAGAAATATACACGATTTAAAGTTTCTTTACATTTCGAAAGTTTTTACTAAATTTGCAATTTTTAAAGCTCAAAAACTGTACAAATATCACACTCTTCAGAGATTTCAATAGATTTTCCAGAAAATCACTCTTTTAGAATTATTATGAAAAAATAAAAACTGTTTACATTAAATTTTAGATTTTTCAGAAAAATCAAATTTCGTGAATATTTCAAGATTACCTTTTTATATTCGAATTACAAAATGAAAATCTTAAATTTGTAATATAAAAAATTAAGTGAAGATAATTTAGAAGTAAAATTTTCAAATATTATGTTTTGAAGACTTCCAGAAGGATTTTTAAAACATTTTTAAATATTCATTTATCAACTGCAGATTCCCTGCAAGCAAGTCTGGGGAAGGAGATTCTTCAATAGATCCAAATTATTTTTTTACATCGAGTAGTAGACACAAAAAAAACAAAAGGATTTAAGCACGGAATTCTATTAAAAAAACAAAAAAACAAAGTTAAGTCAAAAGTGTAATTATCTAATATTGACTTTTAATGTTTATTGTTTATGGCTTTAAAAACTATATTTTAAAACACGAATATTGTGACTATTTACTTCAGCTTCGAGAAAAAAAAAATCGGAAAAAGTAAGATCAGGTTACTAGGTAGGTTGTTCCAGTACAACAATGTTTCTCTCGGCCAGGAACAGACGGTTGCTCAAAACACCCACTCAAGATAATTATCTTTAATTCCACTTGCAAGGTCCTATTTGATTACTCCTGGGTATTTTTCATGTCGTGTTCCCAATCTATATTATCTACGATATATATATCTATGATAACTATAATATCTACGATATATATCTATGATATATAATATCTATGATATATATCAATGATATACAATATCTACAATATGTTTTCTGCTAGATTTGCAGTACAGAAATAATCCAATTTTCACAAAGAGAAAATTTATCTAAATAAAAATAAATAATAAATCATAGAATTGTATTTTTAAAAATTCCTCTGGTGATTTTTTTCCCCAAAATATCAACGTTTTTTGTTTTTTTTTAATGAAAGAAGTATGAGGGTCGGCTGAAAAGTTCTTAGGCTGACCAAAATACTCTCATTGAATGTGAATAAATGAGGCTTATACGAGAGGTGGCTGAAAAGTTCATAGGCAGACCAAGATATTCTCCTGAAATATGATCAAATGAGATTTTTATGAAAATCAGCTGAAAAGTTCATTGGCTGAACACAGAATATGATCAAGTGAGGCTTATACTAGAGTCGGCTGAAAAGTTCATAGACTGAACAAGATACTCTCACAAAATGTGACCAAATGATGTTTGTATGACGGTCGACAAAAAGTTCATAGACTGACAAAGATACTCTCAAGGAATATGACCAAATGAGGCTTATATGAGAATCAGCAGAATAGTTTATTGGCTAAACATGGAATGCGACCAACTGAGATTTATATGGGTTGTGGCTGAAAAGTTCATCAACTGACCAAGAGACTCTTATAGAATGTAACCGATTGAGGTTTATATGAGAATCAGTTGAAAAGTCCATAGGCTGACCAAGATACTCTCATGACCAAATGAGATTTACATGTGAGGCGGATGAAAATTTCAAAAGCTGTTCAGATAATAATTGATCCTCTGCCTTGTCTACTCGAAATAAATTGAAAAAAAAGTATGATAGATTAACTGTACCATAAAATTTCTTCAGAATAGTTGAATAATATAAATGTGAGTTGAAAGTTTTGCAATATTTTGATAATATAATTCAGCACTTCTTGATGCTTTTGCTGAGATCATGAAGGTGACTAACCAAACTGGATTAGGAGATGCCAAGCTCACATGATACTTTCTAAGTGCTACTCACTGGATTTGCCTCTATGACTTTGAGCATGGCCTCAGAATACATGGTTTTAGGCTTATCTGACCTTGCCTGTTTGTCAAGGTTCTTGCAATCCAAGCAAAATTTTTTTAACCGTCTGGTTACTGTACTGTGATAAACTGTACCTTCACCTCTAGCACAACAAATATTTTTTGATTGCTTCTGCAACATTATGGGAAAGTTCAAACTTGTATCACATAAGTTCCCTGATTAGACAAGGTATCTTCAATGCCTTGAACTGTTTTAGTCATGTGATATACACACCACAAATTAATATGCACCAAAATAATGCAAAACAAATGACACACCCGAGTAATTGTGCAAATTTAAACTGTAAATAACATTTTGGGAATAACAATACAAATACCAAATAACGATAAAATATAACCTTACAAGAACAACAATAAATGAAATATAACCTTACAACAACAAATGAAATATAACCTTACTTCAACAGCAAATGAAATATAACCTTACAATAAAAAATGAAATAAGAAAATTGAATCGAAAAGTTTCTGTTGCAGTATTGTAAGTAAATATAAGTATCTTATTTTCATGGAAAATTTTCTTATCTCTTCTGGCAATTCTGCAAAAGCTTTTGATTCTTGAGAAGGTCAACTCACTTCAATGTTAAAGTCCAGTACATTAACCACTAAAAACAAAAAACACTATTGCAATAGAGACTAATAATAAAAGTTATCAACAAAACAATCACTTAGTAAAATAAAAATAAAACAGGTTAAAAAATTGTTTGAAAATGAATTATAGAATAGTTATGAGTTTTTAATCTTATTTTTCTAACAACCTGTTTTTTTAATAAAGAATTTTAATGTTGACAT